>CM055267.1:75529631-75773542 GCA_029237695.1 Conchocele bisecta | reverse complement strand
AGCACGCGCTATTTGTTTGCACATATGTGCAAACAACGGAAACCATGTAACAATATTCAATACAGCTTCAATGTATGAGCATGTGCTGATACAGCAAAAATACTCACTCGTGCACGATATTCTAGGTCTCGATTATTGGAAGTTGCATGTAGGCACTTAACTAAGCGCAGTATTGTGCAAGCGCATGGTGACAGATAACTGTCCGTCTGGGGGCCGTTTCACTAAACTTCGTACGACTAAAATGTTCGTAAGTGCAAAATTATGATAGTCTGTAAATTTCACATTAGCAATATGTTCTTGCAAACAATTATTGGATTTACATTTATTGAGCATAGGCTGCAAGTGCAGCCCATGCTCAATAAATGTAAATCCATCAATTGAAATTTCCAGACGAACCTAAATTTGCACTTACGAACATTTTAGTCGTACGAAGTTTAGTGAAAGGCCCCCCTGGCCTAAAATTTGCACAATGATCCTTGCCTGTTTTAGTATCGTTCAGATAATAATTGTGCAAATACACGCGCACAACAATGTCTCTATCCAGCACGGGAACCGCACTTTGTGCATTAGTGAAAGAATATTGTGTCTATGTTTGTATGTGTCATTCGATTGTAACATATCTCGTCCATTCTCAAGCAAGTTGGAGGCTCTTTAGAGTAGTCTCTCTGGGACGATTCTCGAGAGCTCCAAACTGCAGGTGTAGGTCGTGCAAATAAAGGTAGACATCCACGAGATAGTGTACAACTTCAATTAATGATCATGCGCTTATATAATACAAAATAATGAAATATTTGCTAATAAAACTCATGTTAGACTCGTTTATTGACTTCATAACAGCCTCGTTTCACTGATAAGTCTATGAGCATACAGTGGGGTCAGCGTGTAAGTGCACACACGAACGAACACGACAGGTTGGAACACCTGTCGTGTTCGTTCGTGTGTGTACTGACACGCTGACCCCACTGTACGCACGTTTTTGTTGATCAACTGTGCACTGTAAGTTGTACACTTAAATATTGGAGGCTCTAGATATTAGTCTCTCGGAGACGATTCTCGAGAACTCTCAATGTGCGGATGAACATGAAAAATTATGAACATAACGCATGTGATAAATAGAACCGCACACAGAGCTGCCATGTGTGTATGAAGAGCATAAGTCATCCACATGACACGTGTTTAGCAGTCTGATCTGTGTCTTCACGGCATTGCAATAGTATGGAGTCTGATCTGGGTCTACATTACTCGAGGATTGAGACCGGTGTAATAGGTTTATCATACTCATTTCGCAAAACCTGCACCTTACCATGTCATTAATGACATCGCAACAGTTGAGCAGTCTGATCTGGGTCTACACTGCTCGACTTAACGTATTTCGTCACTAACAACATAGAAATAGCATAGCAGTCTGATCCGGTTCTACAGTGCTTGGCAATTGAGATCGATGTAACAGGCTTATTTTATTAAGTTCGCAACACTTATACTGTACCACGTCAATAACGACATTGCAATAGTATGGCAGTCTGATCTGGGTCTACACTGGGTCGACAATCGAGACCGATGACATAGGTTTATAATACTCATTTCGCATCACATATGCTGTATCATGTCATTAACGACATCGCAGTAGCTTAGCAGCAGTCTGATCTGGGTATACACTGCTCGACAATCGCGACAGATGTAATATGTTTATTATATCATTTTGCAACACCAAAATGATATACTAAACATATTACATCGGTCTCGATTGTCGTGCAGTCATTAACGAACACAACGGCTACTATGCAGCGCTAGCTGTACCGATCTGGTACCGACTTCATCTGCACCATGTACCGTTTGTTAAATGTTTTGTATTATCTTTACCTCCTCTTTCATGCATTGCACAGCATATGCGTGCCTACTATTTAACTGGGACACTTTTGTTCCTTTTTACCATTGTAAGTCCTTGTATGTGTGGTGTGTGCGTTTTCCCTTTACCGTGCTGTCAACCTGGGCCATATGAGTTATTCATAAACATGTACGCCTACTTTGATCCTGTCCTAGACTTAATTTGCATCGAACATATTACATAATGAATATGTATATTGCACAATACAGGATGCGAATTGGTAAATTTTATGGTAGAACACGTAGACAAAAGGGAATGGGTCCACTCACGAGTTTTGAGTTATTATCATGGCTGTCGTGTCGTGTTCGTTCGTGTGTGCACTTACACGCTGACCCCAATGTAGTCAAAACTCAAGAGACGTAGAGACAAACCCTGGCCCTTCCTCCACCGAGTCTGCATTGAACATCACTGACGATCTCCATATTGCAATAAAACTAAAGTTATCGATTGTCCATCTAAATGTTTAACGTCTATAGCATAACACCGATATTAGCCAAGTTGAATTAGACCATTTTTATATAATTGCCATAACTGAAACATGGCTTAATGACTCAGCTAGCAGTGACATACTACTCTCCAACTATCACTTTCCGCAAAGAAAAGACCGTGCTACCGATAGACATGGACGTGTCGCAATCTATGTAAACGACACACTGTCTGTGCTTAGGAGACACGAGCTTGAGCCTCACGACATTGAGTGCATCTGGATCGAAATCCTATTATAACGTGAAAAAATTATAATTGGTACATTTTATTGTCCACCCAACTCAGGCCCAAACATATTGACATATATTGAACACTCAAATGATCTAGTTTTAGACTTCGGAACACCCAATATAATAGTTACTGGAGATTTTAAAGGTACATGCCAACTCAGTAGGCACAAACTGTTCTTTATATCAGACATCATCTGAGACATTTTCTGGCAAAATAAACATTTATTCACCATTACCCCACGTATTGATTGGCATTAGTATACATTTTATATCAGACGTAACATTCCACACTGATATCAGGGACGATAACCGTGTTTCCTTAAAATGTTAACGGACATTACTATTTTTACTCTGTATTAATTTTTTGATGTGCAATTATCATACTTTATAATCTGTCGAAAATATTATGTGTTCAGGTAACGCATTTAGTTAGTATAAATAATTAGAAAACACCATGCCTCATTTGCATATAAAGATAGCCTGATACCAACACTTGTCACTATCAGTAAAATAAATATTACTAAATGAGTATACCTGTATAGCAGCCTCTCGTAATCTTTAGAACTTGTTGAATAGTGACACAATTATACTCTTATTTAATTCCTATAAAGAACAGTATGTGCCTACTGAGTGGGCATGTACCACTTGAACATGTTACACGATACTCACAGACGGAAAATAAACAACATTTGTCAACAAAATGATCTAAATCAAGTCATTTTAGAACCTTCGCACTTTACAGAAACATCCGCATCATTAATTAATCTCCTGTTTACAAACAAATCTGACAAGAGTACTGATAACAGGGGTGGGAGATCCGTTCCTAGACCAAAATGAGCGGTACCACTGTCCCATTTTTACAAACCGCACCAACAAAACCTTTCCAAGGAAAATATACTACAACCTGATTATAACATGCTGAGCAAGCGGTGGGCGAAACTAACTGGAACGACACTTTTAACAATGACATAAATTCATACGCCAACAATATAACCTAGAAAATCATACAACCAACTGACTCATGTATACCAAACAAAATCGTGAGAATACGACCCAGTGAACCGCCTTGGATGAACACTAATATTAGAAAATATATTCGTAAAAGTAAGAGAGCGTTTAAAAAAACAAAACAAACTAATAATCCCGATCATTGGTCTGAATATAAGCGACAACGAAATGAAACTCACCTTAATAAGAAGATCTAAATATACATACAATGAAAAATTATCAGAGTCACTTACTGATTGAACTCTTGAATGCAAAGACTGGTGGAAAACCCTGACACATTGTATTACATCTGAAAAACAACACTCTGATATACCACCACTCTATAATAATGGTCACTACCTAGTAGATGGAATTGATAAAGCTAACAATCTAAACGCATTCTTCCACCAACAGACTTGACGATTCAAATATACAACTCCCACCATTACGAAATACACAACATATGCCGAACCTAGATACACTACAAATAATACCATTGGAAGCAACCAATGTCCTTAAATCTCTTAAAACTGGAAAAGCATATGGAATTGATGGTATAAATAACAAAGTATTGAAATAACTAAGTACAGAATTAGCACAAACTTTATGTTCGCTATTTAACACGTCTATAGGATCTCATACGGTACCCAAGTTATGGAAAGAAGCCAACGTGGCCCCAATTTTCAAAAATAATGATACAGCAAACTATAGACCGATATACCTACTTAGCACAATTGGCAACGCTTTCGAGAAAATTGTCCATAAACACATATTTGACTTTCTGGCCGAAAACAGCATACTATCTACGTTCAAGTCAGGATCTGTACCCGGCGACTCTACGGCTAACCAACTTGTGGAAATTTATAACACATTCTGCAAAGCCCTAGACGACGGAAAAGAGGTACGTGTCATTTTCTGCGATATTAGCAAGGCATTTGACAGAGTCTGGCATAAGGGTCTTATAGATAAGCTTAAATCTATTGGGATTAAGGGCTACCTACTTCTCTGGTGCAAATATTACCTTAACAACCGTCGGCAAAGGGTAGTCATACCATACCTGGAGCCACGTCAGACTGTGCATACATAAAAGCCGGCGTGCCACAAGGCTCAACCCTAGGTCCATTACTATTCCTCATATATATCAATGATATCGTAAGCAACATACACTGCAATATCAGACTATTTGCAGACGATACCAGCTTAGTAGTATATAGGGAGTCAAAATGATACCACCTAACGGTGGTATCATTTCTCCACCCTATATACTACTCCACCGCCCCCTGAAAAACACCGTTTCGTCCAATAGCACAAACTGGTCACCAACACAAAAAACGTGACAATTGGTGTCATAAATACATCATGTTTTTTCCAATTGAACAGATAAATCTCATAGGTTATAACAAAAACATTATAACAAATCATATTTACAAAATGGATAAAGTAATAGAATGGGAAGTGGAATTTTGTAATGGCCTTGTTGACGAATATTACTATAAAATGAAATCATTATGCAAAATAGATTACATGAAATATCAGCCGATAAAAGAGTTGCATTTTCAATATTATCCCGAAAATTATGTAGAAATTATAAGAGACAAATTCGCGAAATGAAGCGACTAAATAGGATCGACAAACGACTAGTTGAAGAGAATGGAGCTAATTTTATAAAACTGTTTAAAATCAACGATTCGTTTACGGATACGTTTTTCTACGAAGAAACGGAAGAAATTAGTGATTTATTTGAATCAAATCTTCCATATGAAGAAAAATTTTATTCAGAGTTTTTTCTCCCCCAATAGGTCTAATTTAGCTTGAAGATCAGCAACTAACTCTACCAACTCTAGTCTACCACGTTCCCCCCTAGCCACAGGGCAGCGTAGTTTTCTTATGTCTACACAAGAGTTTGGGCACTAACGAACTTACAGGGGCATCTGGGGCATTGAAATTGTGGGGCGACACAAGGAAAGAAACTTTCTACGTCTCGATATATGTCTTCGTAGATAGTCTTTAAAAGCAAAAGTCTTACAACAAGTAGCACACTCACTCCATATATATATATGTATAGTTTTATATTTAAATAATTGACATGAAAAAAACATCATGTGTAAATTTTTCATGTCCAATTGAACAGATAAATCTCATAGGTTATATTACAGAAAATATGATAACGCCAGAAATAGAAAGTTTGAGAAGAGAAGCCGAATCTCTAGGGATTACTTATAGTAAACGGTTGACAGTTAGGGGGTTGACAAATCTGATAAACTCCACAAAGAATGAGGCGTTTATGAAGCGGTTTACCCGCGCACACAAAGAGGAGCCTTTAATGATATATCCAAAGCGGAAGAAGTTGGTAACATAATTCAAAAAGAAAGTATTGCGGGGTTAAGGGCTAGTGTAATCAAACCTTCAAGCACAAATAATTTGTCCCAAATTAGACGCCAAAATAATAAGAAAACATCTATCGTTAGCGCGATAGTGGAAAAAGGTGAAGAAATATTGGGGGGTTGGGGGCTCACATGAAACATTGGAAAAGGTAGAAAAGGGAAGACGGGTAGTTGCATTATCCTTTCGTAAAAACATTGACATCAACGAGTCTGAACGCATGTCCGATAAAATCGCTCCGTATCTAACAACAAATTTTTATTTGAGATATTCATATTCTTACAAGCTAGAACATATGGAGGAGAAACTAAAAATGGAAAACCTAAAACTATAATATTTCACAAAAATCTCGGTGGTAGCGAACCACTATCATCAATGAAAACCGTTAAAAAATGGTTTGTCAGATAAGGAGCAAACACTAATAAGTCCGATAAAATAGACACACCGAATACAAATGGAAGATTTGTAAGATGGGTAGAGGTTTTTGTAAAGTTAATACAGGGCAGTAGGGGAATAGATTTGGGACTACAATCCAAAGAAGCAGCAGGAGGAGAACTTCCAGAATGGTTGAGGAATAGAAAAGGTATGTATTCTTTAGATAAGTATAATGACGATCTTTGTCTGTTCAGGTGTCTAGCTATGCACCTTGATAAAAAGATCAGACCCGACAGATGCACGGACAAGGCGAAAGAACTTAGTAAACAATATACCGGTAGTAATGTGGTTTTACCAATTCCTTTTTCCGATCTGAAAAAGGTTGACGAGTTTTTTAAAATTGGTATAGAAGTATATCAACCCACCGAATGTAATGTATGGTGGTTGAAAAAGGTACCAGCGCACTATGATGCAATAGGTAATAAACCAATGACAATAGGACTGTTTAATAATCACGCATTTCTGATAAAAAAACCTTAAAAACCTATCTAAAATTTACGCCTGCGATAATTGCAAGCAGAAATTCACGAAAGCGAGTAATATGAAGAGACACGGACCAACATGTATGAGAGGTGAGACAAAAGTAATATGTGATGGTAATTATTTAGAGCGCCCGCGTTCGTCGTTTTCGAGAAAGCGTTCTACCCAAAAGGTTCTAACAGTTATGGTGCGATCGATTGGATGCACTCTGTGGAAAAGCGGGAGGGAATTCACATTCACCACGAACAGTGCGGACACGGAGGTGAAAGATGGATTTTAGGAGCTCCGGTAGATGGATTCTGTCCAGAAACCAATACCGTATATCAATATCACGGCTGTTACTGGCACGGGTGTGAGATTCATGCAAAGCATAAAAAAGAAGAACGCGCATCCACAATGAGAAGAGATAAAGTTATTAGAAAAAGCAAAGAATTCAACTTAGTAGTTATGTGGGAATGCGAATTTCGAAGAACGGGTAAAGATATAAAGATCGGTTGCGACACTACTCTTTATCCATATCAGATAGTATACGATTTTGAGGCGTATCTCCAGCCAGAAGTTGAAACTACCGGTAATAGTTTAGAGTACGAAGCTGAGCACGTTCCGGTAAGCGTTAGTATACGAGATAATTTCTCAGGAACGGTAACTGATATTTGTGATAAAGATCCCGCAAAACTTATAGAAAAAATTCGCAGAAGATTTGAAAGTCAGGGAAAAAGCTATAAAAGAAGAAGTATGGTCAAGATACGAATTTAATACGGAATATTTACGCGAAAAACAAATCGCCCAGATCGAACAGTGGATAGATCAAGTACCGGTAATAGGTTTTAACAGCAGTAAGTACGATATAAACTTAATAAAGAAATATTTATAGTAGGTGAACTGTCATCAACAACGAAGAAAGTAATGGTTGGAAAAAGGGCGAGCGCGACAATATTTCTATTTACTCCGGTGTTTAGATTTCTTGATGTAATACTTTACCTAGGACCCGGTGTAAGTTACGATAGTTGGATAAAAGCCTACGACTGCAAAGGACAGAAATCTTTCTTTCCTTACGAGTGGTTCGATTCTACAGACAAGCTAGATTACCCGGGACTACCTCGGATATTAGAGAATTGGTATTCCAAACTATCTGGGAAAATGTTACTAGACGAAACGGAATTAGTAAATGTCGAAGAAAATAATATGAAAACTTTCAGAGATTGGTTGAAATATCATAACGATTTAGATGTAGTAGCACCGTTCCTAGAAGCTGTGGGAAAAATGTGTGAATTTTATAAACACAGGGGTGTAGATATTTTCAAAGACGCCGTAACACTACTGGGTGTGGCTATACAATATTTATTGAGAGGAACCATTAAAGAACAAAAAATCTTCAAAGACGATTATACCGGAGGATGCTCTATGCGCACCGAAAGAAGAAACATACAAAATGATGAAAGACGCTCTAGTTGGTGGTCCATCGATAGTAATTTACGCGATATGCGGAAGCCGGTGTTCAAATATTTAGAGTGGGTTCCAAACCTTGCGAGGCTGTTTTGGGGTACGACGCAAACGCGTTATACTTATCTACGTTAAATAAAGAGATGCCGTGTGGGAAAGAAACTATACATCATATAAATAACCCACATAATCCTAAACTTATTAAAAATAAAAGTAAATTTAGTAAAAGAGTTTTATCCGGAGACCTGATTGGGTTTGCGGGAGGTGGATATAGAAGTTCCACGCAACTTAAAAGATAAGTTTTCCGAAATGTCTCCACTTTTTATAAACAGAGAATAAGTAGAGGTTGTACGGTAAGTTCCCGCTGCCACATGTTAAAATATTTTAAACCAGATACTGGCCGAACTAGAGGAAACGGAAGAAAATTGGTGGGATCTATGTCGGCCACTAAAGTATTGCTGTACGCGCCACTGTTGAAATGGTATTTAAAACACGGCCTAGAAATAACGGGAGTTTATCGTGTTATAGATTATATTAGTGGTAAACCCTTCGCCAATGGTTCGCTAAGGAAGTTACAGCCGCAAGACGAACGGGGGATGTAGAACCGAATAAGAAACCGGTGGCCGACATAATGAAATTATTAGGAAACTCGTGTTGCTGAAAAATGATAGAGGCAACGGAGAGACATTTAAATACGACATATACGCGAGACGAAACCTGTGTTGACAAAGCATTAAGATCCGCGTATTTTGATGATTTGGAAGAGATAGGAGATGCGTACGAAATATCTTCAAGAAAACCCCGGTGCTCAGTAAAGAGACCATTCCACTGCGGAATAGCGGTTTATCAACTAGCTAAATTGAGAATGTTGGAATTTTACTACGAATTTCTAGACAATACGTAAAAAGAGAAAACTTTGAATTAATACAGATGGACACGGATAGTATGATATAGGAGTTAGTGGAAAAACGATAGAGGAATTGATTAGACCTAACTTACTAGACGAGTTTGAAAAAGAAAAAAAGAAATGGTTGGCTTGGGATAAATGGAGTATAGAGAACCAGGACTTTTCAAAATGGAATTTAGCGGAGATAGGGCGATAGCGTTATCTAGTAAGTGTTATTTCGTAGAAAAATTTAATTCAATTAATAAAAACTCTGCGAAAGGAATGTCCAAGAGAACTAACGATTTAAATTGGGATAGATATAAACGAGTACTAAGCGAAACTACAGAAGATGGAAAACACATTATAGATGTAGCGCAAAATAGAGGATTTAAAATGAAAGACGGCGTTATGAAAACGTAGTCAACGAAAATTAGGACTATCGGCGTACTACGATAAAAGACGCGTGTTATCGGACGGAATACATACGGAACCTCTCTAAAGACTCTGACGATCCGGGGGTAACTGGGTGTCAGAAGGCACCGTAAGAAGTTCTTCGCGAACAAACCCTCGAGAGGGCCCATCATCCAAATAGTAGAGCACGGGCTCATCAGGTTTGGTAATAGATCGATCTAGATGATATGCATTGAGAGACCACACGGGATCAGTCGCGCGGCGGCTGCCACCTTCGAGCTCTCCCGGTTGATAGAGGTACCGGACGTCAATACCGATGGAAGCCGTTGCTCCTCTAAACCAACGGGTCGCCCGCGCGAGACGGCAGAGGGCTTGCTCGTCACCCTTTTAAACTTGATAGCATCTACGGGCTTCTTACCTATCAATCTGGTCACCTCTCCGTTCAGTGCGGAGACCACGGCGGGCAGTCTGGCCACCCACTCGGTCGATCGCGAATGAGGGTCTACAAGTTCTTTAGCGTATTGGTGTCCGAACAGTCTCTCAGCCAGGGTTCGATTGAAGCGTTCCACGATCCCCTGGTCCCGGTGGATGTTGACGCGGCCGCGTCTGATAGAAACTCTGTGCTTAGACAATAGATGAGAGACCGCGCCCATGAACTCGCGGCCGGGATCGACCTGGAGAAGATTCAGCCATTTGAGAGGACTCCTCTTATATATTCGGGAAAGAGCCTCGGCCACCTCCTTAGACTCTTTAGTGGCCAACGGCTCAGCCCCCTTATAACGACTCGCTACGTCAACGACTGTCAGTGCGTACTTGTACGTCTTGTGACCGACGCGATCGTGAGGGAGAAACAGGAGATCCGCTTGGTGAACTTGGTTCGGCACCGGCACGTCGAATTTCGGGGGCGGAATATTGTGAGGCGCGGGTAAATAGATCTGCCAGATGGCCTGCTTCTTGAGCCATTCCTTGACAGCGTTTTCGGAAACCTTGGTCGCCGCCGCGAGGTTCTTGATGGCCGCGAGTCCCTTCCAGTAGCCACGTGGGCTATAGTACGTATTCGCCAGCTTCCGCGTTAGTTTGGTATCAAGTTTACGCGTGTTCATCGTTTACGCGTGTTCATCGTATGCGAAGTATTCTAATATATCGGACAATCTCCAACATGCACTCGTCAGCTCGTCCGGTAACTGCGTCGTTAATAATAAACCTTTGTTGGAAGTACAATCACATTTGGAGGTTAAGTTCTGAAGGAACTCGGAGGAATCGATTGGAGTTGAGGAGGATTCTAACATCCGCTTTGCGAAAAGGGTGGCCGCTTTTCCGTCCTCGCGCCACGTCTCGAGAGAATCTTGGGCCAGACGAATCATACTCTTTGCACCAGCTATACGATGTTTTTGGGCAGTGTAGCCTACATCGATCATAGCGTAATAAAGTTCGTCAACTAACATCGTTCTATATATATATTTATAAAACATTTAAAATTTCGATTGAATATAGTAGCCGACGAAACCCACCACACACATTCCCACGACGATGAACGCGATCTCGCGGTCTTTTTGGGCCTATGACGGTACATAGAAATCTGAAAGTTGCGGCTCACGATCCAGCGACGCGAGACTTCTCTGCGGATATGCCAGCGCGAACTCGCGGTTGGCTTCTTCAACGTTCTGGAAAGTTTGCGCGGAGTGATTCTCGCGGCGAAGCTCTTCGTTGACCCAGTCCAGATGGGAGGTTCGTTTTTTCGACCATGCTTCCTTTGCGCTTTGGAGTTGTTCTACAGCTAAATCGTGACGCTTGCGCTCCTCATCCACGTTCGAGCTTCTCATTTTCGAGAATAGAAAGTTGCTACCGCTGAACGCCAATGCGTTTACGAGCGCACCACCTATCATTATTCCGATCGAAGACATTTTATTTCCATATATTAACGGGTAGAATTCCAGCTTTAATTAGATAATCTCGGGTCCAAACTGCGGCAGCTACATCTAAGGTCACGAACCCTACGTCTCTCGCAGTAAAGTCCAATTTTGGGAGCGGACCCTCTAGGGTCATCTTTGATAGTCGAGCGTACCCGATACTGAGACCCGATATCATCACGGCGTGATAAAGCGCATTCACTATCATTTTACCATCTTGTTCAGCCATTATTGCATATAAAAAGAATCGCGTTTAATGCTTAAATGGGGCGCATCCCTCAACGATTGGATTGGAACCGCGTCCAACAGTGTTGGGGGTTGTTTTTTCAATTTCAGCCTCGTTGATGATAGGGGGGATCTGTTGTTGAAACGGTAAAGCACATACAGGGTGCCCACAACTGACAGACCACCAACAACAACCCACGGGATCCAATCAGTTTGAGCAATCGGTTCCAATCCAATAGCGATTGGGGGAGAAACAGCTGTCACCGGGTGTTTTGTCGTCTCTGTCTCCGATTTCAACAACCGTTTGGCCTCTCGAAGCTCGGCGAGTATTTTATCGTGTTTAACTTTTCGTGTGGCAGCAGCCGATCTCCCAGCCGCCTGTCTTTTGGAATTTTTTATACGCTGAATGTCATCCAGTGGCGGAGTAACACTCGGGTTCGATTGTGTTTGAGCAATCGTGTTCAACACCGTCACTCTCGCGGGTGCGTCTTGTGTCATCATCATTTATAATATTAGGGCTTATAGTTCGTGGACATATATGTCCAAATTGACAGTGTTTACCCGTGATCAACGCGGTTGTCAGCGGAGCTAAGTACATTCCAAACTTGTGATAAAATGAGCAGACAGGCTGTTCTAAGAGTGTCCTATAAAAGGGTCGGTCTCTAGATCGCCAATCAATCCCGCGGTGTCTGGTATAGGGAGAAGTATACTAACGGTGGTAGCGTAAAAATAAATAGCCGCCGATCCGAGAGTTTTCGTCATCTCCGCACCTAATTTGGATTCGTATCGCGCGTACATTTTATCGACCTCCGCATCCGACATCTTATCCACCTGACAAACTGAGTGACTCCTACCGAGATAATGCTCCGATTGACCCCCAGCAACCAGCGCAGCCAACTGCTCGCGTCGCGCCGCGTTTTCATTTTCTTTCGGGGCCGTATCGGAAGCCGTGCTGACAGGTGTTCCTACAGTTTCAGTCGTGTCGGCAGTCGGAGCGACTGTTTCTTCCATTAGCTGATCGAGAAGTTCGTCGCAGTTCATTATTGCTAATTTTCTTAAAATTAATTTAATTATTCTTACGAGTCTCATAAGTCTAACATATTGCCAAGCGCACCACCAGATACTTATGATCACCGTTATGCTCACAATAAAGCTCGCAGCGGAGCAACAAATTCTTAGCATTGCTCAGCATTGTTAAGCATTTTCTCAGCATTGTTAAGTATTTGTTAAGCATTGTTCAACATTGTTAAGCAATTGTTCAGCATTTGTTCAGCATTGCTCAGCATTTACTCAGCAGTTACTAATTAATTTTAAGAAAATTAATTACATACATTATAAGAGTTGGTTGATCAGTCTTTAGCAGAAGCTTGGCGTGTTTAGTTTCCGAAAGTATCCGTCGAACCTCCAGGCGCTCCTCGCGCGTTGGGATAACGTCGTTCTCTCTAAGACATTCATCGAATGAGTCTCGGTCCTTGCAGTGAAAGAGGGCGACCCATTTCGTTTGCTCGCGCAGATCCTTGAGGACGGCGTTGTACTTTTGAGTGGATATCCATACGCTTTGCCTAGCATGGCGGCCAGAAAATGCGAGCTCGGAGAGCATGTCCTTCTTTTTGGTCATCGCAGCCTTGGCCGAGCAATCGTCAATCACGTATAGGGTGGGTTCTCCCTGGAATATTTGATAGAAGACACGCAGCCAACCGTGAAGCCTGTCGCCGGGGTCAATAACGTATACCTCAGGGTCGGCCCATATCCAAGGGCGCCGCTGATAAGTCTCGTGCCGCACAGTGGGACACAGGATCACGATGTGACGAAAGGCATCGCGGTAGGAGCCCTCGAGTAAGTCGAGGATGAAAACCGTTTTTCCGCATCCTGTCTGCCCACAAATTATGGCAGAGTGGGCATCTCCAATCGTGAATTGGTATTGATTTTTAGTAGATCGCTGATACATATCGGCCATCTTCGATGTTCAGTTGCGCGTCCGTTATTATATATAAGTATACGTTCAATGTGCCAGCTCCATCCGCCTCTTTGGTTATCTGGATCGTCACACCCTCACTAGCGTTCTCAACTTGACGTCCGCTACCGTGCATTTGGTCGTCGTCGCTGGCTCGCATGTCTAGCCATAGAGCGTATTTGGTAGTCAGAAAATCCGAGAGGGAAACGTCCGAGAGCTGCAGGTCTTTGGCAACCGCGGCAACCTCCGGGGAACGCTTAGAGCCGGAAGCAAAATGTTTCCTTACTTTGTCCCACTGCTGGTGCGCGCGAAGACCCGCGCTGTAGAGTTGATTGGGTAATCCCTCGATCGTCACCTCTACCTTCGTGATTTTGGGGTTATAAAATTTGTCGGATTTTCTAGCACCGAGCGCGAACCGACCATCCTCGAACAACATCAGTATACCTTTCATCGAGCGGGCGGGTACGTTGACATTAATATTCCACAATGTGTCGCTTTTGTCTTTCGTCATCTTGCGGTGACGAAGAACTCGGTCGTAAAGTATGGCAACGCGCCCGATATACTGGGATCTGATTAATCGCGTGAGTTCGGGCATCGTGACCATGTCGTACTCCAGCGAAACATTGTCGATCGTATACTTCGATGTCATGTCAGTGGCTATGAGAACTCGGCCGTAGTCGTTGAACGTTAGTTCGTATTCGAGGCGGTCCGCCAAAGCGCTCTGATAGTATGGCATGTGACTCTCCAACAACTCAAAGTCGAGCGCGCTGTTTAGAAATCGGTTAGCCGTAAGCAGGCCGCGACCGCATTGTCGCTCGCGACGTTATCTACCTTGTCACCAGCCCCGATTCTAAGTCTGGTTACGTTCTTATTTCCACTGGTGTCAATACCCTGATAGACAGCGTTTTCGCGCTCTTGCGCCGTCTTCCACAGGTCCTGGTAGCAATGGTAGACGTCGCTGTCATCCATCGACATCACCTCATTACCAGAAATCTTTATCATAGTCTTCTTGACGATGGCGCGACCCAGGTTCTGAACGACGGTTCGGTCCGCGTCCGTCGACGTCAGCAAAATAGTGAAAGCGAGGCGAACAGTCCCCGGCATAATGACGTCGCTAGCTCCGAGGTTGGGGAAGCGGACTAAGAGCTGCTGGTTCTGGTCGATCGTCGATGGGTTGTTCGTAATAACGACACTCTGTCTCCCACCTTTTGCCCCGAGGGGCTCCCGCAGTCTGCGGTATGGATTGAGTTTGCGACCGTATTGACTCGAAGACATAATCTATTAATCCTGTATGGTTTTGTCTTTAATATAATAATAATTATTAAAGATGGCTGGTCTCGATATTGGCATGGACGAATTCAATCGCAACCGAGACGATTACCTCGATGATGATGATGATTGCTCCAACCGAACTTCCGATTATGATGATATCGATCCATATAGCCGAGGCGAGGGCTTGGACGATTACGATCTATATAGACCAGGCGATTACCTCGATGATGATGATGATGACAAAACGACCTTCATAGAGCCCCCACCCGAGAAAAATACACATTTAGAAATGTGGGAGGCCCCACCAGAGTATCCGGGCTGGCATGGGGGCGGGCGGTGCCGATATTCCTGCGGGGATCTCCGAGGGTGAGCTGGCGTCTCTCGAGGAAACGGATACTCTGGTGAAACGGTGGGAGAGTAAAGTGTCTAAACAAGGCATCAAGGCCACGTTGGAGTTCCGCAGCACTAAAAGAGGAGACATGTGGGTTAAATGGAACAAGAACTGGAAGTTGCTGACGTACAAGAACGACCCAACCAAGTTCCTCAGCCCCTCTTCATTGAACCGATATGGAGCACTCCTCGCTCGAGCTCTCGGAGTGATCGATGATCAATCGCAGTTGCCTAAAAAAATTATAAAAATCTTTCAGGCTACCGACAACACGCTGGCGAAGACGGCCGCCACTATAGAAACGATCGAGCTCAGCGAGATCCCTCGCGTAGCCACCGACGCTATTAACATGATTGAAACCACGGTCAACGAAATAAACGGCACGAAGTTTGACCCACCGTTACCTCTTCGCGAGCTCCGGGGACTCGATAAGGTTCTGCAAACAACTCGGGGCGAACTAGTCAATAACCTCTCCAAACTATCAGCGCTGGACGAACATATCGCTCTAGAAGAAAGAAAAATAAAGGAAGCACGTGGCGATAGAGAATCTACCGAGCGAATCAACAAACTCCTGCGGTCGTTGCGGAATGAAAGAGAAGCTCGCTTGGAGGCTGCCTCGACTAACCGTGAGACGCTTTCCGGTCAATTAAGTCGGAGCCACGAAACAATCTCGAGGGTCCTGCACGAGGACACGACACTCGGTGAACGTCTTCGCACTCTGTTCAGAGAGAAGGGCTTCACAATAGTAACCATCCTCACAGCTTTCACCATGATTATATCGACCCTAATTCTATCTATATCGTCTCTAGTTCTATCTATCACGGGTGGTTCGGCACCAGCACCAGCACCAGCGCCAGCACCAGCTCCATCCGGTGGAGCCAAAGAATGGATAAAAAAACAACTAAAAGCCCTCGCCAATCTCTTGGCTAAATTAGCAGGAAAGTTGGCTGCCGCGCTGCCTGGGTTGATCGGGGGTCTCCTCTCCTTCTTACTATCTATATTATCAAAAACTGCTGGATGGCTCGCCAATAATGTTTGGGCTCTAATCGTGGCAATCGCCGGTCTCCTACTTTTAGCCTCCCGAGAGTTCCTAAATCCAAAGCACAAATAGTCCGGCCGCCACGAGGGCTACGACGAGCCCTAATTTCTCGTCCTCGTGGGTTGTGGCACTATTTTCCACCCAACCGCGTTCAACAGTGTTGAGGGGGGAACTCAATTCGTGAATTGGGGGTCCTATTGCAGAGGGTGAAACAGGAGCGGAACTCGGTGGAACACTGTGTTCAAATGAACTTGATGGGGTGTCCAATTCGTGAATTGGGGGTGGTGCTTGCGGTTTTATGAAATCTTTTTCAAATTTATTTGAATTTCCACTGTTGAACCCGACCGTCTTGGGGGGAGTTTGATGATACCAGTGTTTACGTTCCCGTTGCGACCGATTTTTTAATTGGTGGTTGCGACTACGATCTGATTATTGTAACCGTCAACCGGGTCGTCTCGTAGTATCATATTACTCGGCGCCATATAAAGACCTATTCCAAATGCGTAGTCTACCGGGGTGCGGGCAGTCTGTAAAACGTCTTGATAATTCTGGATCGCCTTCTGGAGGTCCACCTTAGCTGAGATGGCGTCCTCGACGAGTGCCAAGAACTGTTTTTGTGCGTCAAAGGCCGTTCCCATGCCCAGTATAGCGCTGCGCGTTTGCTTCTGTGAGGCGAGGATTGCCCATACGTATATGCGAATAGATTCGTTTAGGCGAATAACCCCACCCTGCGTAAATCCAGTGCTTTCATCTAACATAAATGTGGTCCACGCATTTCGAATCTGTGGAGTATCACCCAGGTCTAGGTATTCCACATGGGCTACTTTAGTAGGCAGCCAATGGCAATCACCATCATTACACGCAAGTCCACCAAGCACTTCAGCACCGAACGTCATCTTATTCAACTTATAATTATATTTAGTCCATGTTGCCATTTTTCTAACTGGTGGTGGGGTGGCCCCTCGAGCGCTCCATAGCCCTGAGAAATATACTGGAACTTTATCCAGACGCTCCCCACTAACTAAGCCTTTAAGGTGAACTAACCCTAAACTGTTGGTCGGGGTGTATACTTTCTGTCTCCAGTCGGCGTCTTTTGATACCCCAAATTCGCTACACAATCTTTCGAACGCCTTACGGTCGTATGCGCTGGAAATGGGATCCCAGCCATCGTCTTGAGGCAGTGGAATACCTAGTTCTTTGAGAATCCTCCTAATTGTGTAATACACGTGAAAGTTGTAGACACTTCGGAGCATGATATTCTCGGATGTCAAATGGTCTTGATGCGAAACTCCGCATCCGGCCTTGCGCACCATACAGCGAAATTTAGCTGGTTCTGCCAGAAGTTCATATGGGAAAACTCCCATCTTAGTAATACATCTTGACTAGTAGTCTTTGGAACTACATATTTCTCAAATACGTTAGGAAAATTGGTGGTAAAGCCACTTTTCGGTCTAACTGTTACGTACTTTGCATTAGAGTTAAAGCTAAATGCTTGGGTATCCATTGAAAGATATTTATTATGTTTGCTTCTATCACTAATGTTCAAAATGGGAGTTGTGAACTTCAAAAGTCAATCGAAAACTGCTGCGGAAAACGCCGGGTAGGCCTCAGATCAATCACCTTCACGGTCGGATGGAAACACGTGGGGGATGGCGAAGGGTTCAGCTACATGAAGGATAGACGACAAGTAGGTGTAGAGCTGTCCCCCGGCCTTTGGAGTTCGAGATCCCTCCAAGCTTTTGTTGCGTCGGAGCTTGCTGGTAGAGCCAGCCTCACAATCTCGAAGGTTACCGGACTCGCGACATTTACCGTCGAACCCGCCAACCAGGTAACGATCACCCCAGCTTTGGCTGTGCGGCTCGGTTTTACAAAAACATACTCCGACAATAGGGGTTGTCGCAGCATACGATGAAGCCGCAATGAGAAAGCTGGAGAGGGGCGTATCACAGTCCCACACAATTTTAACTAGGGCGATTGAACAAATTAGAACGTTGCAAGCTAGCAGACACGTCATAACAGTTTGTGCCGAGGAGCGGGGTTCACTAAGCGAGGGGGCCTACGAATATTCATTCGGTGCCAACGCGAGCAACAGATACGGGGGATACACCATGGCAGTGTCCGGGACGATTTTTCGAATGGCGGTCTGCTCGGTCAACTTTCGCGGACACGCCACTGCCGAAGTCCGAGTGAATGTCGTCCTGAATGGTGTAGAACAGAATATTGGCATCACCAAGCACGCGGGACAGAGGTCAGGGTTTACTATATTCGATGATGACACTACAATTAAAGTTTCGGCAGGTAGTGTTATTAACTTTGTTACAAAAATTGCTGACCCATCAGCTTCTTCAACTGTAGTGACACTGTTAATACAACTTGATTTATGATGAATGATGAGAAACTATATCCACACTTACCTTCGGGGACGGTCGACCCGGCATCCTTTAGGATGACCAGGATCGTCGAGATACAACATATTCTACAACACGAGGGAGAGACGCGGACGGGTTATGCGAAGAAGTATAGACGGTCGGTCAATATATTAGAGGGGGTGAGCACCGCGTTACCCACAGCATCCATTATAAGTGGGGTGGGGAGTGTGTCTTTATTGTCAACAGTTGTCGCTCCACCGGTCGCGGCGGCCTTGAGTGCTGTAGCGGCGGGGGCGGGACTGTTTTGCATGACGACCAGACTCGTGGGTCGAAAACTAGAGGCCAAGAGTCGAAAGCACGATCGAATAGCGGTTCTCGCGAGATCTAAGAAAAACAGTATCGACGTTATCGTGTCGAAAGCGATAACCGACAACGATATATAGGATAGCGAGTTCAAAATGGTCGTCGAAGAGATGGTCAGATACCAGGAGTTAAAGGGTACTATCCGGTCCAAGGCTCGACCACAAATTCTCGCGGACGAAGATATAAAAAAACTCGTTATGGAAGGGAGGGCCGACGAGAGAAAAAATCTCCTCTCCCGTCTCGGGACGTGATATGCTTATTCGCGTGTCTACAGCGACATCAGGATATTCCTCCACCATACATTCCAGCTGTTCCGACGGCCCCTCCATACGGAACATAAAAAAAGTTTATTAATAATTTAGGGCCCCGTTGCGACACCCACTGACCACCATACATTTCTATAACCGCGTATCGACACCCACTGACCACCATACATTTGCTATAACCGCGTATCGATATACTTAGTGGTTTTTATTTGTTTTCTTATATTAATTAACTTTATAATTTTCTTAAAATTAATTAATAATAATTTTTACAAAACTAATTATCAAATGAATAAAATAACGAACCATCCCGGAAATTCTTGAACCTTGCTAAGTGTTTATAAATAATTATAATTTGCACACCATTTTTATGTTGTATAGTAAAGTGATGAGTATATATACGTTTGAAAGCCTTACAACAATTGGGGAGTCAGCCGCAATAGCTCAGTGGTAGAACATCGGACTACGGATCGAAAGGTCCTGAGTTCCAATCCCGACACTGGCCGATTCGGTGTGTCCTTGGGCCAGACACCTTCGTGATAGCCTAGTCCTATCGGATGGGGACTTTAATAGTCGGTCCCGACATGCAAGGTCATCGAGCCAGTGCCGTCGGTATGACGTCCGTCTCGTCTGTTTAATGGTAGCAGTCTCTAAATGTGTGTGTGTGAATTGGTGATGGAATTGTATAGCTCAAAGGTGCCGGCCTAAAAGATTTCTACCTCCTGAGTTCCAATCCCGACACTGGCCGATTCGGTGTGTCCTTGGGCCAGACACCTTCGTGATAGCCTAGTCCTATCGGATGGGGACTTTAATAGTCGGTCCCGACATGCAAGGTCATCGAGCCAGTGCCGTCGGTATGACGTCCGTCTCGTCTGTTTAATGGTAGCAGTCTCTAAATGTGTGTGTGTGAATTGGTGATGGAATTGTATAGCTCAAAGGTGCCGGCCTAAAAGATTTCTACCTAAGAGCTTGCAATTACATCACCAAATCACAAAATAGGCTCGCCTTACTTCGTCGGTTTCTCTGAATTGAGGAATTGGCAATGGGGTTAAAGGCGACCCGTAAAATGAGACTGTGAGCCAACAGATGCGTGGGCTTAAGAAAGGTCCCAACACCCCAGTGGCTGGATGCCGGCTAAGAAATCTGCCCAGTCGCTGGGGGGGTGTGCGCACAAGGTGCTATTTTTTTTTTTTTTTTTTACAAATTATTAATAATTTTTCAATATCGTAGAAATAAATTAGCTATAGTGGAGGAGGAAAATGCCGTGTTGAAAAATAAATATGACAACGGGATGAAAATAAATTCTTTTTTAAATATAGTTTTATCTGTTCAATTGGACGTTAAATGAACATGAGGTATTTATGACAACGAGACGAAAACAAATCCTTTTTATTACTATAGTTTTATCTGTTCAATTGGAAAAACATGGTGTATTTATGACACCAATTGTCACGTTTTTTGTGTTGGTGACCAGTTTGTGCTATTGGACGAAACGGTGCTTTTCGGGGGGCGGTGGAGTAGTATATAGGGTGGAGAAATGATACCACCGTTAGGTGGTATCATTTTGACTCCCTATATACTACTAGCTTCTATATTATTGTGGAGATAATCAATAACGACCTGCAAACTATATCTGACTTGGCTCATCAATGGATAGTACGCTTTAATCCAAGTAAAACAGAGAATCTACTTATTACAAGAAAAAGTAACTAAACTGACCAATCGCCAATATTAATGCAAAAACAACAGATATAAGAAGTCAAAGAACATAAACACCTGGGAATATGTTTCTCAAAAGATGGTACTTGGCATGCCCACATAGAGTATATTAAAGTTAAAGCATGGCAGCGCATAAACATAATGAGAAAACTAATATTCCATCTATGCCGCAAAGCACTGGTGTCTATCTATATTGCTTGTATCAGACCCGTTTTGGAATATGCCGATGTCGTTTGGGACAACTGCACTCTTTATGAGCTCGAAGATCTCGAGAAAATACAATTGGAAGCAGCCAGAATACTATCAGGAACTACCAAACTTGTGTCTTTAGAATCCCATTATGACGAAACAGGATGGGAACCTTTAACAAATAGAAGACATAAACAAAAGCTAATAATGATGTACAAAAGATAAAATCAACTATGCCCAACTTACCTATCATGTCTACTACTGCAAACGACTGTTGGTAATGCAACCAAGTACATTTTACGTAACAACGAAAATACATAAACAATAAACTCTCGCACTACCCAATATTATAATTCATTCATGTCATCAAGTACCAGGGCATGGCACGTTATCTCTTGATCTCCGCACAGCGGATTCCCTTTCAACATTCAAATATTCCCTTAATAGAGACAATTTCTCTATTCCAAAGTACTACTTTACACGAACTCGTCAGGTGGACATACTTCACACACGTCTGAGGACTAGGTTTAGCTCTTTAAACTGACACCTGTATTCAAACAATATAACAGATAACCCCTACTGTGTATGCGGACAAATCGAGGACACTGACCACTTCTTTGAACAATGCAATTTGTACAATCAACATAGACAGTTACTCTACAACGAACTAACAAATATATGTAGGCCACTAATCAACATACTCTTATATGGTATACCGGAAGCGAACATAGAAACAAACATCGCAATATTTAAGGCATTACACACATTTATTATCGATACAAAAAATTCGCACGCTAGTATGGCATACTGTTTGTCTCCGCTATTTACTTTCTACCAATCAGTTGACACAACGCGAACGTGTTATTTTCAGACTATTCCATTTTCCTGAAAAGGGTACTGTTCTAGAATGAAAAAATGCCTGCAAATAGTGCAGATCCTGATCAGATGGCTCATTACGAACCGGATCATCTGAATACACACTGATTGCAACCGCTATGATATGTCTGTATTGTTGAAAGGAAAGGGTCATTTGATATAACTACAAGTACATATCATATTGATGATATATCATCACTTGACTAATTATAAGCACAGTTATGGCGTAGAATAGGACGTCCCACTAGCCGACAGTTGGATTGAGTGCACACATGCACATGATGTAATTATTATTAGAATGAGTGGACCATTTATCCATAGACTGGTTCACTCAATCCATCCATGTTGACGCACCGTCACTTATCACCAATCGGGAGACATATTCGCATAAGCAGCTTGCTTTCTTCTGAATCCCATTCATATTACCTTGAGTTTTGCTCGTGATTTACATCATGTACATATTATGTAACGTAATATGAATAAAATATGTTTATACTAAATAACCTGTATGCGGCACACATTTCTCTCAAAGATGAGTAGTGCTAGTTCCACGGGCAGCTGGCATTAATTTTGACAACACAGTATTCCGAAATACTTGCTACGTATAAATGTGTAATGCCATTGTAAGCGACACACACATATATATACAAACAGTCATATGCCAGTTAAAGTAGTCATTATCAGATGCGTCATTGTGATGCAAAATATTTTGTTGTCATTAAATTTTATTCTCAAAATACATGTACATTTCATACATACATATATACATGTATACATGTTATTTACATTGACATTGAGGTTTTTTTACGGGATAAATATATAGAATAAATAGAAATAGACACGGGGAGCTAAATATAGTGAATGAGATTAAAGGTAAGAGTTTTAAGTGAGTTTATGGATAGGAGAACAAAGATATGAAGATAGGTATACACCAGCCTGCAGCATTCAAACTATACAGTGGGGTCAGCGTGTAAGTGCACACACGAAGGAACACGACAGGTTGTAACCAACCTGTCGAGTTCGTTCGTGTGTGCACTGACACGCTGACCCCACTGTACATACACGTGTACATGTAAAATGATAACATACTGACATATGTATGTTTTTGTAATGCACCATGCAATGTTACATGTTACATGCCCCCGGATGCTAATGATGTGAACATAAGAGAAACATGGATGAAAACAATATAATATATTATATATTTGAACTATAATGTCTGCTTATATAATTAAATTAGATATGATCTACGTTTCCCCATATAATATTCAAGGTGCGTAATCACGTGGTTACAACAACAACAAGTATTGAAATTTCCAAAAGCCCTCCGATTCAAAGAACGTCTTCTTTTATTGTGTCCTTATTATCTAACGGAATTTTATAAATATGGAGCAACACACGCGTCTTGTTAAGCTGCATTTGGTGGTCTCGCTATTTTGGCCCAAACATATTTCGTTTATGCGAAGATTCTTCGTAAAAACGACTTAAGTATGTGCCGAACTCCCGGGACCACAAAATACAGCTCATGAAAACGCGTTTGCTGCGCCATATTTCATCAAAGTCCGTTGCCTATTAAGGAAAATATCAATAATACTTACTTTGGGCACGCTTTCAACACTTTCAGCCATTGTTGTTGTTGTTGTAACCACGTGATAATGCGCCTTGATATTAAGTTTATCTATTTTTCCCTTTCTTTGATGAAACATATTGCCATTGTCCATGTGCTACAACTAATGTTAAGTTTGTTACAGCATACAAACATTCATTTGACTTTCCATTCCTAATGGGTGATCGTAGTTAGCTATTTCCCTTTGCAAATCTATTCCTAGAGATCCGGTCATATGCTGTATTTCAGCGTTTATTTCTCACTTAATAGCACAAACATTGAGTTTTGCGAAGAGTAGACCCAGATCAAACTGCACAAGTGGAGACAAATAAAAAGAGAGTGAGGCAAGGGTTGTCATTATTGCCCACAACACACCCTTTGGTCGTGGTTTATGCATATGTGAAGTTTCATGAAAATATTCCAAACGGTATTCGAGTTATGCTCGGGACAAGAAATCAGTGCACAAAAAAAAACAAAGGGAAATAACTCGAAAATAGCGATACAAGAGTTGTCATTCTTGCAGGCGACATATCTTTGTTTGGTCATGGCATACATGTATGGAACTGTGAAGTTTCGTGAACACATTTTAAATGCTATTCGAGTTATACTCCGGACAAGAAATCGGTGCACGAAAATTAAAGGGAGATAACTCGAAATTGGAGAGACAATAGTTATCATTTTTGCGCGCGACACACCGATGGGTTGTGGTCTGGTGTGAATGGAATGGTGCTTAACAGCCCATCAACACAAAATAGTATAATTTAGGGCCAAGCAATGTAGATGAAGAATAAAAATAATAGTCAAATAGTATGTTAGATGTGGTAGGCAATCAGATGATCAGGGTAAAAATATTAATATGGTGAAAAATATAAATGAACATGTATAGAATTATAAAATTATAGAAATGAGAAACATGTATACAATGATAAAAATCTTCCGATACAATCTGAAAGCTAAGCAAACCTTCAATGTTCTCCACCTGGAATAACTCCGCAAGTGAAGAAACATTGTGTTTGCCTCGAATATCGGCAAAGTCGATACAGTCCAGTAGGATGTGTTGCACGGTAAATGCGCTGTGGCATGGAATACACCATGGACGCGGCTCACCCTTGAGCATATGTCACCGGGTGCTTGCCGTTGGCGTCACGACGTAAGCGTAACTATCCCTCCACTGTACCCAATGTGTATAAATATAATTACGGGTTCGTATGGACTACACACTGATCTGTTCATTTCTGTGACTTCACACTGCAATCTGCAATATATATTAGACATGTATAAAGGCAAATATACGAAGTGTACTCTACTGAGTTGCTAGGCGTGTGCAGTCAACCGAGGTTACCAACATGTCTGAAGACGACATAAGGAACAATACAGAATGATTATACAAACATGGTTGAAAGAATTCACGGCCACACCACACACAACGAACAAGCAATTCACACTCACACACCACACACCGTAATGGCTAAAATGAATAAATAACTAGAGGATTGTTTTTCAGACAAAAACATATGTCTCCCCCAATACCACCACTGCATGTTATCAGGACTTGGAAAAGTAGAATTTAAGGCAGCAACAGCATATATGTAGCTACCTTGTATTTTCTGCATACTTTTGAAGATACGCGCGACACAAGTTGAATATCCCCAATTTTCACTAAGTCGATGGCCAAAACGCCGTGATTACTGGCTGAATCCGCATCTAAAACACCAGGTGCGCAACTTCACACGATGACCAGTATTTCTGTAATGTTTCGCGACTCTAACTAAAATACTTTTGGAGATACGTGCGACACAAGTTGAAAATCCCCACTTTTCACTAAGTTAAGGGCCATAACTCCGTGAACACTGGATGAATCCGCATCTAAAACCCAGGTGCGCAACTTCACACGATGACCAGTATTCCTGTAAAGTTTCACGACTCTAACTGAAATACATTTGGAGATACGCGCGACACAAGTTGAAAATCCCCAATTTTCGCTAAGTCAAGGGCCATAACTCCGTAAATACTGGATGAATCCGCATCTAAAAACCCAGGTGAGCAACTTCACACGATGACCAGTATTCCTGTAAAGCTTCGCGAGACTAACTGAAATACTTTTGGAGATACGCGCGACACAAGTTTAAAATCCCCACATTTCACTAAGTAAAGGGCCATAACTCCGTGAATACTGGATGAATCCGCATCTAAAACACCAGGTGGGCAACTTCACACGATAACCAGTATTCCTGTAAAGTTTCGCCACTCTAACTGAAATGCTTTTGGAGATACGCGCGACACAAGTTGAAAATCCCCACTTTTCACTAAGTCAAGGGCCATAACTCCGTGAATACTGGATGAATCATCCGCATCTAAAACTGCAGATGCATAACTTCACACGATGACCAGTATTCCTGTAAAGTTTCACGACTCTAACTGAAACACTTTAGGAGATACGCACGACACAAGTTGAAAATCCCCACTTTTCACTAAGTCAGGGGCCATAACTCCGTGAACACTGGATGAATCCGCATCTAAAACCCAGGTGCGCAACTTCACACGATGACAAGTATTCCTGTAAAGTTTCACGACTCTAACTGAAATACATTTGGAGACACGCGCGACACAAGTTGAAAATCCCCAATTTTCGCTAAGTCAAGGGCCATAACTCCGTAAATACTGGATGAATCCGCATCTAAAACCCCAGGTGCGCAACTTCACACGATGACCAGTATTCCTGTAAAGTTTCGCGAGTCTAACTGAAATACTTTTGGAGATACACGCGACACAAGTTGAAAATCCCCACTTTTCACTAAGTCAAGGGCCATAACTCCGTGAATACTGGATGAATCCACATCTAAAACCCCAAGTGCACAACTTCACATGATAACCAGTATTTCTGTAAAGTTTCACGACTCTAACTGAAATACATTTGGAGATACGCGCGACACAAGTTGAAAATCCCCAATTTTCGCTAAGTCAAGGGTCATAACTCCGTAAATACAGTATGAATCCGCATCTAAAACCCCAGTTGCTCAACTTCACACGATGACCAGTATTCTTGTAAAGTTTCGCGAGTCTAACTGAAATACTTTTGGAGATACGCGCGACACAAGTTGAAAATCCCCACTTTTCACTAAGTCAATAACCATAAATCCGTGAATACTGGATGAATCGGCATCTAAAACCCCAAGTGCGCAACTTCACACGATGACCAGTATTCCTGTAAAGTTTCACGACTCTAACTGAAATACATTTGGAGATACGCGCGACACAAGTTGAATATCCCCAATTTTCGCTAAGTCAAGGGCGATAACTCCGTAAATACAGGATGAATCCGCATCTAAAATCCCAGATGCACAACTTCACACGATGACCAGTATTCCTGTAAAGTTTCGCAACTGTAACTGAAACACTTTTGGAGATACGTGCGACACAATTTGAAAATCCCCATTTTTCACTAAGTCAATAACCATAACTCCGTGAATACTGGATCAATCCGCATCTAAAACCCCAGGTGCGCAATTTCACACGATGACCAGTATTCCTGTAAAGTTTCACGACTCTAACTGAAATACATTTGGAGATACGCGGGACACAAGTAGAAAATCCCCAATTTTCGCTAAGTCAAGGGCCATAACTCCGTAAATACTGGATGAATCCGCATCTAAAACCCCAGATGCGCAACTTCACACGATGACCAGTATTCCTGTAAAGTTTCGCAACTGTAACTGAAACACTTTTGGAGATACGCGCGACACAATTTGAAAATCCCCACTTTTCACTAAGTCAATAACCATAACTCCGTGAATACTGGATCAATCCGCATCTAAAACCCCAGGTGCGCAACTTCACACGATGACCAGTATTCCTGTAAAGTTTCACGACTCTAACTGAAATACATTTGGAGATATGCGGGACACAAGTAGAAAATCCCCAATTTTCGCTAAGTCAAGGGTCAAAACTCCGTAAATACAGGATGAATCCGCATCTAAAAACCCAGGTGCGCAACTTCACACGATGACAAGTATTCCTGTAAAGTTTCACGACTGTAACTCAAAAATGACGGACGGACGGACGGACGAACGGACGGATACGGACGGACGGACGGACGGACGGACGGACGGACGGACGGACGGACGGGCGGATACGGACGGACGGACGGACGGACGGATGGACAACCAAGCCAAAACCAATATGTCTCCCCATTCATGGGGGAGACATTATTAATGTTACATACCTGCAATATATATATGAGTAGCTAGGCGTGTGCAGTCAACCGAGGTTACCAACATGTCACGTGCAGTTAATACCCACGTGAGTGACTAGCCGCTATCTAGCAATACCGTATTACCTATACTAGATGTATTCAAAAACATACAAATACAATTATACAACTGACAGCATATTTGTGGCCTATGACACATTTCCCTCCTTTGTAAAATGTCGTCCCCGACATACACAAACTAAACCCCAACAAAAATAATAAACAGTTGTACAAAATGATAGGAATATTAATACACTCAACCAAACACATATACACATATACACAGAGATGATGATGATGGTGATTATGATATTGATACAAATGATGATGGTGATGATGGTCATGTATAACGTATCGGGAAATGGCTATATAGATAAAGGCTGAACTGGAAGACCGTATTTGAACTTTCCATATTTGCTGTATACTATCTCACCCAACACGTAATCATATGTACTGTGCTACAGGAACACAACGTCGCTAGCCGGTACAGTAAACTTGTGTAGCTGAATCATTGATGTATCGCCAGCCTGATACCGTTGCGGTGGACGTTGTTTTCTCGTGCTGTGACGACTTGGCTGTCGCTCAGGTGATTCAGAGTCACTAGAGACTGGTGATCGACTACGCAGTATACACTGTACCATCTTTACTATGTCTCCGTCTCATGGGAATTACATATTTCTCCCCATATGGATCCGTATCCCTGGAAACTGCGTCGTCATCCGACTCGTGAGGGCAATCGGAAGATACTGACGAATCTGCTCTTAGAGCTAGGTTGTCCACCTTTGTGTTCGTACAGTCCGTTACTCCCTCGTCATGTGTGTCAATCACAGCCATGAACGGCAATAGCATGTTCCTGTGAAGGGTTCTGCACTTAGTCTGTCCTTCCTTGTGAACGTCAAACACTGGATAACAGGTAACGGCTTCCGTTTCACGATATAGACATGGGATTCCCACGTGTCTGCCAACTTATTTTTTCCTTTCAAACCCACATTACGTACCAGAACCCTGTCCCCTGGTTGTAATGCCGAGAAACGTACTCGTCGATCGTAGTATTGCTTGTATCGACTACCGGATTTCTTGGACGCCTTTCCAGCCAGATCATATGCAAGGCAAGCCGATTTTTCAGCTTGTCGGCATAGTCGGAATGCGACTTCGACAACGTAGACTGCGGAACAGGTAGGCCAAGAAATGCGTCAATCGCTAGTCGTGGATGGAGACCAAACATCAAGTAATATGGTGAGTAGCCAGTACTTTCGTGAATGGCGGCATTGTAGGCATGGGTAAGTGTTGGTACATGCGATTTCCAGTCCGTCTTTTGGGTGACGGTGAGCGTTTAGTAACGTCTGGTTGAAACGCTCTACCATCCCGTTGCCCATTGGGTGATCTTGCATAGGTGTCTGATGATTTTCGACTCGAAATTTGCTCCTTTGTCGGTATGCAAGACTGTCGAGAAACCGTAGTGTACGAAGAAATTCTCGAACAACACACTGGCCGTTGTTTTCGCCGTTGGTTTCTGGTAAGGATCGCCTGTGCGAAGCGGCCGAAGTGGTCGGTGATAACGAGAATATGCTTATATCCACCCTTAGACACCTCTAACAACAGATAATCCATGCAAACGAATTACATCGGTAACGACAACGTCATGTTCACAAGCTCGGCTGCTCGTGGTATTGCCGTCTTGCATCGTATGTTCTGACATGTTCCTGTATGCACTGATCCATCCCCGGCCAGTAGACCCTTTGTTTCATCAGGGACAGTGTCCGATCTCTACCTTAATGTCCAAGGTCATCATGATAAGCAAGGAAAACGCCTTCACGAAGTGACTTATGGCGACCTGGAGAGTTTCTTGTCCGTTGATTGTCGCTTTTAGTAGCAAGACTCCGTCTTGAACGACCAATGATTTCCAATGTCTCAGAAATCTGCTATCAACACCTCTGTCCATAATCTGCTGAGCAGTAGGTTTATGGCGCTGGTTGGTGCAGCTGATAACGAATGAAATCTCTTGGTTGTTCCAGTGTGCGCGCCGCCAGTCGTGTGATGTGAGAGCTGTCCCTTGAAGTAGGGTGTCTGCTATCACGTCATCCGCAAGACTCTCCGATGGTCCAGATGTACCTACACTGTCAATGATGAGATGATATTCTATACTGGCTGATGTCGCGAAGGAGATGGCCTTTAGTATGTCAGGAAATGTATTGTGTTCTATGACATTTTCCTCGTGCTGTCTGGATAGACCATCGGCATCTGTGTTTTTCTTTCCACTCCTATATGTAAGAGTGAAGTTGTAGTTTGTCAATTCTACAACCCACCTCTGCCCTGTCGCGTCCAGCTTATCTGTCGTTAGGACATATGTTAGAGGATTGTTGTCAGTAATCGCATAAAACTTCGACCCATACAAAGAGTCGTGGAACTTCTCGCAGACGGCCCACTTCAATGCGAGGAATTCCAGTTTGTGCGCCGGATATCGCCTCTCTGTTGACTTCAAACTTCGGTTTGCGTAAGCAACTACGCGGTCAACGCCTTCCTAACACTGATACAATACAGCGCCAAGTCCGCTACCCGATGCGTCGGTGTGCAACCTGAATATGAGCCTGTGATCAGCATATGCCAGTATTGGTGGGGTGGTCAACTTCTGCTTCAGTGTATCGAACGCGTCCTGTTGTGGCTGTTCCCATTGGAATGGCGTTGCCGTCGTTTTCTTCTTTCCGTCGTTCTTAATCTTCCCGTTCGTACTGTGGCCCACAAGGAGGTCATTGAGGGGTCGAGCAATCTGTGCGAAGTCCTTCACAAAGCGCCTATAATAACCAGTAAATCCCAGGAATTTTCTGACTTCTTTAATATTCCTGGGTTTTGGCCATTCTGCTACCGCCCTGGTTTTCTCAGGATCTGTATTTATCCCATCCTCCGAGACTATATGCCCAAGGTAAGTTACTTCGCGCTTGAAAAAATCGCATTTCGACGCCTTCAACTTCAGATTATTGTCGTGCAATCATTGGAACACTGCTTCCAGTCGTTCTAGTTGCTGCTCGAAGTCAGTGGAGAACACAATGATATCATTGTGAGGAGGAAGTGTGTATTCGTGCCCGGCTCGCTCAGTCGCTTAGAGCGATCGTAAGGTAAACCAGAGGTCCCGGGTTCGATCCCCGGGCCGGTGCATATTTTTCTCGCCCTGTGAGACATATACGAATGTGTTAATCGTGTATGTCCAATGCGCAATCGACTAAGGAAAACTTGATCCCGGCGTACATGTCTGTAGCTAGGAGTCCATTCGCCCATAGTCGGTTTCACAGCATGAAGCTTATTCTGGGTCTGCATTGTATCGGAGATGAATGAGTCGATGGATGATTTAAAATCATGATAGCAAACAGGAAAATGAGACGTCGGTAGCTCCAGGGCGGCCTTGGCAGCACTATCTGTCCTGGCATTGCCCTTGATACCAGTATGACTGGGGAGCCAACAAAAATTAATGTCCTAGTCAGACGAAAGTAAAATTTGGCATAGCTCCATGAGTTGGCGGATAAGTGGATGTTCAAGCTTCATGTTGTACAGAGCTTGTAGTGAAGATAGTGAATCAGAAACTAAAATAAATTGCTTTCTCCAAGATATTTTCGCAAAATCAAGAGCAAGTAAAATTGCTCTCGATTCTGCAGAAAATATCGATGACTTATCTGGGAGTCTGGATTGAAGATCTCCCTCGGGGACAGCGGCAGCAGCTGCTACCTGGTCCCCGTCCTTTGAGCCATCAGTAAAAAGCGGAGTGTATGTATTGTATCTGTCTTTAACTTCAAGAAAAAGTGATTTAAAAATGGATGGATCAGTTGTTGCTTTCGTGTGCTGACTTAAGATCGAATATCACATTGGGCTGCTCCAACTGCCACGGTGGAGTAGCTGGGACAGCGTATTTGGCAATGTGATCCAGATCTAAGCCAGGATCGTATATCAAAGGATCCATTAACTTGCCGAATGGTGGCTTGAAGCTTGTTGCTTTCGTGTGCTGACTAAGATCGAAGATCACCTTGGGCTGCTCCAACTGCCACGGTGGAGTATATACTTATCGAATACGTCATCTGTAGTTCGATGAAAGACAGTGTCATAAGCTGGATTAGATGGATTGGAATGTAGTTTAGTGGCGTATTGCAAAGATATGTTGGTGCGTCTGTCGTGGAGAGAAGGCTCATTTGCTTCGGCATATCAGCTCTGTGTCTTAGACGTACGGAATGCACCCAGGCAGAGTCTTAAGCCTTGGTGATGTATCGGATCGAGCGTCCGAAGATCGGATTTACTGGCGGATCCACATACAATGCATCCGTAGTCTAGTTTTGAGCGAACATGTGCGATGTAAAGGCGGTGCAGCACCTTTCAGTCTGCACCCAAGTCATGATTTGCTACCACTCGCATTAGGTTGAGTGCTTTCTGGCATTTAGCTTTTAAGTATCGTAAATGAGGTTTCAAAGTGAGTTTAGGATCAATGATAAGACCAAGAAATTTCTGCTCCCGAACAACTGGGATGGGATTTGATCCTAGTTTAAGTTCGGGATCAGGCTGAAGACCGCGTCGTTTGCAAAAATGCATGCAGTTAGTTTTCGATTTCGAAAATTTAATGCCGTTTTCTGTCGCCCACTTGTCAATTTTATTGCGGCTCAGTTGTATAGGCGCTCAATAGTTTGCATGTTCTCTGATTTATAACATATTAAAAAATCATCGACATATAAAGAACAGTCAACACCTGGTTGCAGGCATTTTACAATAGTATTCAGTTTAATGTTAAAAAGGGTAACAGACAATATACTTCCCTGTGGCACACCCATTTCCTGTGCATGGGGATCGGAAAGCGTTGTACCGACTCGGACTTGGAATTGTCTGTCTTTCAAAACATTAGAAATAAAATCAGGGAGATGACCCTTCAGACAGAGGTCATGAAGGTCCTTCATAATCCCATACTTCCACGTCGTGTCATATGCATTTTCTAGGTAAAACAATACGGCAACTATATGCCCATTGTTAACAAAACCGTCTCGAATGAATGCTTCGAGTCTAACCAGATTATCGGCAGTGCTTCTCTGGCGACGAAATCCAGACTGATACTCAGATATCAGTCCATTGGATTCCAGAAGCCAGACAAGCATGTCGTTAATCATTCATTCAATGGTTTTACAGACTCAGCTAGTAAGTGCGATGTGACGGTAACTTGATTGGTCGGTGTGATCTTTGCCCGGTTTGGGAACAGGAATGATTGTAGCTTCCCGCCATGAAGGCGGAAAAACGCCTTGTTCTCAAATGGTATTAAATATGTCAAGGAGGTTATCTAAAGAGTGTTCAGGTAAATGCTTAAGCACTTGGTAGTGGATATCATCAGGGTCAGCTGATGTATCATGTGCTTTCTCGAGGGAAGCTTTTAATTCCCTCATAGAGAAAGGAGCGTTGTAGTGGTCTGGTGTGAAGTTTCCTGAATGTTTATCCACATTAAAGCATCAGATATTCATGCGCAGTGTAGTCAAAAGTAGTACGTTAAAAACATAAGGCAGATTTGTTATGCCATAGACACTCTTTGCTTGCAGAAACCAGTCAATTGATGCACTAATCTGTTTCACAGGTATGTTAATGTATCATTTACATCAGTTTCAAGCATATGCTTTGGGATTATTTTGTAAGTCGGATCATGTTTGTCATGTGAGGCGGTTTCAATTCCAGCCGCTGAATTTTTGCGCCACCACCAGGGTGATCACATGAGATTGAATGTATCTTTCTTAACAATAAGTAAACCTATATTTTAATTAGTGAATATCCAGAGCAGAATGGGTGCATGCTATGGGGAAATATGTCCGACAACACACAGGTTGAAGTAACGGACCAAGGTTCATAAATACATTAAATATACATAGAAGCACCAATAAGTGTAAACAAAATAAGCTTAAAACTTGTTGAACTCCCTTTTATAACACAATGCCAAGGTCGCTATGTTTTTAATGGGCCGTACTGGGACGGCCTCGAGACAACGGGCTCTCACAAAACAGCCAAACGATTTATAGCATTGTTGCATATTTCAGAAGTTAGGTAAATGTTAGCCCTTCGCAATGGTATATTCCCCGATTCGCTATGTCAACGCGTTTTCGAGATATGGATTATTTTTTTTGCAAAATTCTGCATTATCGTCTAGTTGTAAAACTTCGGTAACATGTTTGGGGCCAATACTACTATAAGACAGCACAAACATCGGAAACTACACTTTTACGTCGTCCCGGTCAGTAAAGAAACTGATATTCCATAATTATATACATTATATACACGATCATGAATAACGTTGTGCATGTAAATGAATATGTGAACATGGTGTAGAGAAATAAGCCATGTACACATACGTATAAGGACGAAACTGGTTTTTTTAAATAGTAATACACGGCTGATTGAAATCGTACAAGCCAGAGTTCCATATAAGCTGCGTATATAGCATATTTTTCTTATTTCCCATGAAAACACACATATTAGTATTTCATTAGAATTGTCTCCAAGGAGACAATTTTAATGAAATGTCAAGACATATTTTCATTTCGAAGCAGTCTATTCAATAATTGCTGTCTGTTGCTGTGTAAACAGTAGTGTGATTTTATTTTACCCAATTAAATTTTTAAACACCCAATTGCTCCTTATCCGGAGCCCTGTGAGCCATGGCAGGAGACGGATAGTACGTGTTTGCCTTTGATGGCTTACTGTCTGTTTCACGAAACATGCCCAAATTGTATGGCCATATAAACACACCAAATAGTTTTACTATATATATGTAAGTTCACCGAAGCGAAACTCAAAACAGAGATTCAGAGATTTTGGAAGATAGTGACATTGGCTGAGATCGGAACAATATTTCCTCTTGGAAGAAACGTCTGCGTATTGTGGTAGAAGAGGATGGTGGGCCGATCGACCATTGTGTGTACTTACATCATGCACAGAAGTTGGTACGGTTAACAGCAATATTATACATGTCTACCCACCATACTGAATAATTTGTCCTTTGTAAAAGTATGCATCACAAAAACCATTAGAGAAGTGCATGCTTTAATCACGAAAAAGGTCAAGGGTGAAGAAACTTGTTGACATAAAACATGGCTAAGTGTTTCCACAACCATGTGAAGGTACATAATGTCAAGGTCATGTTAATATGGGCATGGGTGTGTTCTCAATGCTCAAATGTAGCAAGTGTCCAACTAATGAAGCAATCCGTCAAGTAATATTAAAGTTATATCATGATTAAGAAAGTTGTATAAATGGCTACGTGTTTCCACAAAAATGTGAAGGTATAAAAAGTTAAGGTCATGTTAATGGCGGCATGAGTGTGTTCTAAATGCCCACATGTATCACATGTGCAAATATTGGAGCAATCCTTAAAGTAATATTCAAGTTATATCATTCAGAAACTTGTACAAACTTTTTGACGCAATAAAAACGCTCACATGCATCAAATGTCCAAATATTGAAGCAATCCGCCAAGTTATATTAAAGTTATACCATGATGAAAAAGCTTGTACAAACAAATGAAAGTAGCAGCGAATAGCTATAATGTTAGAGAATACTAAATGGTTGGAACTCGCCAAGGGTGTATGCAAAAGTAGTCCGGTATACAACAAGAGAGCGATGATGGGCCGATATCGATCACTTGTGAAATGTCATAAAAATCAAGCAAATACTGGTATGTAAGGTTGTCATTAAATAAACATCAAAATAAGCCCATGACAGGCACATAGTGTCAATGTGACAACTCATTTGAAATCCTTAATAAAGGTATGACCTTATGACAATTCGTAGGTCATCTTGGATGACGTAATCATCCAATTTGGACAAGAAATGCACCACATACATCGTCTTGTCAAGTTTCGATTTGGTATATGACATGACCATATTCGGTAAAAATGAAATTTGATCCAACGGGCCACGCCCAATTTTGACACTGGTGTTGAAATCCGCCCGGCTGATCGCAAGAAGATTTGTTAAGACTTTGTGTTATTTTAAGACGGCGTCCATCTTGGATTATCTACGACCTCCTTTTTAACAAATCTCACACGGTTTCACATAAGGACCATAATTGTGAAGTTTGTCTACCATAGGCCAACCAGTTATTGTAAAGACGTTTGAAATCTCAAATAAAAGGATGACGTTTTGAAATTTTGGCGGCCATCTTGGATGATGTAATCATCCGATTTCACTGAAAACTGTACCGGAGCAATCGCCGATATCTTTCAATTGATATAGGATGCGACCATATTCGGTCAAAAATCAAATGTGGCCCCTATTTGGCCCCCCCCCCCCCGGCCACGCCTATTTTGACCCCAGCGTCACCATTTCAACGACTTTGAAAGAGCATTGCACATCAGTCATTTCTGCGAAGTTTTGTTGAAATCCGTTTGGCGGTTCGTGAAAAGATTGTTTAAGAATTTGTGCTATTTATAGACTTCGGCCATCTTGGATTTTTTAGCGAAATCTGAAAGGCTTCACCCAATGACCATAATTATGAAGTTTGTCTAGCATTTGCTAACCGGTTCTTGTGAAGAAGACGTTTGAAATCTCAAATAAAAGGATGACATTTTTACCTTTCGCCGGCCATCTTGAATGACGTAGTCATCCGATTTCGAAGAAAACTACATCAGAGCTATCTTCCCGTCGATATCTTCGATTTGATATATGATTTGATCATATTCGGTCAAATATGAAAGTTGACCTCTATTTGACACACAAGATATTTTAATAATTTGTGCCATTTTTTACACGGCGGCCATCTTGGATTGGCGACGACCTCCATTTTAACAAATTTGTAATCCCCTTGGACGGTCGGGCGTGGGTCGTATGCACCACACACTTTGTGGCCAAATATTAGCAAAATTTGCTAAGCGATTCATAAGTTATTGAAAAATGAAAGGTGTTACTAACGCACGAACGTTAACACTATATCCCCTCTTGCCCATCGGCGGCGAGTTGATAACAATATTGGGAAACATTACGAGGGTGAATGTGTCTTTCCGAAGAGTAGGTGAACCTATTGTTTCATTCATGCAGAACCAGTACATACCTGGTTGCAGGTCATGTAAACGTACACATGATGGACAGCAGTAATTTCCCACCCATTGAACTCCCATAGACTTACATGTATATGGAACTGTGCTTGTTAGCATGTTACTTCAAATATACTGTACAGATTTTAATGACATAAAATGCATTGAGTGGCCAATATATTTGCGCAAATTTTGATTCATACGTGTATGCAATATTCAAAGTAGTTTACAAGATGCATGCAGTTAAACATATGGAAGATGTTTGGAAATGCTGTTCCCATTGATGTCAATGGTGACGTCGCTCGAAATGTGAAGTACGCCATATTAAAAAAAAACATGTATCTATCAAACTGCTTGTGATAATCAGTAACCAAAACATTCATATTCTGCATAAGTATATTTTCTTTCAAACACTTTAATTTCATTCAAATTCGTAAAGTATATACTGAGCTACATATGTCAGAGTAAAGATGGAAATGCATGTAAGTCTATGGGATTTTAAACGTACATACCCACGCAGTATGCACAAAATGTTATTTATAGGAATTAAATAAGTGTATAATTATGTCACTATTCCACCAGTTCTAAAAATTACCAGTGCCCGCTATACAAATATAATCATTTATTAATTATCAATTTACCGTTAGCGACGCGCGTCGGTAACAGTCTATTTTGATGATGTGCGGGGACGACGACTTTCACATCACGGCTTGCGGTGCGCATGCGCAGTATACTACACGCGCCAGTAGGCTTCCCAATATGTAAACAAGAATATCAACATGTCGAAACGTCCAGGACGGAAATTGTATGGAACGACGTCGGCCAAAAAAAAGGCGAAATGTCTGAGGGAAAGGCAGTCCAGAGAGAGAGAGTGGTTAATATTGGCGACCAGATCACCAAATGGAAAGAGTTACGTGGAGATTTAGATTTGGACACGAACAGAGATATTTATTCTCAACTTCCGATACTTCACTGCGCATGTCAAATATGTGATATGATTGACGGTGTCACGTGACGCGTGTTGGTAAAAATAGCACTAGGTCTGAAAATACCCTTTCTGGTCGCGGCATATAAAATGCGATTTAACACCAATTAACACGCGCCGTAATTAAAAATAACTTGTTAGTGGGTAGACAAATGGCTCATATAAGCCATGACAGAAAATGAAAAGTAGTAGTATAGTGTAACCTGCTGCGTGGGCATGTACCTTTAACTTTCGGGAAATTACTTATGTCCACCGACTGCAGGTTCTACGTGTAGCATTCATAAGAATAGTGAAAGTGGGAGAAACTGGTGATATTTGCGGGATTCTATTAAAGGCCCTATTCGGCTCAAGTCGCCGAATTTGACCTCCTATTGGGGTTTCCCATGAATAAATCAAACATTTTTCCAGTTAGACACTCTTCGAAACTGTGTGCAGTCATTTTGGTACAAAACAGACTTTGTAGCCAATAAAAATATCAATATTTGTTGATCAATAAACAGCAGGTGCGTGTTTCAGTACCCCGAGATATTTTCCGAAAGCTGCCGGATAACTCCGTGACCAATCCTGATTCGCTCTGGTAATTTCTCTGTAGTACGGTTTGTAACCCCCGTATATATGCACAACTTGATGTATTACACATAGCGCATTGCGGAAGTATTTTGTAAATAAAATAAATATTGGAAAATATCTCCCCGGATCACATATTGACATAACGACGACGGTCATTACTGTGTAATCAGGTAATGTTATGTTCCGCTTCACATCCTCGGACACATACGAAAGTTTATTCGTTTATTTCATACTGTTTTATGTGATCCGTGTCATTTCGTACCCATACCATTTCGTTCGTGTTTGGTCAATTCGTACCCATAGGCGCATGTTTTCCGGTAATTTCGTATAGGTACGAATCGACCATAATGTTTGGTCATTTTTTATATCGTTGTTTACTTATAGTTGTAATAGTCTGAATCATTTCTTTTTCTGTTATTGTGCAGTGATTTGGCAATATTGTTGCATGCATATATAGTTGCGAACGGTAACTCTTGCAATATGTTCCTATACCGTCCGTTCTATTCATGAAAAGGGGATATTTTTGTTGTAAAAAATAAGAAAATTATTTGCAAAAAGTGCAGATCTTGATGAGCCGGCTCGTGATTGATTTTTACATAGGGTATACCTATGTATAGGGATCGCCTCCGACAGTTAGCCACGCCCCAGACCCCCCTCGATGCGGTGGTAGGTAGTGATATCTTGGAGTAACCATAACAACAAAATGCATTGTGTTACTCAACGTTTAACTGTCATACGCAACCGCTAATTGAAAATAATATTATGAAAAACTACTTGCACTGCACAATATCAACAACGGATGTTCAGTGTGAGGTCATGTCATATAATGCCTGTACTATTAGTCGATTGGACATACACGACTAACGCATTCGTATATCAAGGGTGAGCCGCGCCCATGGTGTATCCCATGCCACAGCGCATTTACCGTGCATCAGATCCTACTGGACTGTATCGACTTTTCGACGCAAAGACTTCAATGTTGCTTCACTTGCGGAGTTATTCCAGGTGGAGAACATTGAAGGTTTGCTTATAGTCCCACTGCCAAATAGGTGTGTGCTACCATCCGAGCGCACTAATTCTCACTATCATTTTATGGAAGCTATATGTCTATGCATTACGAAAATGCTGGGTGGACTTTTCAGAGTGGTAGCTTAGTGCCTGAAAACACGTGGTTTCCATAGTAACCCTACTAGGCGAAAGGTATTGACACATATGATTTTAACATGAAAAATACTATACTTAACCTATATGTAATTATGTTTTTACCTATCTGAAGTGTTGACAGGTATATCGAGGTATAAAATAGTTCCAAATTCAATTATTACGAATGACCTACCTCTATAAAAATTCAAAATGCGTATAAATGTACCTAATTAATTTAAATACCGATAAAACAACTGCATAGCACATGGTACATTATGAGCACATACAGCATGTTATTTTCTGCAGAATTTGTCTGAATAAATCCAACATAGCTGCCATAATATGTATATTGGTGACACACAGACTGGTCATAATAAAGGTAGACGGTACAGATTTTATGTTATTTATGGGACCAGCCCGCAAACTAGTTGCGTCTTACTATATTGTTATGCCCTACCAATTTATTTGAGGGGGGAGGGGGGGGGGGTATTATGTCGTCTAAATTAAAAATACGCAGATGCAGAAATAATAAGTAATATTACCGAAATAGAAAAACGATGACAAAAATCACAGCGTTGTTAAACGTGCGTGAAATATTTTTTGGAAGTATTAACAATAAAAAAAAAGAAGAAAAAAAGCATAACATTGTTAAACGTGTGTGAAACGTTTTTGGACTTATTAACAGTGAAAAAAAATCATAGCGTTGTTAATCGCGTGTAAATTCTTGCAAAATTGCGAACGTACGATGAAACACATATCGGTCAAATGTGAAAATTGCGCCTTCACATAGGGTAACTCGCCCTTAAGTCGAACGGGTTAGTAATTTCCGGTTTTCCGTTCTCGCGTTATTACCAATGGGTACGCTATCACGTGGCGAATTCAAATAGGTTGCCATCTCTGATATTATTTGTAGGAAGTCTTTGTCTTTCAGGTGCATTTGTGAATGTGAAAAGCAATGTAATCAAGCGTTTAATCTATATACCCGTGAGTCGAACAATTTCGCCCATGAAGCGAACACATTTGCCATTGAAACGAACACTATTTGTCCTATGTGTAAACACACGTTTTGACACCATCAAAACCGGTCATCACGTCCACATGTTTCTGTAAAAGGTTGTCATCTTAATGCAGTATCCTTTAATAAACTAAATGACTAGTTATGTGGACATCCACGTTGTTGTTATGGTTAACTGTAGTAAATTTAAAGTTCGGATGTTTTATTTCTCAAGGTTCACGCTGTATAAAACATAAAACCATGAACCAATACAAGACCCGATGGTCATATGTAACGCATATACACAAGTTAACTGAGTAATCATATGTAATATCGGGATAGACATTGGTATACGATGGTGTGGGAGATGACTGGCAGTTACGGAACTGTATGGGGTCGTGTGAGGTGTTGGGTCGTTTCGCCCCGGTTACCCGTTCGCCCCGGGTCGTTTCGCCCCGGTACAAAAGCGCTATATGTATGATTAGGTAAACACTGGCCAACATATCGGTATGTAACAACTACATGTAACACACGGCGTTAATCCGTAACTGGCCTTGGCATATTTTCAAAGTATATTACCGCTTTAATTAAGTCATTACCAAAATGATTCCCTAATTTGCGGGAAGTTTAAAGGTGCTAATACATGTACATGAGTCCTTATTTCATTATCAAGGCTGCCAGTACGACCGCCCAAGGTCAATGTCACAGATGACTTGTGTTTTTTATTATTATCAAGGCAGACAGCGAGGGCATAAGCTTCGTTTAACGCTGCCATTTATTGTTACAGTGTTGCCTATCTAAGATGGACACCCTGCGGACCTCACAGGGTGACGGTTTTCGAGATGTATATGACTGGCTTCTGTATAATTTCAAGCGATATATAGCCGCCCTAAATTAGTTATTGACAATTAACAAATGTATTATAAGGCAATACTGTTAAAAAGTCCTTATTTCATTATCAAGGCTGCCAGTACGACCGCCCAAGGTCAATGTCACAGATGACTTGTGTTTTTTATTATTATCAAGGCAGACAGCGAGGGCATAAGCTTCGTTTAACGCTGCCATTTATTGTTACAGTGTTACCTATCTAAGATGGACACCCTGCGGACCTCACAGGGTGACGGTTTTCGAGATGTATATGACTGGCTTCTGTATAATTTCAAGCGATATAGCCGCCCTAAATTAGTTATTGACAATTAATTGCATAAGTCAACATGTGAAAACGGACAATGGCAAACGGGGAATAAGGGCGAAACGACCCGGTGCGAACGGGATTCAGGGCGAAACGACCCGGGACCGTCGTGTGATAGTGGAAGAATGTGAGCGTGAACACAAGATTGTCTACCTTTTCAACTGTTTAATAAATCAGCAGACAATATCAACCATGCACATTCCTTAACATTTTTATAAATATGTTGTGTAAACATTTGCCATCAGCACTGCATCTCCGGGAGTTACATGGTCAACGTGCTGTGCGTGGCTTCGCTGGAAGAATGCAGCTGAAAGGAGACTTAGGGGAACTGCTCGACGAAGAATGGATGTTTGACAGTGACTGTATGGTGTCTCTATCTATTGAACTTTTCAAGTTCGTCAACACTGCGTCAGATTATGAAATTAAAACCACATCCAATCATCTTGAGAATACGCTCGTATATAATGTGTTTGGAGACGTTTCACGTATCGTTTTCTTCGTGAAAACGTTACACGGAGTAATCAACAGTCCATACACCAAGGTGCTGGAGTTCATGGCTACTGAAATCATTGATAATCATTTCTAAAATGCATGGGGATATTTAGGTTGATAAAACAAATACAAATTAATTGTTAACAACGCTTTGTTTTACATCATTTGCCATCACTGTAAATACCCAGACAATACCCCTGATGATCAGCAGAAGCTGTGAAACTTTTATTTTAATATATGTTTATTTTTCTCCCCCTTTTTTACATTTTTTGGCAGATTCTTTTTTATGTTTTCTTTGTATCCGTTTTTGTTCTGCCACTGCAGCCTTTATATAGTTCTTTGTCCTTTTTGGCCTGCACTTGTGCCATGAAAGCCTCATCAGAGGAAATTACGAAATACTGCTGCTGCTTTTTTTTGTTTGCAGTGAACTTTTGTTTGGGGATGTTCAGTACGTCATTCTTCTTTGTAGTTGCAGGTTTTTTTCGCAGTTGTGGGGCTGCTGGCGTAACCTTTTCAAAATAGTGTTCCATGTTGGGTACGTGGAATCAGTCACCTCGTTACCAGCGAAATATGCTGTTTTGTGTTTTGTCAGCATTTCTTCAGTCAATGCAGGTGTGAAAGCGCTTAGTTTATTTATTTATTATGTATCTTGAATGCATAATATATAGTTCTAATCGGATAAATTATAGCTGAGGAACATGTTTTTTTTTGGCATTTGTTTGAGTGTGTGTATATATATATAAAATATGCGTACTGATCGGTGGTTTTAGTACTTGTGTGTCAGTGATATATAACAATGACGCGACTGAACAATGACACATGTCAATATTCTATAATATATCTTTATTGACACATGTGCAATATTACCAGTGGGTCAGTATTATATCTGACAACGTAGGTACCAGATTGGACATCTATGTATTTCTGCAGGTTCCCAGTCTGATCGAACTGTAGCGGTAGATTCAAGCACTCCCGCCGCATTGCGACCTCGTATGAAAGCACGCTAAAATTTGCTCTATTATATTTTGGTGTAATTCACAATTAGATAATGTACTAATGTGTCCTGCAGAAATGATTTCAATGAATTTATATCTAGTCAATGTATTTATATCTATGTATTTATGTATTTGTATCTATGTATTTATATATATATATGTATATCAATGTATTTATATATATTCCATGCTTCACCTCAACAGTGGCATTGCTGACTGCATCCTCGCTATACGGTCTCATCTAAAAAATGAAATCTCTATTGACCAGCTAAGATCAGTATGTATGTATGTATGTGTGTGTGTGCGTGCGTGCGTGCGTGCGTGCGTGCGTGCGTGAGTGCGTGCGTGCGTGCGTGTGTGTGTGTGTGCTTAAAGCAATGTATGCACGTTATTACGAAGTCATAAACACAGAACAAATGTTTGCCATTGATACACATAAGCATATTCTATAAAACAAATAGTTATAATACCACTCTTAAGACTACTCGTCAATTTCAACGTTTAAGATTATACATAAAAAAGTACATGAAATCTAACACCATCTCTAGCCTAATGGGTAGAGCATTTCGCTAAGCGTTTTAAAGGTCACATACTTTTTTTATCTCACTTTTAGTGGTAAATCATGATCCTACCTGTATAAATGTACATACTGGTCGAAACATGTAAATTATTGCATTTTTTATTTATTCATTTGGCGATAAAAATTGCATACATTGCTTGAATGTTATTTTAGCCGTACAGCATGGACCTGCATATACTGCCCTATTTATTTATAGTATATGCACTTAGCATACCAACTTACGAGATCTATTGGCCTACTGTAAATACGAGGTAGCCTTTGTCATGCTTACTGTTCCCTTTCCAGAATGTACCATTGTACGGCATAATTTGCCCTTAGGTCGAACACCCGTTCGCCTTAAGGGCGAATGCTGTTCGTGACAAAGGCAAACCTCTATCTGATACAGGTGGTCCTCTATTATGTTTTCTGTTCTAATAAAATGCAAAATGTGTGTACTGGTTGATGCTAAAATGATATATCTCATTGATAAACGAATAGTTTAACATTTTGGCTGAACAATAACATATATAGGTGATCTAAGGGACGTTACTATTTCTAACTTTTTGAAATTCCCGCCCTGCAATGTTGTCTCTCCGCTGTTGATTTCAAGCGTCCAGGAATCTATGAATAAGAAGTACGCCGAATGAATACTGATTCCCGTTTATCAGAAGAGGCCTGTATAAAACAATAGAAAAAGACGGAGTAGACGCGGAGTCGGTAATGCAGGGTATATAACTCATGAAAAACGTTCGACTCAGGGGCGAAATCGACTTAAGGGCGAGTTACCCTAACTGCATTGCGTTGTTTACGCCTTGAAAATACAGGTTCTTAGTTTTTTTAGCTCACCTGAGCAAAGCTCATGTGAGCTATTGTTATGGCAAAGTGTCCGTCGTCCGTCGTCCGTCCGTGAACATTTTCAATCATCTTCTTCTCCCGAACTGCTGAGCCGATATTGGTCAAACTTCACAGGGATGATATATGGGTGATGCCATTTCAGATTTGTTAAAATGGAGGTCATCGACAATCCAAGATGGCCGCCATGGAAAAGTAGGTCAAATTCTTAAAAAATCTTCTTCTCACGAACCGCCAGGCCGATTTCGACGATACTTGGTATGAATGATCGATAGTTAGCGCTGTTTCAGATTTGTTCATATGGTGGCCCGTGGGTCAAAAATGGGCGTCGCCCGAGGGGTCAAATAGGGGTCAAATTTTATTTTTAACCGAATATAGTCATGTAATATATCAAATCGAAGGTATCGACGAGACAATCACTCTGGAACATTTGTTGTCTAAATCATATGATTACGTCATCCAAGATGGCCACCGATAGTTCAAATGGTCATTCTTTTACTAAAGATTTAAAACGTCTTCTTCTTGTAAACTGCTTGGCCGATATCGGCCAAACTTAACTGTAATGGTCTGTGGTTGAAGCCTGTTCATTTTTGTTAAAATTAAAATGGAGATCATCACCAAATCCAAGATGGCCGCCGTTGAGAAGTAGGTCAAATTCTTAAAAAATCTTCTTCTCACGAACCGCCAGGCCGATTTCGACGATACTGGGTATGAATGATCGATAGTTAGCGCTGTTTCAGATTTGTTCATATGGTGGCCCCTGGGTCAAAAATGGGTGTGGCCCGAGGGGTCAACTAGGGGTCAAATTATATTTTTGCCCGAATATGGTCATATAATATATCAAATCGAAGGTATCGACTAGTTGATCACTCTGGACCATTTGTTGTCTAAATCAGATGATTTTGTCATCCAAGATGGCCACCGAAAGGTAAAAAAGTTGTTATTTTACTAAAGATTTCAAACGTATTCTTCTTGTGAACTGCTTGGCCGATATTGGCCAAACTTAACTGTAATGGTCTGTGGGTGAAGCCTGTCCATTTTTGTTAAAATGGAGGTCATCACCAAATCCAAGATGTCCGCCGTTGAAAAGTAGGTCAAATTGTCAAAAAATCTTCTCAAACCTCCAGGCCGATTTCGACGAAACTTGGTGTGAATGATCGATAGTTAACGCTGTTTCAGATTTGTTCATATGGTGGCCCCTGGGTCAAAAATGGGCGTGGCCCGAGGGGTCAACTAGGGGTCAAATTATATTTTTGCCCGAATATGGTTATATAATATATAAAATCGAAGGTATCGACTAGTCTATCACTCTGGAGCATTTTTTGTCTAAATCAGATGATTTTGTCATCCAAGATGGCTACCGAAAGGTAAAAAAGTTGTTATTTTACTAAAGAAGATTTCAAACGTATTCTTCTTGTGAACTGCTTGGCCGATATTGGCCAAACTTAACTGTAATGGTCTGTGGGTGAAGCCTGTCCATTTTTGTTAAAATGGAGGTGGTCATCACCAAATCCAAGATGTCCGCCGTTGAAAAGTAGGTCAAATTGTCAAAAAAATCTTCTCACAAACCGCCAGGCCGATTTCGACGAAACTTTGTATGAATGATGGATAGTTAACGCTGATTCAGATTTGTTCATATGGTGGCCTCTGGGTCAAAAATGGTCATGGCCCAAGGGGTCAAATAGGGGTCAAATAGGGGTCAAATTTTATTTTTGACCGAATATGGTCATTTTATATATCAAATCGAAGGTATAGCAGTAAATCACATGCACATTCGCAATATATGTTAGATCAGAAGGTACCAACAAATTCTGTGGAACATTTGAAGTTGTAAGTGAAGAGTCTTTGTGAAATCAAGATGACCACTATGGAGGCTTTTAGGTGAGCGATACAGGCCCATTTGGGCCTCTTGTTTCGTTTAACATCAACAAACCATCCACAATGGACGCCGATTTTGATCCTGAACAAACAAAATCAATGCAAGCTACATCAGCATTTAACACCACATGTGTCATTTGCGGTAGTGAGGGTCCCCGTGAGGCATTTTATAAGCCAAAGGATCTCGATTCCTGGACTTAATTACTTCAGGCTGCTGAAATTCAAAAATGCGAGGCATTACTTCAATACAAAAATGAAAAGGGGGTCCCAGATATACTGTATCATCCTGCATGTAGAAAAAACTTAACACACAAAAAGACATTGGCCCGTATGTGTGAGTCTGATAAAAGTGAAAGCAGTGACCAGGAACCGCGCAAAATTGCGCGACGCAAAGAGCCATCTACATCTACGCCATCTACTGTGTATCCAAATTTCTGTATATTTTGTGACAAGCAAAACAAATACGCAAAACGATCAAGAACTAGAGAACAACTGCGCAAGTCGGTAGAATTACGATCTGATGTGATGATCCGTAAACTAGCTACACAGAGAATGGACACAAAGATCATGGCAATCACATCACGAGAACTGGTGGCTGCAGAAGCACACTACCATGTATCATGTTACAGACAATATACAAGAGAATCGCGAGCAACAGGTGCCACTAAACGGGAATGTGTCGATGACACATATTCAATAAAGGAAACAGGCATACTCGATGCTCTTTGAGAGTTTACGCATTGATTGGTTCAAAGACCCTCGTATGGTACCAATGACAGACATTTCTAAAATGCTGGTAACAAACATGCAGTCTGTTGCAATTGGCACTATCAAACGACATACTACAAATCACATTCGACGGAAGTTAGAAGCAGAGTTTTGATCAGACATACAAATAGTACCCTACTCCGCGACAGGACAGCTTTTTGTCATACCAGACACATTATCCAAAGATATGCTGCTGCAGGAAAATATAAAACTAGCAGCGGAATTGGCAAGTATTCGTGCAAGGGATACTGATAGGTCGGTCAAAGAGAGGTGTGCACTAGATATCAGAAATGACATAACAAAGTCGTTCAGTAAACAGGAATGGCCTCCACAACCAGAAAAATTAAATGAAGCGTACTTGCCACTGCCTCGATCTCTGACACAATTCTTAGAAACACTATTATCTGGAGATATCGAAAAGAATCAACCAACGGAAAAGGTTCAGAGACTAGCACAATCATTTGCTCAAGACTGCGTATACGCAATCTCAAAAGTGAGGCAGAAATCGGCAAAGCACATTTTGCTACCATGGGCAGTGAAAACATTGACAGGTAATGGTGAGTTGATTAAAATACTCAACAGATTAGGTCATGGAATTTCGTATACACAGTTGGAAGAAATTGACACTGCTCTCTGCATGTTAAAGTTGTCCGCTACTCACGATGTGGGAATCGCTCTTCCATCGAACATTATACCATGCATTCCTACAACTTTGGCATTTGATAACATAGACAGAATAGAGGAGACACTAAGTGGCGGTGGTACATCTCATCGTGTCAATGGAATAATTGTTCAACCGAATGTTCCAACTGTTCAACGGCCAAAGGAAATGCGATCTGTGGCAAAAGATAGACGACGTACCATAAGACCTCCGTCGACGATAATCACACCGTACGTGTCTGGTAAGAGGGTGGGTCCCCACGTGACGGCTGAACCAGTGAATTGGTAGAGACAGCCAATACAAAGAACCGACTATGGAGTTTAGTTAGACAAACTGACATTGAGGATCAGAAGATCAGTTCATTGACTGGGTTTAACATTCAAACCCGAAACAATATTTGTGTGACAAAAGATAAAGTCGGATACTTGCCAACCGTAAATGCACCAGCGACTGCCATGTCCACTGTGAATGAAATTCTCAACCAGACACTGAACATTGTTGAACAGCTAGACCTGAAGGAGATTGTTTGCGTATTTGATCAAGCTCTATACGCAAAGGCAGCAGAGATCGTTTGAAAACATAGTGAGAAATTCCACAGTATAATACTCGGGATGGGTACATTTAAAACTCTTTGCAACATGATGTCGGTCATTGGAAAACGGTTCATGGATGCTGGCTTGAGGGAGGGACATAGCTGTTGAATCGGGTATTATTGCTGAAGGGTCTGTCGACGCAGTACTAGAAGGTCGAAAATACAACAGGGCCATTCGTTTGCATAAACTGGTGTATGAGGCACTGATGAGAATTATCCGGAAAGGATTTTACACCTGGTTAGAGGACGAGCACCCGGACGAAGTTCAGAAAATGAATGACACAGTCATTTTGACAGAGAAACTTCACAACAACATAAGCCAGGACACCATGACATAGGTAATGAACAACAGTTCATGCATTAGAATTCTTGAACTGTTTGGTTTGTACCTCAATGTTCTGAGAACTGACAGGGGTGACATTTCGGCTTTCTGAATGAGCTACATTGATTTGGTTGAGCTGCTACTTGGTCTTGTCCGTGCGTCTAGAGAGGGTGATTGGGGTCTTCACCTTGCCATGATCAGAGGTACTATCCCATGGTTCTTCGCATATGACAGACAAAATTATGCCAGATACCTTCCAGTTTATTACATGCAGATGTCAAGTTTGGAAGAAGAAAGGCCAGATGCGTACAGACAATTAACCAATGGCGGAATATCTGTGCCACTCAGTGGCGACAATTTCTTTGGCAGAATTCCCGTTGATCAAACAATTGAAGAAACTGTGAACAAGGATACGCAAACGGCAGGTGGCACCAAAGGGTTTTGTCTAAAACCTGGTGCAGTAAGTCGATACTACATAACAGCAGAGTACAGAAGCGTATGCTTGAAACGTGTCAGAGAAATGGTACAAACAAAAAAACGGGATGGAGTTGCACATGCAGACCTCAGAGTACGTCGAATTAAATTTGACGAAACATGCGTACAACTTGTGGTCTCCTGGAAAACACGTGGATAGATCGATTTCTTTCAAGGAAAGAGTTGGTGTCCATATCCACAGCCACGGTTGCTGGTCCGGAAGTGACTCGAGATCTGTTATGCGCACAGGAGAAAGGAGAGAAAGCCCACCGTGAGTTCAATCAAGCACGACTAGAAATGGGAAAGCCAATTGAAACATTTCATGATAGGTTACCGAAATTACAATTGCGAACATTAAGTGACATTCGGAAGTCCGTGAAAGCAAAGGCTGCTGGAAAAGAGATTAGCTTGAAAGCAGATCACCGGTTGTTTGGGCACATGGTTTTGGTCGCACTAAGCAGAAAATTAGACATACGGTAGGTGCTACAACATCCACTAGGACCACTACCATGGGCATTGGCTAACGGTGATGGAACACTCAAAAATACGAATAAAGCATCGTTAGCTCGATAGTTGGGAAAACGGGTAACTCCAGCTGATGGAATCAGCACACCAAATGCATTGATGCAATGGCAGTTGTGTACACAATCAATGGGGATAACAAGACGTTTGGTGAGCTTTCAGAGAATATCTTCACGTCTGTACTGCAATGCGGCAGTGGCAGTGATCGAATCGATGTCGTGTTTGACGTGTACAAAGACACCTCCATTAAATCTGCAGAGAGAGATAGAAGAGTATCGACCACTGGGGTGGTTTTCAGCAACATCGTTGCTGGACAGCGTATTCAACAATGGAGGAGACTTCTTGACTCCCCAGCGAGCAAGACAGCTATGAACAACTTCCTGTGTGATACCTGGCAAACTCTGCCATATCGAAACAGACTTGGAGACAAAGAAATGTATGTTACACGACAAGAACAGTGCTACAAGGTTTCGAAAGATGGTGTCTGTATCGTTGAAGACCTATTCACATCACAGGAGGAAGCAGATACACGGATGCTATTACATTCACAGCATGCTTCGAAAGACCACGAGACAATTGTCATCGTGTCGGAGGATACTGATGTATTGATTGTGAGTCTCGCATTTCACAGTAGAATTGACGCAAACATCTACATATGATGCGGCACTAAGAACCGATTGCGTCACATCGATGTGAGCAAGTTGGGACGCTCCATGGGAACAAATGTCTGCAAAGCGCTTCCGGGCCTCCATGCATTCACATAATGTGATTCTGTTAGTGCGTTCGCCGGACGCGGAAAAGCTAGTGGCATGGCCTTAATGCTTAAAGAACGTAAGCTTCAAAATGCGATGTCGCAGCTTGGTGAACAATGGTCCGTTTCACAAGAGTTGTTTACCGTGCTTCAGGAATTTACGTGTAAACTTTACTCTTCACACACGACTGCAACACTAGTCAATGATCAACGATATCAGTTATTCAGGGCTAAGCAAGGTGATGTTCAATCCGGTCAACTACCACCGTGTGCAGACTGTCTGTTTCTGCACTCAGAGCGCGCACATTATTAGGCAGGTGTATGGCGCAACAGTTTGGAGCAAGCACCTGGTTTGCCCAGCCCGATTGATCACGGTTGGATTATGGACAATGATCAGCTGACTGTGAACTGGATGAATGGCCCACTCGCCCCTAATGCTGTATTGGAATTCATGGCTTGCAAGTGTAACAAGAAATGCGCCTTTCCTGGCTGCGAGTGTCTGGTCAATGGACTGAAATGTTCGCAAGCATGCAAACTGCAAACATGTGATAACATGTATCAGGAAAAAGACGTGTTGGCAAATGAAAGTTCTGATAGTGAATATGAGGAAGATGATGACATTGATACGTAAATGGAATATGGATGGGGGAGAAACGCAGAATGATTATATGTTATTTTGCGGAGATATTATAACACATACTGACACAATACCTGTATGTATATGCAAATGGATGACAATTGACATGATACGATGGTTGCGTTCTAGTAGCCATTTTGAAATATGTTTTTAGTTTTATTCAGCATTAATATACATGTACAATGTTTGATGATGTCAATACTTTTGTTGCTGACATGGATTGTCGTCAATAGGAAATTATGTATGTATTATTTTTGCAATGTTCTATGACAACGAAATGTTTTTCTCACCTTTCCGTGATTATCTTAGTGATTTTTGTAGTGCAGCTTTTGTTTCAATTCGATCAGACAAATTACACCAATTCAACATTGTATCGTGATTACCTGATATTTAATGCACATCAGTGCGTTGTAGCAAATTTTAGCTGTCACTTTCAATCATTTTCTGATGCATTATTTGTTATATATTGCATAAATATGTATGTTTTATCATATTCTTGTTTGGTGGTAAATAAATAATACTCTGTATATTATTCTATGATTTAAATAGTTTTGGCTATAATTCCATGCTGAGGAAATGTACCTGTGTGTACAAATATATTCGTCATGATCGAAAACACAGATAGGGGTCTGAGATTCCCCATTATCATAGAGGTAGTACTTTGGGCATTACAGTGATACTGGTGAATCTGTTAGATTCCGGCGGCCATTTTGTATTTTCCCAACAACTCAATCCTCCGAAAATATAAATATATATATACCATTATAATCCCATTGATTGGAAACATGGGTATAGAGTCAAAGTTTTAGTTATAGAGGCAGTACTTCGGAAAGTATAGTGATATTTGTGAATATGTTAGCTTCCGGCGGCCATCTTGAAATTAAAAACATGCCACTGGACAACATTTTGCACGCCCTCTGAAAAGTATTACCTTATACATTTATATAAAGTGATTCCAGCCAAAAGAAATAAATGTATACTAAATTTCAATCTACGCTGATATTTGGACAAATTCTTGAAACGTATTAACATACTTGTTACAAGTATGGCTGCCAACAATGGACATAATTTTGATGTTTTGGCAGCCATATTGAATTTATTCAGACGAAATTATGTTTACAATATCATTTATATGTACGCATACTAAACACCGTCGTATACAATCGTTTTGTCCTAGTAAAAGTAATTTGATATTGTATTATCATTAATATATTGGAAAATACACGATTTTTGGCGGCCATATTGGATTAATTTCATGCAAACAAATCGTAATGATTGTCATGTGAGATATTTTGTACTTTGTTACCAGTATTAACATTTCCGACTGTTATATAATAATTATATCCGTGTTATGTATGGTATATTTCATTTTAAATTCCCTCATGTCAATATATTGAGCCTCGTTGGGTTACCATGGAAACCACGTGATTTCGGGTACTAAGCTACCACTCAGATGTCCACCCAACTTTTTTGTAAGCCCGAGACATGTATCTACATGAAATGCATAGTGAGAATTAGTGCGCACGGATGGTAGCAATCAGCCCTATTTTGGCACTTGGCAGAATGCCTATTAGCTTTCTTCGTGAAACCAGCTTGTATCGGATGATCTGATTGTTATCATTGCATACATGTTTCTCATCCTGTAATTGTATAAGTCTATACATGTTGTTTATTTATATTGTTCATCATATTAATATGTTTACCATGATCATCTTATTACCTACCACATCTAACATACTATTTTACTATTATTTGTATTCTTCATCTACATTGCTTGGCCCTAAATTATACTCTCTTGTGTTGATGGGTCATTAAGCATCATTCCATTCCATTCCCTCGATTTGACAATTGGTTCTCACGAAATAATTCGTTGGGACGAATTGTGAATTCGAGGGAATGAATTGTCATTCGTGGGAACGAATTGTTAATTTGAGGGAACTAATAGTTACATCGAATAAATAAAAAAATGCATGTCCACTGCGGTGCTCCGATGTTCCCGTCGGTGCCCACCAACCACCCAGTTGGGAAAGTCGGTTTGTATGGTGTAACAAGACACGCCGGCAAATATCAGTATTGTGTTATTTCCATATTTCCCAATAATCTGCATCCGTAGTGACGCGAGACAGTTCAGTCAAAGTGAACCGTATATATCGTCATGTTTGGAGAATCACTTTTGAAAGCGTCTTTAAAATATGCTTTGACCATAACTGTACGTCGGTCGATATCGATATTGACACTAAGGACCGACTATATAGAATATGACCGTTTGTTTCCAATGTAGTGGAATCATACATGTGACTGAATATCTATATAAAGTATATCTGACCCTGTTCTGCTTATATTATACAGAGCATGGAGTTGCCATCTCCGCCATGTTAGTTTGCACATGTTATCGTACAGTTTCACCACCTTGAAGGTTTGACACCTACAGCAAATAATATGGCATAAAATCTAATAAACTTTGATGCAATACGACCCATATATATAGGACGACAACGTCCTAAAAATATTATTCCAGCAGACTACACACACAGCTAGATATCTGAGCAGTTCTACCATCACTCACACAATATACAATGGACACGTTTTCAATGTGTAAAATGTCAAAATGATGCACTGTATTAGAAGTGCATCTGCCACAGGTTAAAAACCGTATTTACTCGTACACACAGTATTTACTGAATTCTCAAACATTTTAACAAAGAGTCAAAGATATCAGACGTTGTATATAATTTTATGAAAACAATGCATAGCTTGCTGTCATCGGATGTCTCCCCATCATGTTGCACCAAATTTTATTCATGTGTTTGTCATATTATTAGTGGTATGTGTCAAACGCAATAAGACGTAAAACTGGCTGATGGCCTGTACACGCTAAGATGGCCGACATGGCAACTCCATGCACTGTGTAGGATATAGTAAGAAGAGAATGTTCACATGTATGTTGTGCTTATATCCCATCACATTTACGAAGCAAGTATTCGTGAATCATTAGATGATCAGGGGCCCCACTGGTCCTTAGTACAACCTATGCTATATCTTCTGCAGTGGAAATGGTTTTTTTTCTCCAAAAATATCACGTACATCTACTGTAAAAGAAAATACGTCACAGATAACGTCACATCAGAAGGTCGAGTTCGGAAACCACGTGATCCCACACTTTAGAAATGGGCAGTTCTCATATTTGGTAGTCTCCCAACCAGCATTGAAAAGAGTCACACATCTAGTGACGGACTGATAATATAGTGTAGCCTCCCCACAAACGTATTGCAGCATATTGTGTATTCTGTCTATTTCACTCTTACGTTGTCTATTTAACTATGCCCCTTTGTTTTCCTTCAGTACACCCGACCACCATGTCGGACACTACTTATCAACTCGACCTCGTATATGTAAGTGTTAGTTGTGTTATACGTGGTATGCTCACGATGGAGCTGTATAACAGCGCCTCGGCTGCTGCATGTTTTTATATGAATGTCATTTAACCATGCCTTCACCCCTAAGTAACTGGAATAGATTTTGATATGTTAATTTTCCAACCAATCCTATCGTCACAATATGATGTTCAGACTAGTCCATTTGTGAAACAGGGGTGTTTTTGTTTTGTTCTCTAAAATACGAAAATTTCTTTCAAAACGTGCAGATCCGGATGCCGGTTCATCAGGATCTGCAGTTTGCATCAACCGCTATAGTGGGTGACCGTCGATCTTAGTCGGCACACGAAAGCAAAAACTGATCCATCCATTTTTAAATAACTTTTTTTTGAAGTTAATATACAGATATACTGTACATACAGTCAGCTTTTCACTGATGGTTCAAGGACGGGGACCGTGTAGCTGCTGCTGCAGCTGCCCTCGAGGGAGATCTCAGGCCGTCAAGTATCCTATTTTATCCTATTTTTTAGCAATTCCTATTTTTTCCTATTTTATGACCAAATGTTCCTATTTATTCTATTTTTTGGCCTTTATGAAAAACCACACACATTTTTGCCCAATTTAACTATGAACATGGAAGTGAAATTGACAATATAGATATATACTGTACATTGTAACATAACTACACAACTATTATTGCATAACACTCATATTCAACTGTGTTAGATGGCTATGGCAATCTTCTGTGCCATTTTCCAACAGGTCGTCTTTCAAATTGTACAAAAATTTGCATTAGTCCATTAATTGTACATTAGTATTTTGTACATGTACTTTGCAAATTGGAAGGTAATAACTATTTTACTGACCTGTATACAGAAGATTGAAAGTCATTAGCGTTATTTGCCTCCAGTGCTGTTTTTTATATCCCCAGCATATAACGTGTGTCGAGGAGTATATAGTTTTCTAATGTCTGTTCATTTGTAACATTTGCGTAAAAGATTTTCAGTACTGTATGTCTCTGCAACCCCGTTACTGATTGACTTCAAAATTTATAAGCATAGTTATCATCCTCCATATATTCATTGGCCCTCACATACATCTTTGGCATTTTTGTATGCGACATTTGAATATGGTTATACCCTTTATGTGTATTACGATGATTATCCCCTCGCCGATAGGCAAGAGGGAATATATCTTTAGTCCATGTACGTACGTACGTTAGTAACACCTTTAATTTTTAAATAACTCGTGAACCACTTCACAGATTTTAATAATATTTGGTCACAATGTGTGTCTAGGGATGGTGATTTGTTTTGCATACAACCCACGTCCGACCGCCCAAGGTCACTGAGGACTTTATTTTTCGTCGAGCCCGCTTGTCGAAAGCGAGACATAGTGATCACAATGACGTCCGGATAAATAATTCTTTATTATCATCCTTATTTTCATTCCATAGCCTGCCCATGCGGCCCACATGCCTAAGGACAAGGTCAAATGACTTTAAAATGTGTGTTGAAGCTTTTGCAACCTTATATCTCCATAACCCGTAATTCAAACTTCAAATAAATACACTCTGAGACCATCAAATGCCTCGGCGGGCTCGACATGCGGGCCGCGGCCATCTGGTTTTTATTAATGCTGCCAGCGAGGGGATTAGCTTTGTTTAACGATGCCAGTTCTTGTTTGCAATCCTATTACATTTAGGGGAAGGGGTCAAGTGACATTGGTGTGGTATGGACCTGGCACCAAGTCAGTTTATTCTAATTTCAGGGCTGAATATATTTGTTCTCGATGTAAATATTGTGTTCCGATTTTAGGACCCCCCCCCCCCTCCCCCGAATGCAGCAGGTTAAAACGGGATTGAACCCATTTGCCTGGCCTTACATGACCTTATCTGCTGATAGGCCGTTAAACACCAATACAAAACAAACAAATCAACCCCGGGTCATGGATTATCTCCCCATTTTCGACTTGAATTTCCCATTTTTGCCTTGTAACTCGTAAAACTTTAAACTGTACTAGCTACAGACCTGAAACTTGGCATGTAGCTTCCTTATGATGAGTAGATGCACAAAGTTGATTTTGATTCGACCCGTTGGTCATGGATTATCTCCCCCTTTTCAACTTAACCGTAACAGCTACATACCTCAAACTTGGTATGTAGCTTCCTTATGATGAGTAGATGCACACAGTTTATTTCATTTTTTTATTCAACCTCCCGGGTCCTGGATTATCTCCCCATTTACGACTTAGAGTTCACCAATTTGCCTTGTAACTTGTAAAACTTCTATGTAGGAGGCTTCATTCTATTGTGTGCAGATGCACAAAGTGAAATTCTATTTTTGCGTTGACACTGAACCATGGATTATCTCCCCCTTTTGGACTTGGAATTTTGCCTAATTTAATGTCGAAGCGATATGCGGGGCATCCGTATTCTAAGAACACATTTTCTAGTTTTCAATGTAAATATTCCGTTCCGATTTTGGGATTTTCCCCCAAATTTAGCAGGTTAAATATGGCATCGAACCCGTTAGCCCGGCCTTAAATGAGCTTTGCTGTTGATTGGCCGGTAAACACCAATACATCAAATAATTGTGCACAATACCCATAGTCCCCACATGCTCAAGGTCAAATTAACTACAGGTTTGCTTTAAAGATTTTTGTAAAAAATCCATTTAGGTAATGTTTGTATGCCCCATATGCAATCAATAGTAAGGCGTGCATATTGTGTTGCTCTTGAGGTTCTGTACGTCCGTCTGTGTACATTTACGTCAAAAAGTCGAAAACTTTGTCAGAGTTTCTCTTATCATGTAATATCTTCAATATTACTTGAACGATTGCTTTAATATTTGGACAGTTCATTCACCTGAACATGTGTGATGCACTCGCACCACCATTGACATAACATTGACCTTTGTGACATTCATAATGATGCTGAAACACTTAGCCATGTTCTTACGTTGTAAGCGTTTCTCCATCATGTAATATCTTCAATAGTACTTGAAGGACCTTAACCTTTGTGACCTTCAAAATGGTGCTGAAACACTTGACCATTTTCTTATGTCAAAAACTTTGTAAGACTTTCTCAAATGACTTTGAAGTTTGTGTAAGTTTTGTTTTTTATACACAATCTCTAGTGAGTCCGGTATGGCATGGGGGCATATACATGCTTTACAAACACAATGTCTAGTTAAGTGCTAAGTGCTTTATATGTCTGTAACATTCATCCTTCACTTGTTATCTTAATTAATATGCATTGATACAGTTTTCCAAATAACGTTGTCTGCATTTTCAAAATCATTCTGGATTCAACGTCTCATGACAGGAATTTGCTTTTTTGATTAGCATTATGAGGCAGCGGCAGCGGCTGGGGGTATATGTGAGCTCAGCTCACTTGCTCTAGTATTTTCAGGCAATACATATACGGCATGTGGTTCAGGTAATCCGACCTATCCTTGTTTGTTGGCCCCCATATTCAGCATGCTCATTAATAATAATAATAATATGGTGGCTAACATACATGTACATTACTTTACTTATTAGAGTATAAGTAATGTGTCAAAATCATGTTTTTGAATATTGAAGCAATTAATAACTTGAATAAAGAATTAAAAGTTATAGTTTTTGAGCAGTACAACACACATTATCAATAAAAAATATTAGAAGGTCAGGATGGCCATAAAATGTGTTATTCCTATTTTAGACTATATTTTCCTATTTTATTCCTATTTGTTCACAGTGTGAATTCCTATTTTCCTATATTTTTGGACCAATCCCTCACTTGACGGCCTGAGATCTTCAATATAGACTCCCAAATAAATCTTCTATATTTTCTGTGGAATTGAGCGCAATTTTACTCGCCCTTGATTTTGCAAAACTATCTTGGAGAAAGCAATTCATTTACTTTTCTGATTCACTATCTTCCCTACAAGCTTTGTAAAACATGAAACGTGAGCATCCACTTATCCGCCAAATTATTGAGATACACCATATTTTAATTTCGTCTGGTAAGGACATTATTGTTGTTGGCTCCCCAGTCATACTGGTATCAAGGGCAATGACAGGGCAGATAGTGCTGCCAATGCCCTGGAGCTACCTACTTCTAATTTTCCTATGCTCAAAGGTGAACCGCATCCATGGTGTATTCCAGGCCACATCACATTTACCGTGCAACACATCCTACTGGATTGTATCGACTTTGCCGATATTCGACGCAAACACATCAATGTTACTTTACTTGCGGAGAGAACATTGCAGACTTGCTTAGTTTCTCCATGAAAGCAGCTTGTATCGGAAGATGTGATTTTTATCATTGTATACATGTTTCTCATTTCTATAATGTTATCATTGTATACATGTTGTTCATTTATAGTGTTCATCATATTAATATGTTTACCCTAATCATATGATTGCCTACTATATCTAACATACTATTTTACTATTATTTGTATTCATCATCTACATTGCTTGGACCTAAATGATACTCTTTCGTGTTGATGGCCGTTAAGCACCATTCGAGTTCAACGGGTTAACATCTGGTAGTTGTACTGAAAAATCACCTAAATGATTGACAGTTTAATGGCAGGAGGTGACGATAGTTTACCACTGTATCAGAAACCATATCAATAACAGCCAATGAGAACAATTTGGCCCACTGGTTTATCTTGTGACGCATTAAAGACTGGCACCTTCCAAAATTGGTGGCATTACCAAATACATGTATCAAGGACTGCATCAATTTTACTTCAGTCATATTGGATGTTATACTTCATAGTCCCTAGTTTCATAGGATATCCTGTGCTATAGTTTCGTTCGTATGAACCAGATCGAAGGAGTACTTTTTGTGGAGATTCGGATGAATATTTTCAAACACCTGTTTTTAAATATCACATTGACACCGATGTATTGAAAATAACATGTGCAATATACTTATTTAATGTGGAACTATTCTGTTGGCCATTAACAAAATCCCTGTAGGTACTTCGTCTCCTGCAAAGAGTAGACAGTGGCCGAGGAGTAACACCGTTGGGTGCCACCCTAGCGACCCGGTTTCCATTCTCGGCTAGGGCGTCACTATTTTTATGCCACCGGGTTTCGAAGAAACGGGTGGCATATAGTGTTTGGACCGTCCGTCCGTCTGTCTGTCCGGGCACACATTAGGGTACTTATGGGGTAGGGGGCGTGGCCTAAGACAATGGGTTAGGGTTAGAACACAATGGAACTTAATCCGTACCCCGTAAGCCTATTGTGTCTTACGGGGTATTTCCTTTGATCTTTTATATAGCAAGTACCCGCTAAGGTCCGAAATGTAAGTCCGTCCGTCCGTCCGTCCGTCACACTTTTCGGTTAACCACTTTGTCACAGTTTCTCAAATATGCTGCAGGTGGCATCCGCGTTCGACAGACGCATTTCTTGTTGATTCTGATTTTTTTATTATTATTGTTGTTGTCATTTCCAGTTGTCTAATAGAAAAAAGTATAGCGTGCAACCGCACTATTTAAACGGGCCATCCAACTGGTGATGATGCGGATAGCTCTCTCCCCGCTGTATGTGTTGACATTTTTAATTAACGTTTTATACAATGTAACCCACTGTAGTGTTAGTATACTATGACGACGGAACATTAAAAACGAATAGTGTGTACAGTGAAACCTCACCAAACGGGGCATTGTTACACGGTTAGTGAGGTTCCCGCTGTACGTTCTTGCTATTTCGAACGTTTTCTACAATTATAAATGTAACATGCAGTACTATCGGTATGATACGACAAGTAGGTTTCTAGGGAACAATTAAAAATAATAGTGTGTACCATGGAACCTAGCTAAACGGACCATCCAGTGCATATTGTTCGTTTTCAATGTTGCCTACACGCCAAACGCAATCCAACGAGGAGTAAGTTTACATAGAACCTTTACTACAAAGAAAAACGTATGCAGTGTAACCTCAATAAACGGGTCATCCTACTGATTAACATAACGTGTCGGAATGTTTACATTCAAATTGCTTCTGATGGAAGACACCGTGTGCTGGACGGCAGGCACCATGTGATAGACAGCACTGGACAACGGGCACCATCTACTGCAATGCATCCTATGTTCAGTACTTTCAGTACTTTGATTTAAATACTATTGGTTGCTGATAACGTTCGTCTATGTATTCCATGAATTTTTCGGTCGTTGTCTTATTGTTTCAAAATTTAAACGTTTTCAATAAAAAAAAATCATGTCTAAACATACTGTGACAGTATCAATATTTTTGCTCCAAAATGCGCCAGAACGCAGGAAATGCGATGTAGATTTCAAAACATTTCCGGGGGTGGGGGGTTTCAGTTAGATTTTTCGTTACATTTCCATTGACTTTACGTGGGTTTCCCATAAGGGCACACCTACCTTAACTCACGATCGTACATACACTGTATTTTGCAATGTGCATACTTAAACAGTACTGACATACAATTTAACATATCAATAAACATTATGTCAAATAAGTTTTGGTAAAATAACGACATTTACTATACTCGAATATGGAGCAAAAACAATTATGTGTACATATAACACGGTGGGTGATCGTCTGGTATATTGTTTTGATTTAGCGTAATGGTGATGCAGGAATTGTTAGATAAATATTATGTTTCATCAATATGACTGCGATTTCTTCCTTTTAATGTTACAGCCGTTAACACTACGGGTTCGACACACTACGGGTTCGACAGTACCACATTTATCAGCATTACTTCTGTTGCAAAAGACATTTATCCGAAATTTGTCTAGCATGTTCAGACTCGCTATAGATTAAAAATTAATGCTGCTGAATTTGGTATTGTCGGACTCGTAGTGTTAGCGATTGTAACATGGTCATTATTAAAAGGAAAATAAGCTTTACCGAACAACCTTGACATAGTTACATTTACAAATCTCATCATATCATTCATTTGAGAAAATTGCCTGTTGATGTAGTGACTGCTATCGCAAGAATGACGAAACACGCCTTACAGTCCCCACCATGTGACAACAAGCATGCTGCTCGCTGCACGTGCTACACTTCCGTGTGTTGAAGACAACAGTTTTCCGCTATGCTTGAACGCACCGCGGAAAACTATTAGTATACTGTACTGTTAAATTTATTACTTTCGTTTCCCATTGAAACACAATGCAACGCAAGCCGTCAATATTTTTCATGTTGGTCTATGCGGGAACTACGTTTCGCCTAATAATTCATCAGTAATTGGCACTGCCTATCCTGTTTCAAAATCATATTGTATGGGGTGTGTGATTGGAGAAATGGGGCTTATGACTTTTGCGACTAGTTTAGATCCAGATCAAAATGTGAATCCACAGTCTGATCAGGATATCAAATGTTCGCCATTCCATCAATGAAACAGCTGTCATGCTTCTAGCAAGCAATATAGATCTTGATTATGCTACAGTAGTGTTATTTGACGAGGAGCTACACTGGTCACAAATTGTGTAAGCCGTATGTCTCCAGTCACAACCACATACTAGTTTATAATAGCGCACAAACGTTTTTAACATTGTGGCTGCTATAAACATGCACTTGTGTGCGATCAGCTTATTACGTTTTCCATCTGTTGTAATAAATGTCATGTGTAAGAAAAGAATGATTATTTAAATATAATGCAGTATGTTTCCTTTGTGTGGAGGTTATTGGATATATATATGATCGTTTTATTTAATATATAATTTCTTAAACATCTGTTGACTGTTATACTATTTGCTTTACAGTAGTGTTAATACTTCTGATCACATAAGTACTATAATTATAATTGAACATTTGAATGACACATTTTGAATTATTTGTATCACGCATTAACACGTTTATGGTCGTAAATCTATTAGCTGTATCACATTGCTGATTTTGTATTATGAATTTGAATGAATTTCAACGTAATTTGCTGTCTGTTATATGTCCAGCATTTCTAGAAACGTGCGGTTATATGTCCAGCATTTCTAGAAACGCGCCGTCTGTTATATGTCCAGCATTTCTAGAAACGCACCGTCTGTTATATGTCCAGCATTTCTAGAAACGCGCCGTCTGTTCTATGTCCAGATTCGTATTATATTTGCAAACCATTGACCATTCTATTTCTTTTTAGCTTTTTGTATGCACCTTACATATGATGTCCGACGACATCTGTATGCATATAGTAATTATTTAGTGGCTTAATTTGCTCGGGATGAGCTAATGCATTAGTATGTGTAGAAACAATGAACATTGCACATCATTTGCAATGTATTATAAGTTTGCTAATTACACTAAGGGAAAATATACACCGAGTACACTGTTCAATATATGTTTATAGCATTATAAGTTCATATTCCAGTTGACATACGTTTTTAATTTATATTTCAGAAATAGATAACACGATACCCAACGGAGACACGTGAACCCATGTAAAGAAGAAACTAACACAATACATCATGAGATTCACATGACATGCGCACATCGATGGTCGTGGAGTCTTCAACGCGCCACTCCACTACCAGCGGTTTGCGATCCCAAAAGGAAAGTAACATTGCGTGAAATATTTATAAAAGTTAAACAACTGAACGACCGCCCCACAACAACTATTTTCCAATGATCTACCGAGAAAAGAACAGTCCCAGCAGAAAGAAACGCCGAATCACAATGAAGCACAATATACGAAAATATAACAACTAAGGTGCCGTTAATATAATGGTCGAAAAAGAAAACATAATCACAAGGAAACCAACCACAGTATACATGAATGAAATAAAATATGACATTGTAAATATAACTGGAAATATGACGACAGAAAACTCAAGCCACAAAAGAAATGACGACATTGCCAAATTGTAGTACTATGTCGGGCATGGTCATCAGTTCTACAGAAAAACACATAATAACTAATAGTTACTAAGACAGTACTTTCCTAACAAAATACGTAATTCAAATAAGGGAAATAGAGGATATTCCATCGTATATTTTGAATAGCGGGAAATAATACACGAGTGTGCGACGTCTTCCGCGTAAGCAACGAGTGAGCGTAGCCAACGAGTTGCTTGCACGGACGCCGACGGACACGAGTGCGTTATTTCCGCTATTCAATACTTATTCAATATTTATTACACTTCCACGGCGGATATATATGCACATTTAGTCTATTTATGAGATTATAACAATGAATTGTGATGTGCGCATGAATAGTTAAACAATGACGTGTTTTCCCCGCTTTTTGACGTTACGTTGTGTGACGTCAAATGTGACGTCATGTAAACTTTTTGAAATCCAAATTCCGCAGCTGTTTCTGTGAACCAGATGCATGTTTGGAATGTGTTCAATCACATTAACATTCTAGATTAGTCGAGACCCTTTCCAAATTTCAAATTATTGAGCTACACCATCTTTTAATTTCGTCTGGCAAGGACATTATTTGTTGTTGGCTCCCCAGTCATACTGGTATCAAGGGCAATGACAGGGCAGATAGTGCTGCCAAGGCCGCCATGGAGCTACCGACTTCTAATTTACTGTTTGCTATCATGATTTTAAATCGTCCATTAACTCGTTCATCTCTGATACAATGCAGACCCGGTGGGATCTGCTCCCAGTTAACAAACTTCATGCTGTGAAACCGACTTTGGGCGAATGGACTCCTGGCTACAGACATGTACGCCGGGATGAAGTTGTCCTTAGTCGATTGCGCATTGGACATACACGTCTAACTCATTCGTATAAGCTCAAGGGTGAGCCGCGTCCATGGTGTCTTCCATGCCACATCGCATTTACCGTGCGACACATACTACTGGACTGTATCGACTTCGCCGATATTCGGCGCAAACACTTCAATGTTACTTTACTTGCGGAGTTATTCCAGGTGGAGAACATTGAAGGTGTGCTTACCTTTCTCCATGAAACCAACTTGTATCGGAAAATCTAATTTTATCATTGTATACATGTTGCTCAATTATATTGTTCATCATAGTTTTATTTTTACCATAATAATTTGATTACCTACCACATCTAACATTGATATGCCGTTAAGCACCATTCAATTCTATTCAATTTCAAATTTTCAAATAATTTTATTTTGACTGTAATAAAAAGTAAACATTTTGCATGGTAGCTCATGGTTTCCAAGAAAACAGGCGCGCAATTACGGGTGTTCTCTTCACTGTGTATTATTTGTAAGGAGTTGATTACGGATTTTCTCTCACAGTGAAACCCATGCAAATAATTTGCAAGAATGTAGTAGTATATAAGAGTCACAATGATACCATCATTGTGACTCTTATATACTACTACCGCGAGACCATATATTTATGACATGAGAAGATACACCCTATTAGAGATAAAAATCCCTATGTTATACTCCGTATATATATATATACAACAATCTGTCATACATTTATTACGAATAAAATATAAACTGACACCCTATTAAAGATAAGAAATCTATAAGTTATACTCAGTATATTACAGCAATCTGTCACAAATATAAACTGACACCCTATTAAAGACAAGTTATCCATAAGTTATACTAAGTATATTACAACAATCTGTCATACATTTATTACGAATAAAATATAAACTTACACCCTATTGAAGATAAAAAATCTATTGGTTATACTCAGTATAATGCCTACCATAAAGCAAATGAGAGAGCAAGCTAAGTTGGGGAATTTCCCTAAGAGGTTTGAGACTCAAGAAAGATATAGCAGATAGGATAAGTGACGCGCGAGCCGTCGTCTACGAGGAGAGGCTGCGGCGTGCGGTTTCGACCGGACGACTGCCCGCCGACCCCGAAAAACGCTCCGAGAAATTGGAGAACGAGACGACGGCCAGTCTGCGCGCCACCGCTTACACGCAGCGTGTAAAAGAAGATCACAGCGCACGTAGAAAACCCCTATAACAAGGCGTACTACAATAAGATTTATCAAGGGTTGGTGGGGAGACCTCCCAAGAAGAGGAGAGATATCGCCAGAGCTTTGGTGGAGGAGGGTCCCAGGATTCTCGCCGAAGAAGCCGAAGTTAGGGAAACTGTTGATAGGGGTAGGAGGAAGATAGTATGGACTTTCGAGAGGGGGGTAGACGGGGAGATCGCTAATCGCATAATGAATAAAATTCGCCCAGAGATGACCATGGCATGTTATCTGAGGTATTCGTGCTCGTATCGTATTAGGAACATAGAGACCGACGCTACTATGATCTATCACAAACAATCAAAGGGCAGTCCGTGGATAAACGAGATCGCCAAAGCCGAGAGTTGGATATCCGAAGGTCAACGATCAGGGGTCAGGTGGGGAGTCGGGAGGAGAAGATGTGCAAGGCGGTGCTGGGGTACGATGCCAATGCTCTGTACCTATCTACTCTATCGAAGGACATGCCGTGTGGTGAGGAGCAGATATGAACGTGTGACGACCCGGAAAGACAGTCGTATATAGACTGTTTCGTGAGGAAGGTCAGGAGTGAAAAGTGGTTCGGATTTGCGGAGTTGGATATAGAGGTTCCGGAAACGTTGAGAGACAAGTTCTCGGAAATGTCACCGCTGTTCGTTAATCGAGAAGTCGATGAGAAAGAGGTTCCACAGCACATGAAGGACTACCTGGCCGGGACTGGGAGGAATAGAGTCGAAGGGCAGAGAAAGCTCGTGGGGGCAATGTCCGCCAAGAAGATGATCATATACTCACCGCTGCTAAAGTGGTATCTGGAGCACGGTCTGATCGTCAAGGCGGTGCATAGGGTGATAGACTACACGCCCGGCAAACCGTTTCAATGGTTCGTTAAAGAGGTCACCGCTGCTAGACGGACGGGGGACGTCGACAAGAGCAAGGCGGTGTTGGCGGAGATATTCAAACTGGTTGGCAACGCGTGTTGTGGCAAACTGATAGAGGCACAAGAGAGACACCTGAACACCACATATACGAAGGATGAGAAGACTGTCGATCGGGCACTGAGGTCGGCGTGGTTTGAAGACCTGGAGGAGATTGGGGAGGCTTACGAGATATCGAGCAGGAAGACTCGAGTGGTGATCAACAGACCGTTTCAGTGTGGCATAGCGGTCTACCAGTTGGCCAAGCTCCGGATGCTGGAGTTCTACTACGATTTCTTGGACAAGTACGTGGATCGCGGAGATTTCGAACTGATACAGATGGACACTGACAGCATGTACTTCGCGCTGTCGGAGAAGACGCTGGCGGCGGTGGTGAGAAAGAATATGAAGAGAAAGTTCAATAAGGAGAAGACCGAGTGGTTGGCGTGGGACGTGTGGAGCAACAGAACTCCGGGACTGTTCAAGCTGGAATTCGAAGGGGATAGAGCCATCGCTCTGTGTAGCAATTGTTACTACGTGAGCGGTGATGGAAAATCTAAACACTCGGCCAAGGGGATGTCGAAGAGATCTAACGATCTGACTTGGGGAAGGTATAAGAGTGCTCTCGAAGGGGGTAGGGATATGGCGGAGAACAGGGGATTCCGAATGATTAACGGGGTGATGAAGACGTACTGTCAACAAAAATTAGGACTCTCGGCGTACTACGACAAGAGGAGAGTGAATGAAGACGGGTTACACACCGAGCCTACAGGATAGATATAAAAAAAAAGAACTCTGAGAGAATACTAAAGACTCTGACGATCCGGGGGTAGCTGGGTGTCAGAAGGGACCGCGAGAAGTTCTTCGCGAACAAACCCTCGAGATGGTCCATCATCCAAATAGTAGAGCACGGGCTCATCGGGCTTGGTAATAGATCGATCTAGATGATATACATTGAGAGACCACACGGGATCAGTCGCGCGGCGGCTGCCACCTTCGAGCTCTCCCGGTTGATAGAGGTACCGGACGTCAATATCCGATGGAAGCCGTTGCTCCTCTAAACCAACGGGTCGCCCGCGCGAGACGGCAGAGGGCTCGCTCGTCACCCTTTTAAACTTGATAGCATCTACGGGCTTCTTACCTATCAATCTGGTCACCTCTCCGTTCAATGCGGAGACCACGGCGGGCAGTCTGGCCACCCACTCGGTCGATCGCGAATGAGGGTCTACAAGTTCTTTGGCGTATTGGTGTCCGAACAGTCTCTCGGCCAGGGTTCGATTGAAGCGCTCCACTATCCCCTGGTCCCGGTGGATGTTGACGCGGCCGCGTCTGACAGAAACGTCGTGCTTAGACAATAGATGAGAGACCGCGCCCATGAACTCGCGGCCGGGATCGACCTGGAGAAGATTCGGCCATTTGAGGGGACTCCTCTTATATATTCGGGAGAGAGCCTCGGCCACCTCCTTAGACTCTTTAGTGGCCAACGGCTCAGCCCCCTTATAACGACTCGCTACGTCAACGATTGTCGGCGCGTACTTGTACGTCTTACGACCGACGCGATCGTGAGGGAGAAACAGGAGATCCGCTTGGTGAACTTGGTTCGGCACCGGTACGTCGAATTTCGGGCGCGGAATATTGTGAGGCGCGGGTAAATAGATCTGCCAGATGGCCTGCTTCTTGAGCCATTCCTTGACAACGTTTTCTGAAACCTTGATCGCCGCCGCGAGGTTCTTGATGGCAGCGAGTCCCTTCCAGTAGCCGCGGGGGCTATTGTACGCGTTCGCTAGCTTGCGCGTTAGGCGAACCGATAGTTTGGTATTAAGTTTGCGCGTGTTCATAGTATGCGATGTATTCTAATATATCGGACAATCTCCAACATGCCCCCGCCAGATCGTCCGGTAACTGTGTCGATAATAATAAACCTTTGTTGGAAGTACAATCGCGATTGTGGGTTAAGTTCTGAAGGAACTTGGGAAAATCTAATCCCCCAGGATTGGTGGAGGAATCTAACATCCGCTTTGCGAAAAGGGTGGCCGCTTTTTCGTCCTCCCGCCACGTCTCGAGAGAATCTCGGGCCAGAGGAATCATACCCTTTGCACCAACCATGCGGTGTTTAAGGGCAGTGTAGCCTACATCAATCATAGCAAAATAAAGTTCGTCAACTGACATCGTTCTATATATATATATTTATAAAAAAAGTTATTTAAAATAATTAATTTAAAATCTCGATTGGATATAGTAGCCGACGAGCCCCACCACACCCATTCCCGCGACGATGAACGCGATCTCGCGGTCTTTTTGGGGCTGGGGCTCTGACGGTACATAGAAATCTGAAAGTTGGGGCTCGCGATCCAGCGGCGCGAGACTTTTGTGCGGATATGCCAGCGCGTACTCGCGGTTGGCTTCTTCAACGTTCTGAAAAGTTTGTGCGGCGTGATTTTTGCGGCGAAGCTCTTCATTGACCCAGTCCAGATGGGCGGTTCGTTTTTTCGACCACGCTTCCTTTGCGCTATTGAGTTGTTCTACAGCTAAATCGTGACGCTTACGCTCCTCATCCACGTTCGAGCTTTTCATTTTAGAGAATATAAAGTTGCTACCGCTGAACGCCAATGCGTTTACGAGCGCACCACCTACTATTACTGCGATTGAAGCCATTTATTTCCATATATTAACTGGTAGAATTCCAGCTTTAACTAGATAATCTCGGGTCCAAACTGCGGCCGCTACATCTAAGGTCGCGAGCCCTACGTCTCTCACAGTAAAGTCCAATTTGGGAGCGGATCCTCCTAGGGCCATCTTTGATAGTCGAGCATACCGATACTGAAACCCGATATCACCACGGCGTGATAAAGCGCATTCACTAACATTTTACCATCTTGTTTAGCCATTATAATTATTGCATATAAAAGGGGTCGCGATCAATGTTTAAATGGGGCGCATCCAATCGCGATTGGTGTTTCGTAACTTTCTTCTGAACACTGGCTGGTTGTTTTTTCGATAATATGGGGGTATTTCCACACGCACAGGGCACCAACAACTGCCAGACCACCACCAACAACCCAACTCCAATTCACGAATTTGGGTTCAATCTGATTCGCCCAACTCCAACGGCAGTTGGTATTGGGTGTTGAGTGTGCTTCCAATTCGTGAATTGGGGGTGTTGTTGTACTCAACTCTGTCTTCAGATGTTTTGCTGTCTCCGTCTCGATTGCAAACGACTGTTTAGCCTCTCGAAGCTCGGCGAGTATTTTATCTTGTTTAACTTTTCGGGTGGCAGCCGCCGCCCGCCCAGCTGCCTGTCTTTTGGGATTTTTTATATGCGGTATGTCATCCAGTGGCGGAGTAACACTCGGGTTCGATTGGGTTGGAGCAATCGGGTTCAACTCCGTCACTCTCGCGGGTGTGTCTTGTGTCATCATTTATGATATTAATATTAGGGCTTATAGTTCGTGGGCATATATGTCCAAATTGACAGTGTTTACCCGTGGTCAACGCGGTTGTCAGCGGAGCTAAGTACATTCCAAACTTGTGATAAATTGAGCAGCAGGCTGTTCTAAGAGTGTGACCTATAAAAGGGTCAGTCAATCCCGCGGTGTTTGGTATAGGGAGAAGTATACTAACGGCGGTTGCGTACAAATGAATAGCCGCCGATCCGAGAGTTTTTGTCATCTCCACACCTAACCTAGATTCGTATCGCGCATACATTTTATCGATCTCCGCATCTGACATCTTATCCACCTGAAAAACTGAGAGACGCCTACCGAGATAATGCTCCGATTGTCCCCCAGCAACCAGCGCAGCTAGCCGCTCTCGTCGCGCCGCATTTTCATTTTCATTCGGAGTCGTTGCACTCAACCCAATACCAACCGCCGTTGGAGTTGGAGTTGATTCCGATTGCTCTGTCGGATCATTATCTTTCAGGATGTTGGCAGTCGGAGTTGAGGTTTCTTCCATTAGCTGATCGAGAAGTTCGACGCAGTTCATTTTTCTTAAAATTAATTTAACTATTCTAACAAGTCTCATCACTTTAACATATTGCCAAGCGCACCACCCGATACTTATGATCACCATTATGCTCGCAACAAAGCTCGCAGCGGAGCACCAAATTGTTAACATTGTTAACCATTGTTCAGCATTTGTTCAACATTTGTTAAGCATTTGTTCAGCATTGTTCAGCATTGTTCAGCATTGTTCAGTAATTGCTAAGCATTGTTCAGCATTGTTCAGCATTTGTTAAGTAATTGCTAATTAATTATAAAATTAATTGATAATTTCGTAAGCAGTTGGTTGATCAGTCTTTAGCAAAGTTGCTGGCGTGCTTAGTTTCCGAAAGCATCTGACAAACCTCCAGGCGCTCCTCGCGCGTTGGGATAACGTCATTCTCTCGAAGACAGTCATCGAATGAGTCTCGGTCCTTGCAGTGAAAGAGGGCGACCCATTTCGTTTGCTCGCGCAGATCCTTGAGGACGGCGTTGTACTTTTGAGTGGATAATCCATAACGCTTTGCCTAGCATGGCGGCCAGAAAATGCGAGCTCGGAGAGCATGTCCTTCTTTTTGGTCATCGCCGCCTTGGCCGAGCAATCGTCAATCACGTATAGGGTGGGGTCACCCTGGAATTTTTGGTATAAACCACGCAACCAATCGTGAAGCCTATCACCGGGGTCAATAACGTATACCTCAGGGTCGGTCCATATCCACGGGCGCTGCTGATAAGTATCGTTGTGCCGCACAGTGGGACACAGAATTACAATATGACGAAAGGCATCGCGGTAGGAGCCCTCGAGCAAGTCTAGGATGAAAACCGTTTTTCCACATCCTGTCTGCCCACATATTATGGCAGAGTTGGCATCTCCAATCGTGAATTGGTATTGATTGCTAATTTTCTTAAACTTAATTAATAAATCGTTAGATTTAGTAGAGTGCTGAGACGTATCGGCCATCTTCGATGTTGAGTTGTGCGTCTGTAATTATATATAAGTACACGTTCAATGGCGGCTCCGTCCGCCTCTTTGGTTATCTGGATCGTCACACCCTCGCTAGCGTTCTCAACTTGGCGTTCCGTTGTCCGTTGCCGTGTATTTGGTCGTCGTCGCTGGCTCGCATGTCTAGCCATAACGCGTATTTGGTATTCAGGAACTCCGCGAGGGAGACGGCCGAGAGATGTAGGTCTTTGGCAACTGCTGCAACCTCCGGAGAGCGCTTAGAGCCGGCAGCAAACTGCTTTCTTACTTCGTCCCACTGCTGGTGCACGCGAAGACCCGCGCTGTAGAGTTGATTGGGTACTCCCTTGATCGTCACCTCTACCTTCGTGTTTTTTGGGGTTATAGAATTTGTCGGTTTTTTCTAGCACCGAACGCGAACCGAGCATCCTCGAACAACATCAGTACCTTTCCTTTCATCGAGCGGACGCGGGTACGTTGACATTAATATTCCACAATGTGTCGCCTTTGTCTTTCGTCATCTTGCGATGACGAAGAACTCGGTCGTAAAGTATGGCAACGCGCCCTGGCGTACTGGGTTCTGATCAATCGCGCGAGTTCGGGCATCGTGACCATGTCGTACTCCAGCGAAACATTATCTATCGTATACGTCGATAACATGTCGCTGGCTATGAGAACTCGGCCGTAGTCGTTGAACGTTAGTTCGTATTCGAGGCGGTCAGCCAAAGCGCTCTGATAGTAGGGCATGTGACTCTCCAGCAACTCCAAGTCGAGCGGGATGTAGAAGCGGTTGCCGTAGGCGCCCGCGACCGCATTGTCGCTCGCGTTGTTATCTGCCTTGTTAGCAGCCCCGATTCTAAGTTTGGTTACGTTCTTATTTTTGCTGGTGTCAATACCCTGATAGACAGCGTTTTCGCGCTCTTGCGCCGTCTTCCATAGGTCCTGATAACAATGGTAGACGTCGCTGTCGTCGATCGACATCACCTCATTACCAGAAATCTTTATCATGGTCTTTTTGACGATGGCGCGACCCAGGTTCTGAACGACGGTTCGGTCCTCGTCCGTCGACGTCAGCGAAATAGTGAAAGCGAGGCGAACAGTCCCCGGCACAATGACGTCGTTAGCTCCGAGGTTGGGGAAGCGGACTAACAGCTGCTGGTTCTGGTCGATCGTCGATGGGTTGTTCGTAATAACGACACTCTGTCTCACGCCTTTTGCCCCGAGGGGCTCACGCAGTCTGTGGTATGGATTGAGTTTGCGACCGTATTGACTCGAAGACATAATTTAGTGAATCTATATTAAACCCGTATGGTTTTGTCTTTAATACATAATTAATTTTAAGAAATTATAAATATGGCTGATTACGATAATGACATGTATGAAATCGGTAGAGACGATTACGTCGATGCGGATGATGATGACATAGATGATTATAATGACGAAACGCCCTTGATACAGCCTCCCAGTTCCAATCCAATCGGGGAATTAGGTGGCGCTACCAGCAGCGTTGGTCAAAGTTCTGGAATTACTCGAGGGAGCCGTAGACGACTACTACAACAGTTTGGCAAAAAAAAAGATCTGGTCCCATCTGTCGGTCGCGACTACTCCAAATTCGAATTGACTCTGGACGGTAAGTTGCGACTAAAATCATCAGATATACCAATCATCAACATGAGGACCGGTAAACCCCTAGCGCTGGGCACTGTTGCAGGACACCGGGGCGGTGGCCAAATCGTAAAGAACGAACTAGGATTCACGGATTGGAAGAAGAATAAGAAGATTGCTTTGAGGGCCGCAGCTATAAGGGTCATTAACAGACTAGAGACGACACTCGGTGAGCGTCTTCGCACTCTGTTCAGAGAACAGGGCATCACGATAGCAAGCATCCTCGTTGCTATCAGCATGACTATATCGACCATAGTTCTAGCTTTCACTGGTGGTGCGGCGCCACCACCCGCGCCAGCACACACACCACCACCGCCCGCGCCATCCGGTGGAGCTAAGGAGTGGGTAAAAAAACAACTAAAAGCCCTCGCCAGTCTCCTGGCTAAATTAGCCGAAATGGCGGCTGCCGCACTACCTGGACTGATCGGAAGTATCGTTTCTTACTTGCTATCTATATTATCAAAAACGGCCGGATGGCTAGCCAAAAATACTTGGGCTTTAATCGTGGCAATCGCCGGTCTCCTACTATTCTTCGCCAGAGAGTTCCTAAAACCAAAGCGTAAATAATCCGATCGCCACGAGGGCGACGACGAGCCCTAATTTCTCCTCCTCGTGTGTTGTGCTTCCAATCTCGATTGGTGTTTCAACATTGTTGATGGAACTCGATGGTGCATCCAATTTACGAATTGGGGGTACTGGGTTCGATTGTGTTGAGGGATGTGTATCCATTTTGTGTTTTGGGGGTTTTATGAAATCTTTTTCAAATTTATTTGAATTTACAACTCCGCACCCGATCATTTTGGGGGTGCGCTTGATGATATCCGTGTTCACGTTACCGTGACCGATTTTTTGATTGGCGGTGGCGATTACGATTTGATTATTGTAACCGTCAACCGGGTCGTCTCGTAGTATCATATTGCTCGGCGCCATATAAAGACCTATTCCAAATACATAGTCCACTGGGGTGCTGGCAGTCTGAAAAACGTCTTGATAATTCTGGATCGCCTTCTCCAGGTCCACCTTAGCTGAGATGGCGTCCTCGACAAGTGCCAAGAACTGTTTTTGCGCGTCAAACGCCGTTCCGACTCGTATTATAGAACTGCGAGTTTGCTTCTGTGCGCCGAGGATGGTCCAAACGTATACGCGAATGGAGTCGTTGAGGCGGGTAACACCGGCCTGCGTAAACCCTAGACCGTCGTCCAATATAAAGGTTTCTATACCCTTATGCACGTTTTCGTCTTGTAAAATATAATCGACGTGAGCTATTTTTGGTGCATTATACCAGCAGTAATCGTAATTACACTGTCTCTTTGTACTAACTTCAGACCCGAATGTCATTTTATTTACTACATAATCGGTGGCGGTCCAATTTTTATAACCTCTAACTGGGTTCACAACACGATTTGAATAGTAGAAACCAAAGGTTACATCTGGGGTGGCATACTTCGTGCTTGCACCGTAGTCTAGACCACTGAGATAAACAGTACCTAAACCTCTGGTGTCTGAAAATGTTTTGTCTCCAATCCGAATCTTTTGAAACTTTAAATTCGTCACATATCCGTTCGAACTCCTTACGGTTGTATGTGTTGGAAATGGGATTCCACCCGTCGTCTTGAGGTAGTGGAGTACCTAGTTCTTTGAGAATCCTCCTAATGGTATAATACACATGAAAGTTGTAGACGCTACTGCTTAACATGCTGTTACGGTCTGCTATGTGGTCTCTGAAAGAGACGCCACACCCGGTTGTGGCACACCACACGGCAAAATTTAGTTGGTTCTGCCAGAACTGCATAAGATTGTTGTTCTAGTTTGTTATGACATCCTGTGTAATGGTTTTAGGAAGTCTGTACTTTTCAAACATGTTAGTGAAATTTGTGTCGAAACCCATGCCCAAAAAACTAGCTCTTATTGTGGGGTGCACAAGCTCACCAATGGTGTTCTTTTGAGTGTATACACCTCCGACCGCGTACTTTGCATTAGAATTAAAGCTAAATGCTTTGGTATCCATTGAAAGATATTATTATGTTTGCTACTATCACTAATGTTCAAAAAGGGAGTTGTGAACTTCAAAAATTAATAGACAACTGCTGCGGACAACGCCGGGTAGGCCTTAGATCAATCACGTTCACGGTCGGGTGGAAAAACGTTGAAACGCTCGAGGCTATCTATTCCGGAGATGTTGGAGATTTTTTAGATATTATCAATAACCCCGATCGTACAAATGTAGCGAGACGCCTGGGGAAACAACTGCCGTATTACTTCCTGGCCTTTGGGGTTTCGGAGATGTCCAAGCTTTAATCGCGACGAATATGCCTGATATAGCCCCCCCTCTCGCAGTCTCAAAAGCCACGGGGCATGCGACATTGTCCGCTGAAACAAAATTAAGGATCTCCCCGGGGTTGGCCTCAATGTTAGGATTTAAATTTGCACCCCCTTACAACGAGGATGAAGGGTTTAAGTTCCCGTTGAACTTTGTTTTCCCCATGGGCGAGCACCGCGGCGATACCCCAGTAAACTTCGCCGTCACGAAAACTCTCGGGGTACACCTGGATCGGGTGAACACATCGTACAACACGGTAGACGGCACTCCCAGCACATTACTGAAAACCGTGCCCGCCAGCGACTGTTTCCTTGGTGAGACTGTGACCTTAGACTTCCCACACCCCGAGATGAAAGTTTTGGAATCGGGACACATCCACGAGTTGAAGATTTCTATTCTTGATGATAAAGGGCGAGAGTTGAAGAACGATTACCCGATTTCGGTCGTCCTAGAAATTTCAAATTAATTAATTTTAAGAAAATTATTTAGAATTAAACGCATGTTCGTAATATATATATTATCAACATTATTGAAAATGAGTATATACGGACCAGGTAGTTCTTCCGATTGGGTGACAAATTCAAAGAATTTGGAACCGACAGAAGGGGGATTCATCCCGACAGAGGGCGACTTTTTAATTAACTGCCCAAAAAACAAAGGCCTTGATCAATAGAACTATATCGGTGGCCACGGACGAGATTCACAGGAGTCTACTATCACAACTTAGAGAATATGCCCTGGCTGTGAATACACAAAGTCGTGAAGAAACCCATACGGAACTAAACGAACTAGGTGAAAAAATAACCAAATTTCGAAAAGAATCCCGGTTGGGGATTGATAAAGTCCGAGAAAACCACCAGGCGGACCTTACGGAGGCTTATGATGCGTTGCTCTTAAAGGACACTCTCATTAGTGAAGCGACACTTACCGAACTAGACGGGAAAATAAAAAAATTTCGAAACGAGACCAGGTCGGATATTGATAAAGTCCGAGAAGACCGCCAGGCGGCCCTTACGGAGGGTTATGATACGTTGCGCTTAGAGGACTCTCTCATCAGAGAAGCGGCACTTACCGAACTAGACAAAAAAATAACCGAATTTCGAAAAGAGGCCACGTCGGGTATTGAGAAAGCCCGAGAAGACCACCAGGCGGACCTTACGGAGGCTTATGAGGTGTTGCGCTCAGAGGACTCTCTCGTCAGAGAAGCGGCGGTTGCCGAACTAGATAAAAAAAATAACCAAATTTCGAAAAGAGACCCGGTCGGGTATTGATAAAGTCCGAGAAGACCACCAGTCGAACCTTGCGGAGGCCCTTGCGGAGGCTTATGATGCGTTGCGCTTAGAGGACTGTCTCAACAGAGAAGCTACACTTACCGAACTAGACGGGAAAATAGCCGAATTTCTGAAAGAGACCAGGTCGGGGGTTGAGGGGGTCCGAGAAGACCACAAGGAGGCCATTGCGGAGGCTTATGGGGCGTTGCGATCAGAGGACTCTCTCAACAGAGAAGCGGCACTTACTGAACTAGACAAAAAAATAACCAAATTTCGAAAAGAGGCCCGGTTGGGGGTTGAGGGGGTCCGAACGGGTATTGAGAAAGCCCGAGAAGACCACCAGGCGGACCTTACGGAGGTTTATAGGGTGTTGCGCTCAGAGGACTCTCTCATCAGAGAAGCGGCGGTTGGTGAACTAGACGGAAAAATAACCGAATTTCAAAAAGAGGCCCGGTCGGGTGTTGAGAAAGCCCTAAAAGGCCACCAGGCGACCATTACGGAGGCTTATGATGCGTTGCGCTTAGAGGACTCTCTCAGCAGAGAAGCGGCACTTACCGAACTAGACGGAAAGATAACCGAAGTTTCCGATAAACTGAAACATGATCGTATAACCGCGACCAAAGCTCTTGAGGAGGCCTCTTATAATATTCGTACTGAGGCATATAACGCAAACAGTGCGCTTGCCGGAATAGTGCGAACAATGAAAACGCTAAAACTTGCCATAACATATTTGGGCTGAGAAGCGGGGCCCATTGGTTGAGGGGCACTATGAATATTCGTTCGGTGCCAAAGCGAGTAATAAATGTGGGGGATACACTATGACAGCTGCGGGTGAAGTTATCCGAATGGCGGTCTGCTCGGTTAATGGTAGTGGTAAACCTGTTGGCGCGGTCGCGATAAATATTGTAGTAGATGGGGAAGAACGGGGGGTTGGAGTCACTAAAATCTCTGGAGATAGTTCGACGGTGGTTTCGTTCTCCGGTGATGATCGAATTAGACTTTCCCAAGGTAGTGTTATTAACTTTGTTACGAAAATCGGTGACCCAGAGAGTTCTTCCACTATTGTCATCATTGTTAATTGAACTTATTTTGTAAATACTAATATATTTAAAATCATGAACGAATCACCGCTTCCAATTGTCAATACCACTCCATCAACACTGTGTACAATTAACGAAAGAAGTTCAGATTTTAGGTTGAATAATATCGTCGCTATGCAGGATATTTTAGTTAGAGAATATACAAATAGAAAAAGAAACGCTAAAAAATATAGACGCGTGAACACGGCTGAAGCATCTAGCACGGCTCAGCAAGTGTTTCTGTGTTGTGTGGGGCGGGGACAGCTGCAACTATATCCACCATTATAACGGTTCCTGTAGCGGGGATTTTATGTGCGGTGTCGGCCGTTTCTCTGGGTTGTTGTGTATGGTAATTAGGGCGTCGGGTGGAAAACTCGAGAAAAAATGTAGAAAACATGATAGAATATCTGTTCACTCTCGCCAGGTCTAAGAAAAATACCATCGACGTTATGGTGTCCAAAGCGTTGGCCGATAAGAAAATATCAAATTTAGAGTTTGAATCCGTGGTGGAAGAAATTGGGAGATATGAACAATTAAAAAATGATATAATAATCAAAGCGCGCGCCACCATGCCCAAGATTGAGTGTACCGATTGGGATAAATTTAGGGAAAAACTTGGAGATAAAGTCGGAAGAAATGTTACAGCACCATTGTGATATTTTAAAAAAGAAATAATTTTCTTATATTGGTGCAGTAAACAAATTTACATACCTATACAACATGTGTTTTTCACTGAGAATTACGCCGTAATCGCATAACAAATTCAGTCGAGGATTACATTGTAATCGCCTGTGTAAATTGATACACTCGGCTATAAATAACTGTCTGTTTACCTCGGCTATCAATTTACGCATGGTTCATAACCCGTGTAATTGAAACATTGTCGTAAATCGATAATTGTACAACACTAGGTAATGTTTATCATAACAGCCTACATGGTCGTGTGGGTTAAGGCGATACTCTATAGAGACTAGGGTCGTGGGTTCGCGCCGCGGTTGGAGCTAATCATTTTTTATTTCTATCCCTACAAATGTGGTCGCTATGGTAAACAACTGCATGACAACGGCGTTCCTATCCGACCGCTCGAGGTTGATAAAATTGATAAATTCAGATTGCCAGTTTACATACCTTCGATAAGGAAAAATACACTCGGCTATAAATTAATTAGTAGTTGTTTTTTTTTTCAATAATAATTTTTCAATATCTTTATAAGCGATATCGTAGAAATGTACATTCGTAAACGAATCGTTGGGTTTTAAAATTTTTGTATAATACACCTTAGTTTCATATCCGATACGCATTATCTGTCTTAATGTTCGTATTTGCCTCTTGTATAGTTGACATAATTGCCGGTATAATATTGTAAATGCAACGTTTTTATCGGAGCGTAATAAATTACGCTGGTATTTCATGTATTCGATATCACCTAGTGTTCTCATTTTATAGAATTTATATACAGGATTATAACCCCCGTAAGCTTCGTAAACTTCTTCAACACACTCATTAAAAATTTGCAATTCAAATTGTATTGTATTATCCATTTTCTCTAATAATATTGGTACTTGTTTTTTTTCTGTTCAATTTCCAATTAGAATTTTCAAATCCATTACAATATAATTGTAGAAACGCATATCCGTAAACGAATCGTTGATTTTGAAATGTTTTATAAAATTAGTTTTATGATGTTCCGGTAGTTGTTCTCCGATCCTATTTAGTCGCTTCGTTTCACTAATTTGATCCTTGTACAGGCGACATAATTGCCGGTATAATATTGTAAATGCAACGCTTTTATCGGAGCGTAATAAATTACGCTGATATTTGATGTATTCGATTCTGCATAATGTTTTCAATTTATAGTAATATTTTTCACCAAAGACATTACAAAATTCCAATTCCCATTCTATTTTATTATCCATTTTGTTATAATATTTGTATTGTTTTTTCTGTTCAATTTTCTAATTTTATAAAATTTGTTTGATAATGTTTTTTACAGTGTTTTAATGCTGTAGAAACACCGTGACTTATTAGATCGATTCTATCTTTCTAACTGACTTTCCGATTTGAATTATTACTAAACGATAATACTTGCGAGCACGTAATCCCTTGTTAGCCATTCGATGAGTAGCCTGAGTGCCACCGCATGGTGGACATAGCAATGACTCGGCTTTGGTCCCTACCCCACAATGCCGACATGGGCGATGCGAAACGGAACCTCTTCGCATCCATGCACGGTGATGTTTGCAATATTCGTAAATACCGGTGCGAAAACATCTCTCGTGACTACCTGTCTTCAACCACGCACACTTAACTAGAACCATTATGTTATATATATACTGAGTATAACATAGGGATTCTTATCTCTAATAGGGTGTATCTTCTCATGTCATAAATATATGGTCTCGCGGTAGTAGTATATAAGAGTCACAAATGATACCATCATGCTGTGGAAGGTGCCGCGCGTAGCCGGTGCCTTCCAGAGGTGATGGTATCATTTGTGACTCTTATATACTACTAGTGTAATAAAAATAAAATAATCACCATATGGTGCAACATTACTTCGAAGAAGCAAGCTCAACAACCACACAGCATTAGTTGGAGCAAACCGAAGTAATTCTCTTAACTCTTTGTACTGGGAAAATAATGGCTAAAAACAGTTCAAATATAGCAGCAGACGACACTTTATGAACGTCCCGATCGGGTTTCTGAAACACTCTTCTTTGATTGGAATGGATAGTAGTCACCGTGCAACGAAAAAGGTAGCAATGGGCATTGGCAGTAGACCTGAAATGACCAACTCTGCAATAATCCAATATGTTGCAAAATTGAAGGATCGTATCTTCTGTTGATACATGCACAAGTATATGTATTCCCTAATAATGTTATGGAACTGGACATGAAACACACGACTACAGTAATTCTCCAAAGATTGTAATTCACGTCACCGTAAAATTGTGGATGGTTGATCCCATTGCATCAGTGCCTTCATATTTCTATCATAATTCACGACGAGATAATCGTTACTTTGACAACGTCTTACGGATCTAGTGAAAACGGTAACCGTATCGCAGCAGTTTCGAAGTAATAATCCAAATGAAGTCTTCAACATCGCCACAAGCTCTGACATATCGTATGCACTGTGAAATGTATACCCCGTACGAAGTAGAACGGGGAACATTTCCATCCAATTGTGGAGAGTTAAGGATGTCGACGTTCAAGTCGTCCCTATTATCGTAAATTTCAGTTGTTAGAACAATTAATAGAGACGTAGATTGTGATATGGAGCTTCGGAATCTGAAATATTCGCTTTATTGAGCGTAACTTTGGAATGATAAGTTTTATTCACAAACCGACTAAGAGGTGAGTATCCATGTTCAGTGTGTCATCGCCAGACGCACCAAATTATCTTTGCAATACGCCACTAAACAACATTCCAATCCGTCTAATACAGCTTATGATGTCTTTCATCGAAATACAGATGCTGTATTCGATAAGAAACCAAGCTTCAAGCCACCAGTCGGCAAAAGAATGGATCCTTTGATACACGATGATGGCTTAGATCTGGATCACATTGCCAAATACGCTGTCCCAGTTACTCCGCCATGGCAGTTGGAACAGCCCAATGTGAGCTTCGATCTTAGTCAGCACACAAAGCAACAACTGATCCATCCATTTGAAATTTATTTTTCTTGAAGTTAAAGACAGGTACAACACATACACCCCAATTTTCACTGATGGCTCAAAGGAAGGGGACGGGGTAGCTGCTGCTGCCGCTGTCCCCGAGGTAGATCTTCAATCCAGACTCCCAGACAAATCTTCGATATTTTCTGCGGAATTGAGTCACCCTTGATTTTGCGAAAATATCTTTGAGAATGCAATTCATTTTATTTTCAGATTCACTATCTTCACTACAAGCTTTGTACAACATGAAAGTTGAGCACCCACTTATCCGCCAAATCATCGAGCTACACCATATTTTAATTTCGTCTGGCAAAGACATCATGTTTTGTTGGTTCCCCAGTCATACTGGTATCAAGGGCAATGACAGGGTAGATAGTGCTGCCAAGACCGCCCTGGATCTACCAACTTATCATTTTCCTGTTTGCTATCATGATTTTAAATCATCCATCAACTCATTCATCTCCGATACAATGCAGATCCAGTGGGATCTGCTCACATATAATAAACTCCATGCTGTGAAACCGACTCTGTGCGAATGGACTCCTGGCTACAGACATGTACGCCGGGATGAAGTTGTCCTTAGTCGATTGCGCATTGGACATACACGACTAACGCATTCGTATATGCTCAAAGGTGAGCCGTGTCCATGGTGTATTCCATGCCACAGTGCATTTACCGTGCAACACATCCTACTGGACTGTATCGACTTTGCCGATATTCGAGGCAAACACTTCAATGTTACTTCACTTGCGGAGCTATTCCAGGTGGAGAACATTGAAGGTTTGCTTCGCTTTCTCCATGAAACGAACTTGTATCGGAACATTTAATTTTACATTGTATACATGTTACTCATTACTATAATTTTACCATTGTATACATTTTACTCATCTCTATTGCTCATCGTATTAATATTTTTATCCCATTCATCTGTTTGCGTACCTCATATAACATACTATTTTACTATTATGTTTATTCTACATCTACATTGCTTGGCCCTAAATGATACTCTTTTGTGTTGATAGGCCGTTAAGCACCATTCCCCAGTCATACTGGTATCAAGGGCAGTGACATGGCAGATAGTGCTGCCAAGGCCGCCTTGGACCTACCGACTTCTAATTTTCCTGTTTGCTGTTATCATTGTATATATGTTTCTCATTCTATAATTATATAATTCTATACATGTTGTTCATTTATATTGTTAATAATATTAATATGTTTATCCTGATCATCTGATTGCCTACCACATCTAACATACTATTTTACTATTATTTTTAGCTCACCTGAGCGAAGCTCATGTGAGCTATTGTTACCGCAATGTGTCCGTCGTCCGTCGTCCGTCGTCCGTCGTCGTCCGTCCATTGGGTCTATAGTCACCAAACTTCATGGTCATGGTCCTTAGGTAGGGGGATTACAAAATTGTTAAAATGACGTCGTTGCGTAATCCAAGATGGCCGCCGTCTAAAAATAGCACAAATTCTTAAAAAATCTTCTTCTCAAGAACCGCCAACCGGATTTCGACAAAACTTGGTAGGAATGATCGATGTACATTGCTCTTTCAAAGTTGTTAAAATGGTGACCCCGGGGTCAAAAATGGGCGTGGCCCGTGGGGTCAAATTACGGGTCAAATTATATTTTTGACTGAATATGGTCATGTCATATACCAAATTGAAGGTATCAATGAGGCGATCACTCTGGTGCATTTTTTGTCGAAATCGGATTGTTATGTCATCCAAGATGGCCGCCGAAAGGTCAAAATGTCGTTCTTTTATTAGATTTCATGGGTGAAGCCTTTTCAGATGTGTTAAAATGGAGGTCATCGCTAATCCAAGATGGCCGCCGTCTAAAAATAGCATAAATTCTTAAAAAATCTTCTCATGAACCGCTAGCCGGATTTCGACGAAACTTGGTAGGAATGATTGATGTACATTGCTCTTTCAAAGTTGTTAAAATGGTGACCCCGGGGTCAAAAATGGGCGTGGCCTGTGGGGTCAAATTTGGGTTAAATTTTATTTTTGACCGAATATGGTCATGTTATATATTAAATCGAAGGTATCAATGAGGCGATCACTTTGGTACATTTTTTGTCGAAATCGGATTGTTATGTCATCCAAGATGGCCGCCGAAATGTCAAAAGGTCGTTCTTTTATTAGAGATTTCAAAATTCTTCTTCACATGAACCGCTTGTTCCATGGTAGCCAAACTTAAAAGTTATGGTCCATGGGTGAAGCCTTTTCAGATTTGTTAAAATGGAGGTCATCGTTAATCCAAGATGGCCGCCGTCTAAAAATAGCATAAATTCTTAAAAAATCTTCTTCTCATGAACCGCTAGCCGGATTTCGAGGAAACTTGGTAGGAATGATCTATGTACAATGCTGTTTCAAAGTTGTTAAAATGGTGACCCCGGGGTCAAAAATGGGCGTGGCCCGTGGGGTCAAATTTTATTTTTGACCTAATATGGTCATGTTATATATGAAATCGAAGGTAGCAATGAGGCGATCACTCTGGTACATTTTTTGTCGAAATCGGATTGTTATGTCATCCAAGATGGCCGCCGAAATGTCAAAAGGTTCTTTTATTAGAGATTTCAAAATTCTTCTTCACATGAACCGCTTGGCCCATGGTAGCCAAACTTAAAAGTTATGGTCCATGGGTGAACCCTTTTCAGATTTGTTAAAATGGAGGTCATCGCTAATCCAAGATGGCCGCCGTCTAAAAATAGCATAAATTCTTAAAAAATCTTCTCATGAACTGCTGGCCGGATTTCGACTAAACTTGGTAGGAATGATCGATTTACAATGCTCTTTCAAAGTTGTGAAAATGGTGACCCCGGGTCAAAAATGGGCATGGCCCGTGGGGTCAAATTGGGGTCAAATTTTATTTTTGACCGAATATGCTCATGCCATATATCAAATTGAAGGTATCGATGAAGCGATTGCTCTGGTGCAATATTTGTCGGAATCGGATGATTATGTCATCCATGATGGCCACCAAAAGTCCATTTATTCAAGATTTTGAACGTCTTTTTCTCAGGAACCACATGGCCGATGCTGGCCAAACTTCATAGGAAGTTAAGATCCTTGGGTGAAGCATTTTCAGATTTTGTAAAATGAGTCATCGCTTAATCCAAGATGACCGCCATCTAAAAATAGCACAATTTTTTTAAAACACATGAACTCAATGTCACATTCTCCTCTGGTGTTCATGGAGTCAGGTGAGCGAATTAGGGCCATCATGGCCCTCTTGTTATTCTTCATCTACATTGCTTGTCCCTAAACTCTTTTGTGTTGATTGGCCGTTAAGCACCATTCCAGAATTGCAATACACCATATACCCCATCAGTGAAGCAAAAGCTGCACGGTTCGTATGAAGCTGTCCGGTCCAATCTGTCATGTGCGCAGAACCGACAGAAAATTGTATTATGACTAGAAGATTACAGGACAAGCGATAGCTGTGGGAGATAAAGTAATGCTGTACACACCAGCGGTAGCACCAGGGTTGTCCAAGACGTTACACTGTCCGTGGGAAAAGAAACCAATCACTGACTGAACGAGTTACCCAGGTAGATTACAAGATTCAGAAAGGAAAGAAAAACAGACACACAGAGCAGCAGATGGCAGCTCAGGGTGGGGACCAGCTAATGGAAAACTCAGCCACGAGTAGTCGAGATGTCCAAGTCACGGGGCAGCAGCTCCGAGCGTGGTCAGGGCCCGTAAACGAGGCAAGACAGTTAAACACATACAAGATAGAGCATCTCTGGAGCAGCAGGTGGCAGTTCATAGTAAGCAATATCCAAACAATACGGCAGACGAAGACTATGACGACGCTGATGGCAGAGCTCATTGGCAGGAAGTTGTCGAATACAATATACTTGGTATAAGGAAATGAGATCAGCCATTATTACCGATGCATCATTATACCCGGGGATATCTAGTGATAGTGAAAACTTTATACCAAAAATCTTATTTACTAGTACTTGATATTATCACAATACTGAGAAAATAGCAAATAACGTTTCAGTTGATAGGAAAGCTGAGAAAAGAAGAGGCATGGATTGAACAAATCATATATACATTATATACACATTCAATATTTGATAATATTCTCATAACATCCCTATTGTCACAGTCTTGTAACCCAAAGTACATTACAAAGTTATCGTCTCGTCATTTACTTTGTATCACACACTGGTCTCTTGTCATAGTATTCACTCTCAATGTTCGCCAATAGGTATTCCTCAAATAGTATTGCATACTCATCTATACCTCACATTACATGCACCAGATAGATAGACACATGTTATATTACAAGTTTTCTATTGTATCAAGTATACATATGTTTATTGTCACTTCTTCCCCAGTCCGATATACTCTCATTCGTATATACGATTCATAACACTGACACACAGTATCCTTATTTGGTAATTTCGAATATCCGAACAGTCTATGATCGTCTGGTCAGGCCACCGCTGCATGGCACCTAGGACATTACAGCCATCACCAGAACCACGGATGCAAAGGGCGAAGACATCTATCACAAATCTCTCACTTCACATCTCATCTCGCAGCATCGCAGCTACATGAATGTCGTATGAACCCAACCCTATCCATATATCGTGTTACATTTCCCAATGTAAAACACATCTGATCGATCAGCTCTCCAAAATCATCTCTACACGTTTGACCAAATATCCAGTGTCCGGTCCAATACCGCTCACTTTTATCCCATGCCAATTATAAATACAATGGTCAGTTTTCACACCTGTAGCTCTATATATGCTTGCCCAGATAAGTTTTCCAGTCCATTTGGTAGTCCTATTTATCACTTGTGTTACATGTATCACATTAATTCATTACACTTGGATAGTGAAGTCGAAGAAAATGTCGAACCCGATGACGAGGTTTATCTTGAAGAGGTTTAACACAATGCAGAGCCTGACGACGGGAATAGCAGTGACGAAGAACCCAGACGTGAGCGACGAGCCCCTCGATATCTTGCTGACTATGTCCGTGCCTGGAGCGACGAGTCTGATGATTGACTACTAATTATGTAACCAAATTGCTTTGTTGTTTCCTGAGCGAGAGTTGTGAGAAATATATTTGTCTGGAAGACACGAGATCGTGTATTTTCAAGGGGGAGGATGATGTAATGATATTTAGGTTCAGTAATTTCAGTACTTTGATTCATAATCAGAGCGTCGCGAGGGTGTCGCGTGCAAACTGGGCCGTACGCATGTGTAGTTGTGAAAGCGGTGTGTTTATAATGTTGACAAGCGGCGTGTGTTGCATAAAACCTAATTGTATCGATGTTATCATGTTTATTAAATAATTAAATAATAAATACGTTGTTTACTGAAGAGACTTGGTCACGTTACAGCGTAGAAACAAAATTGCTACCGAGCTCCATACCGCTCGCGAGGGTAGCAATTTAACGCCATTTCTTGAATGTAACACACGGAAGAGTGATTTTTGAAATCGGTTATCCGGCGTGTTTGATATGTATATGGAACTGTCAAAGCTGTATCAATAAATTATTAATAATGAACATACACATGCAGAAATTGGTTATTTTACAAGCTTTAAAAGCTTCATTTCGTTATGTTGAATGTTGAACAACAACAAGAGAAAAGATGGCTTCCATAGGAAAAAAATATTTCCCTGTTCTATTATTTTTGCCAATTTACTAGTTCTACATCAAAGATTATTTGCTTAAAGGTATAACATATACAGTTTACTAAATTGTGACCTACATGCAACAGGTTGGGGGTGATGCATAAACGTACCTCTTATCTTATTGAGTTGTCAAAAAATGAGCATAGTTTCAAATTAATAAGCTGCGTTACTTGCTCAAATACGATATAATAGGGTCATGGTCTAAAACAGCCTCCGGATTCAATGCGTTTGTTTCTTTTGGTAATGATATATACGTGGTATCAGTGAGTTTTAACTCGGACGTGTGTATGAAGTAGTCTTTAACCCCAGCGTCTGACCGCCGCTCAGATGCAGTATATTTGGATAAAATGAAAGGAAGTTTTACCAGTGAGACAATTGCCTCAATGTTGATATTAAAATCTCCCCCAATTAACAAAGGAAGCGTATATGTCTTGTAGACGACTCTCAGAAATTCCATAAAATATTTGAAATGGTCTTGGCGTACTTTTGTTTCGCTAAATCCTTTGTTCCATGGTCCGTGCCAAGATACACAGATGAACTCCAAAGACGGTACGCCTTTCGTTTTGACCCTCATCATGAACATGCGAGGAAGCGGGTTGAAGTCTAATGGAAACTGTACATGCAGATTATTATTGGGTGTTCTTTGTAGTACCTCAAGGATCCTTCGAAGTTCTGTATCACCCATATCAAATACACTCGTGTCTCTGGTATCAACTAACAAACTGGCTTCGTCGTTACCCTTATATTTGTAGTATTCCGGTATTGCATGCGCCTTCCATTTATGAATATGTTTAATTTTGTACTCTTGAATTATCATCAAGCTCGGATGTTCATTTGTTATTACATCGTGTGTGGCATGTATGCGTCTGTCAGCACTGCCTGTTCCATCAGATTTTCCATCTACGTTCATAATGATAATTTTCATTCCCGCTGGCGCTGCATATGCCGGAAGCGATAATGAAGAATACGCTGTTTTTTCAGATGGACTTGTCTGTGATTTTGTTTGTCTGTATCGTTTATCTGCTGAACCGGTGCTATCTGTTTTCTTTGGTGTGTCTGGTTGCTTTGGCTGAGGTAACACCGCATGTTTAGAGTCTTTGACTACGCATATAGGCGTCCTGGCACCATTGCAAGTGCGTAGGCCTGGTGGCGTTTGTTTGTCGTGTTGTTTATCTAATGGTATCTTATTTGATTTTGTTTGTCTGTATCGTTTATCTGCTGAACCGGTGCTATCTGTTTTCTTTGGTGTGTCTGGTTGCTTTAGCTGAGGTAACGCCGCATGTTTAGAGTCTTTGACTACGCATATAGGCGTACTGGCACCATTGCAAGTGCGTAGGCCTGGTGGCGTTTGTTTGTCGTGTTGTTTATCTAATGGTATCTTATTTGATTTTGTTTGTCTGTATCGTTTATCTGCTGAACCGGTGCTATCTGTTTTCTTTGGTGTGTCTGGTTGCTTTAGCTGAGATAACGCCGCATGTTTAGAGTCTTTGACTACGCATATAGGCGTCCTGGCACCATTGCAAGTGCGTAGGCCTGGTGGCGTTTGTTTGTCGTGTTGTTTATCTAATGGTATCTTACTTGAACTGGCGTCAGTATGATTAGGCTGGTCTGTTGTTGTGTGTCGATTAGTTGGTCTACCTTGTGGTGTTTGCCCTGCCTTTGGACGAGCTCCTTGTTTCTGCTTACTGGAGGCATGTTTATCGCCATGTGTATCTGTTGAATTTACAGATCCTTTGGTATTGTACATAATCTCTGCCTCGTCTTATCTGAAATAAAAGAAGAGCAACAAATCAAAACTAATACACATTTGCAGTACAGCCTTCCTAAACAAGATACATTGAATGTCATATGGTCATTTGTGGTGTCCGGTTTAGAGAGGCTCCACTAGAGTTCAGGTTTGCGAGCATACAATGTCGTGTGTGTTTGCTCTGAAATCAGTAGCCTATTTCACCAAAATTGCAAAATATACTTTAATATCTAGCAAAGAGGGAGTTGTCATTTATTTTTCCCAAAATGCATTATTTCATATATAACTAACCACTGCCTATGTTTGATGATTAAAAGTATGCAGAATTATGATACTGAATTTATTACATTATGACAGCCAAAATGGCTGTGATAATGTAATAAATTCAGTATAATAAAAAGTAATAAATTTATCCTTAAATTTAACATTTCTCGCTCAAAGTATACTTTGCAATTTTGGTAAGATAGGCTACAGGTGTCGACACGATAGGCAGACATAGATTACAATACAATGCATCCAAGTGAAATACGGTTAGATGCATGGTGTGTCCAGTTTAAAATGGTTTGTCTTGCAATATTATTTGCTTTCAAATATATGTTGTCATCACTTCCAACGCATACCTCTAAAAGGCGAGAACATGTCTTAATCTGCTGTTTTCAACACATCAGGTAGCGTACCGTATGATGTGCAATTGCTACCCGATCATTTTTATTATTAATGCGACGAGATGTTTCACAATTCAGGATCTAGCAACAAAACCATATTTGACAAACAATCCATTGGTAGAGAAATGTAACCTATAATATAACAAATAGACATGTACATATCAAGAAATCTTGTTGATAGCGTCAAGGCGAATTACAAACTAATGTAAATAAGATACATTATTTAGGACCCGTTCTATACTTGATCATAGTTTGCCTCAAAGATAATTGCTTCGTAAATGTGTATATAGCATATATGTGAATACTGTCTCCTAACTGTTTCCTATATGGCACATGGAGTGGCCGAGTCCGCCATCTTTGTGTGTTCCAGCCATCAGCCAGTTTCACCTGTTCTGCTGGACAGGTTTGTGGCTGTGTGTTTAACAACATGAACCACTATTATAAATAACCTCATACACAGAAAATCGATAAGTGTATCACTTTTACCTGGTAAACCACACAACACATACCATATATACCCACTACTGTACTCTGTTATTAGCTATCAAATCCAGTTTACACATCAAAATTTATTTTAAGATTGATGGGAGAATTGCTCAGATATCTGGTATTTTGTATAGTTTGCTGGCATAATATGTATAGCTTGCCGTTGTCACATATCTGTATTATGTATTACACTAAATATGATTTGGTTTACTGGCATAGTATTTGCTGTATGTGTCAAACGCACGAAGTTGTCAAACTGTACGATGGCTTGTACATACAAAGATGGCGGAGATTGCAGCTCCATGATCCATATAGTAAACGGTGACAATACAACATATTCATATAAATCACATCATTCTTATGAATCAATTGTATCTATCTATGACCCAATACCATAATGTATTACGTCGCCATACAGTCTCAATTGGTCAAATTATTAAAATAAAAAAAAATCGATGTCACTAGTGCGCAGTAGCACGTTTCGTGTTAGTTATCGCGTCCAATTTAGTTCGTCTTTACCTGCAAATACGCTATCCCAGATACTCCATCGTGGAAGTTGGAGCAGCCTAGGGTGATCTTCGATCTTAGTCAACACACGGAAGCAACAACTGGTCCATCCATTTTTAAATCACGTTTTACTGTATCGTCAGATACAGTTATGTCAGTGTCCGATGTATGTTACTATTTTTAGATATCGCCAATTTTACTTCCGGTGTTGAGTGTCATATATGTCAAAATACAAACAAACTTTATTTGTATACTTGTATCTGGTAATTATAAACATATATATAAAGTGTGCGAAGCCACGTACACAGAATGTATACTTTTCTCTGTAAATATTCTCTTCTGATTTTGGGATTTTCCTTCTTCCCTACACATGAAATATGGGATTTGACCCTGTTAACCGACCTGAATTGACTTTAGTTGATGATAAGCCATTAAATATCATTATATAAATAAATAATACTTATTAGTAATAGTGTGGAGCTACAGTGGGGTCAGCAGACACACGAACGAACACTAACCTAGTTTCAGTACTTTTAGTACTTTGATTTCCGTCGTCGTCGTCGTCTGAAATGTCAAAAATGTGTACAAACTTCATGGTATAACTTTAATATTACTTGACGGGTTGCTTCAACATTTTGATACATGTGAGCATTTGGAACACAGTCATGCCGCCATTAACTTGACCTTGACCTGTGTTACCTTTACATGTTTGCGGAATCACTTTCTGCGTCAAAAAGTTTGTACAAGCTTCTTCGTCATGGTATAACTTTAATATTACTTAACGGATTGCTTCAATATTTGGACACTTGATATGTGTGAGCATTTGGAACACAGTCATGCCGCCATTAACTTGACCTTGACCTGTGTTACCTTTACATGTTTGCGGAAACACTTTCTGCGTCAAAATGTTTGTACAAGTTGCTTCATCATGATAAAACTTTAATATTGCTTAACGGTTTTCTTCAATATTTGGACACTTGATACATGTGCTCATTCCGAATACCCTCAGGCTCATGCCGCCATTAACATGACCTTGACCTTTTTACCTTCACATGTTTGCGTCAAAATGTTTGTACAAGTTTCTTCATCATCTTATAACATTAATAGTACTTGATGAGTTGCTGCATTATTTGGACACTTGATACATGTAAGCATTTGGAACACACCCATGCCGCCATTAACATGGCATTGACCATTTTGACATTCACTTGGTTCTGGAACCTCTTAGCTATTGTTTTATGTCAAACAAAGTTTCTTCAACCTTGACCATGCACTTCTCTGACGGTTTTTGTGATGCTTGCTTTAGCACATGCCCATGATCATATTACTTTTAAATGCCTTGGCAGGCGCGACACCGCTTCCGTGGAGGAATTCTTGTCCTGTTTTCCATCATCCATTAATCATTCATCTCTGATACAATGCAGACCCGGTGGGTTCTGCTCAAAGATAATGAACTTCATGTTGTGCAACCGACTTTGGGCGAATGGACTCGTGGCTACAGGCGTATACGCCGGGATGAAGTTGTCCTTAGTCTACCGGGTTACCCATTGGACATATACGACTAACGCATTCGTATATGCGTAAAGGTGAGCTGCGTCCATGGTGTATCGCATGCCACATCGCATTTACCGTGAAGCACATCCTACTGAACTGTATCGACTTGATCGATATTTGACGCAAACAATTCAATACTACTTCAATTGCGAAGGTATTCCATGCGGAAAACATTGAAGGTGTGCTTGGCTTTCTCCGTTAAACCAGCTTGTATCGAAACATCTAATTTTATCATTGTATACATGTTCCTCATTTCTATTGTGTTCACCTTAATTTATGTTTACCATCAATGTGTACATGTTCCTCATTTCATATTGTGTTCATCATATTTTTATTTTCACCCTAATCATTTGATTGCCTACCACAAATAAACATATTATTTTATGTTATTGTATTCTTCATCTAAATTGCTTGGCCCTAAATTATACTATCTTGTGTTGGTGGGCCGTTAAGCACCATTCCTTTATCTCTAACTCGTCTTGGTGCGATACGTGTGTTGTTAAGACGTCTTATAAGGTGTAGAAAGACAACTTAGCTGCGGCAGAAATATGCCACTATATACCCTGACTGACACAAATGAGACCTGTGATTTTGTTCCTAAGAACATGTGCGATATCTCATAAAAACGTATTTATAAACTGTGCGATATTTTCCGTAAATGACGTAGACAGTTGACGAAATTTTCATAGTAAATGCAGGGTGTACTTTAAAAAATAGTATTCACCGACAATCAAAGCTACATGAAAATACCACCGTGGGTATATTGAAAATGAAACAAAAAGCCAAGTTACATATTGCGCCGGTTGGTAAATATATTTCATGAAAGCTCGCACATGGTCTTAGGTACACAATCACATGGCGTGTCTCAAATGTGGAAGTGTGCAGAACAACCGGAACCTAGATGTTCCAGGTCAGTTCGCACCCATACCATTTCGTACACATCACACACGTACCTAAATGTAAGTGGTTGACTTACATCATTAACTTATATTAGTTACGTATGGATGATCGAATGCGATAAGTTTCATTTTCGTGGCTAAATGTTTCCCAGAAATACAATTTGGAGTACGACTTTCGGTTTAAGTCCATGGTCCTTGGAAATATGGCAGTAGCGTTGAAAGATAAATGTATTTATATTATCCCCGTTTATGTAATTGTTTTACAAGTTACAAGGCACGTTTCTACGTTCACGTTGTGAATTTATTGTTTATTGGGTGGTTTTTTTTGCTCCAAAATGCGCCAGAACGCTGGAAATAAATGCGATGTAGATTTCAAAAACATATCCGGGGGGGGGGGGTGCCGGGGTGCCATTTTTTGAAATCTACATCGCATTTCCTGCGTTCTGGCGCATTTTGGAGCAAAAATATTGACACTGTCACAGTATATTTAGAGAGAGCTCTCCAAATGATTTAGAGATAGCTCCCAATGATTTAGAGAGCTCTCCAAATCAAAGTTATATAATGCTCGCTACAAATGATTTCGAGAGCTCTCTAAATGATTTCGAGATATCATTAATTGATTTCGAGAGCTCTCCAAATGATTTCGAGAGCTCTCTAAATTATTTAGAGATAGCTCCAAATGATTTAGAGAGCTCTCCAAATCAAGGTATATAATGCTAGCTACAAATGATTTCGAGAGCTCTCTAAATGATTTCCAGATATCATTAATTGATTTCGAGAGCTCTCCAAATGATTTATTGCTAGCTCCAAATATTTGTTGCTAGCTCTAAATATTGAGAGCTAGCAATATATATTTGAGTTTATGTAGATTTGGCGTTCCATAATGACACAATGTGCCAATACGAACCTTCAGTCGCCGTACACACATATATTCGATAATTGTATGCGCAATGCGCTACTATTGGAAATCGAAACTAGCGGGCAAAAAAAATGAAATGAAGAGTCGAACTGATACATATACATCGAACAAATGTACGTACCACTTGTGGCTCACCAACTGTTGAATGTACCATACGAGAGAAAGTGTTTAAACTGTTGTTCCATCCGTTATACAGCACTATGGAATTGTGTATAATATAGGCTATGGTACACAACTTTCATGTGAAGTCGAGTCGAAACTTGTATCGGGACCACAGGCATTCGGCGTGTTTTGTCTTTCATCGGTATAACTTCATATATATATAGTTATACCGATGAAAGCCGAAACACGCCGAATGCCTGTGATCGGGACTGAACGAAAATGTTACGAAATGTATAGCAGCTATATATAGCAATAGGGGTTCAATCTATAAATAAATAATGAATCACTGCTGCTATTGTTGACTTTAGTTGGCGTTCTGATTAACGTGAATCTATTACAGTGAACTCTCTCTCAACCGTACACCCTGCGTGTTCAGGGTGTCCAGCCTAGAGAGAGTCCATTGTAAATCGGTTTATCAGAATACTACGGAGCCCCGCAGGGGACATGGATTTTATTTATTAATTCGTTACCACGAAATGACAATTCGCTCCCTCAATTTAACAATTCGTTCCCTCGAATTAACAATTCGTTCCCACGATATAACAATTCGTTCCCTCTAATTAACAATTCGTTCCCACGAAATGACGATTCGTTCCCTCAATTTAACAATTCGTTCCCTCGAATTATAACAAATTGTTATATCGTGGGAACGAATTGCTAATTCGTGGAAACGAATTGTTATTTCGTGGGGAGGAATTAGTGTTATTTCGTGGGAACGAATTAATAAAAAAAAAAATTCTACTGCGGAGTTTCGTAGACTACAGATTGTAAAGACGCTCCAAGTATTGCTATGGTTATTATCATAATAACCAGAATCGCAGTGGAAAATCCTCCCTCATCTACACTCCCTAGGGACCGCATGCTTGAAATCCCCCGAGGATGTGTAGCAGTAACACGCACGCACGCACACACATCTAGACAGACAGACGGACGGACGGAGTGTCCGTATTAGGAAGGCGAGAAGCGAATTTACTAACAGTCCGCCACTGCATGTTGGCAACACCACTGAGCCTAACCTAGGTATATTACGGACATCTAAACAAAACCCTGGCTGACCCTTGTAAATTATGATTGTCTTGAATTTGTTTTAAATATACCGAACCTATTGCTAGTGGTATTTCATAAAACTGATGGACATATTCTAAAGCCTGGTAATGCTGTGCTACGTACTTCATCATGTTCATAACTGTATTTATTACATAAAATGTCTTTTCACAGTGTAACAACACAGTGTAATAAAAATCATAATACACTATTGTAATAAATATGCAAATTAGGGTTCTGCAGAAAACATGATAAGTGACAAGTACAGCTTCAATATATGATATAATTGATATTTTCCTTATCCAATAAATAGAATCTAACTTTTGTGTTGATTTAATATGATATTTATTAAACTCGTTGAGTAATTTAATAAGAAACTCGGCATAGCCTCCATTCTTACGAAATCAGTAAAGTGGTTTAATAAATATCATATTAAATTATCACTCGTGTAATATCCTCGATTTATAAAGCTTACGGTTGTTCATTGTCGTGAATATATTTCCAGTGTTAACAGTGTCTGTTTTGCGAGAAAATTCCTTATTGCTTATCTTGCTTTGCCTTGCATACAGAAAGGTTTCGCACGGTGTGTGCAAAAAGTTGCAATACATTTTACAACATCCACTGCTGTTTAAAGGTACATGCCCACTCATTAGTAAAATCAATGTTCTTTATAGGAATTAAATAAGTGAGTCACTATTACGTGAGCACCCGATATAGAAAAAAAAAATTAGTTATATTTATTTTACTGATATTGACTCGCGGTGGTAGCAGGCCATTTTCATATGCAAATGAGGCGTGATATTTTTTAATTATTTATACTAATTAATTGTGTCGCCTGAAAAAATAATATTTCCGACATATAAAGTATGATCATTGCGCATCAAAAAATAAATACAGAGAATAAATAGTAATGTCCGTTAACAGTTTAAGGAAGCACGGTTATCGCCCCTGATATCAGTGTGGAAATTTACGTCTGATATACAATGTATAATGATGCCAATCATTACGTGGGGTAATGGTGAATGCATGTTTATATTGCCAGAAAATGTCTCGGATCATGTCTCGGATATAATGAGTATGTGCCCACTGAGTGGTCATGTACCTTTAATGCATAACATACATAGATAAGTGTGACCGACTTCTTGTATATAAAGATAGTATTTATCAAATAACCACCGAGTTCACGGTATAAGTACCAAACGTGCGCACTCTTATCAACGTGTTCACATATACATGTAGTGTATATTATATGTATACATCGTTATAACGCTGCCAGACTATCGTGTCGTTATTTGTATCCTTTGTTTACATAGACAATCAGTTATAAATTGTAAAGGGAATTATTTCGGGATTCTAATCGTCTCTTCGTGACTTTCATCAGCTAACCATTCGAATCTTGATTTATTATCGACAAAGGTTCTCAGACTATTTAATAGTATAATTGGCAAGGACTCCGACAGCTGTCCTATATATTTCTGGACTATGATTCGATTCCCACAAGATATTTACTTACTAATGTGTGACCATTTGTAATACGCATGTAATATTTTATAATATCATTTTATTCTATTCCACAGTAGTTTTATAATTTGCTCAGAACAGAAAGACTTGCATGTACATGTATATAACCGTCCACTATAGTATTTGGTTGCGGAGGGAAACACAGTTGCAGATAATGCTGTTTAATAATCCAAATTTTGGAAGAGCCCAATGGTTTTCCTTTATCTAAAGGCAGCACAAACCTACAGAAAATGTCTGCCGGTATTGGAATCAAACTAGTAACACACTGTCTCATAGTCGACACGCATAGCCATTATGCTAGTGAGTCAATCTTTTACATAGTGTTACTAGTACTGTTACACGCAACCATCATCACGTGTTTATAACAGTAACAAACATCATCTGCCCTATGACGCATGTTGATATTCAAAACTAGCGCGTGTTTACATTCATATTTACATTAGCAATGCGCCAACCCAGCGTGACAGACATATACCGACCACTTCCTTATCTTTGAAACTACAATGCATAGCCACTTGATGTTTAATTACTTGTTCAAGATAGATCTACATACACATTTAATCGTTTTACATTTAATTATGGTACATGCATACATAAAATATGACTTATTTTTTTAAAAACGGCATACTGATAAGGTATGCAATATCAAAGCCATGTTCATACGTTACTTACTGTAGCTAATGTGTTTTCTATTAGTGACCAGTGTCGCTCCTGATCAAATAGCACACTATTGTAGCCTGATAACGATTTGTATTGCTTGTTATAAGCATGACCGGCGTTTCATTGATGGATTGACGAACATGCCCTGTTCTGGGGCTACACTGGTCAGAAAACCCAATTTCTCCAGTCACAGCCACACATCAGGTTATATATAACAAGCGTGAATGTATTCACATGTCTTCGTTATCTTTCGAACACGGTTCGGTGTGCTGTTAACATGTGACGTTAGTTAACATGTATGTAATCATTTCACAACTACATGCGTCGCAAGGATTTCTGAAATGGGGTAGATTCACTATGGAACGCCAAATCTACATAAGCTCAAATATATATTGCTAGCAACAAATATTTGGAGCTAGCAATAAATATTTGGAGAGCTCTCGAAATCAATTAATGATATCTCGAAATCAATTAATGATATCTCGAAATCATTTGGAGAGCTCTCGAAATCATTTGGAGCGAGCAATATAACATTTGATTTGGAGAGCTCTCTAAATCATTTGGAGCTATCTCTAAATCATTTGGAGAGCTCTCGAAATCATTTGGAGAGCTCTAGAAATCAATTAATGATATCTCTAAATGATTTGGAGAGCTCTCGAAATCATTTGGAGAGCTCTCGAAATCAATTAATGATATCTCGAAATCATTTAGAGAGCTCTCGAAATCATTTGTAGCGAGCATTATATAACTTGATTTCGCGAGCTCTCCAAATCAAAGGTATATATAAGCTCGCTACAAATGATTTCGAGAGCTCTCTAAATGATTTCGAGATATCATTAATTGATTTCGAGAGCTCTCCAAATCATTTCGAGAGCTCTCCAAATCATTTAGAGATAGCTCCAAATCATTTAGAGAGCTCTCCAAACAATTATATAATGCTCGCTGCAAATGATTTCGAGAGCTCTCTAAATGATTTCGAGATATCATTAATTGATTTCGAGAGCTCTCCAAAATGATTTCGAGAGCTCTCCAAATGATTTAGAGATAGCTCCAAATGATTTCGAGAGCTCTCCAAATGATTTAGAGATAGCTCCAAATGATTTATAGAGAGCTCTCCAAATCAAAGTTATATAATGCTCGCTACAAATGATTTCGAGAGCTCTTTAAATGATTTCGAGATATCATTAATTGATTTCGAGAGCTCTCCAAATGATTTAGAGAGCTCTCCAAATCAAATTTTATATAATGCTCGCTCAAAATGATTTCGAGAGCTCTCCAAATGATTTCGAGATATCATTAATTGATTTCGAGAGCTCTGCAAATGATTTCGAGAGCTCTCCAAATATTTATTGCTAGCTCCAAATATTTGTTGCTAGCAATATATATTTGAGTTTATGTAGATTTGGCGTTCCATAATTCACAGCTCAGTAAAACTTAATGTTATTATAGAACTCCTATCGTATGTCTGAACCCGATCGTACATATGGGTCTGGTATGAACATGGGCTCGTGTGAAAAATAATAAAAATTATCCTCACACAGTTAGATCACGGTTCATCCGCATGTTCTAGGAGATAATCCGCCAGATTCAGTGAGTGGATTATCGATAGTACATGCGGACGAACGTGATCTAACTGTGTTATCACATCATTTTGTCCATCATTGCCCATGCGCTGTGTAAATGTAGAAACAAAACTAGAAAATGTATCAAAGTTGTGATACGAAAAGTAACTAGCGTTGCGAACGCTTGTAGGTATGTGGTGGATGGGTGGGTGGGTGGGTAGGTAGGTAGGTAGGTAGGTAGGGCCCCACTTGAAATTTGCCTCTAGCATTTGGAGTCCCATACAGATATTGCTAAAGTTGAGAAAGTCCAGAAGAACAGCGGGTTATTGCCCATTATAAAAGTAGTAAGACTATTACTGATCCTACTGCTTTTTGGTGGGGGCCAAGTGATTATGGTGTTGCGAGGACCTGGCATCAGGATTATTCTGATTTTAGGGCTGAATATATAGTTTGTTATTGTAAATATTCAGTTCTGACTTTGGGATCCCCCCTCCCCATTTGTACATATACATGTACAGGTAATATATGAGATTTAGTATTAAACCCATTGACCCGGCCTTAAATGACCTTAGCTGTTGATAGGTCGTTAAACCCCAATAAACAAACAAACCCTACTCATATCATTGCGCACTACATCTAACATACTATTTTACTATTCTTTGTATTCTTCATCTACATGGCTTGGCCCTAAATGATATACGTTTGTATTGATGGGCCTTTAAGCACCTTCGGGTTCAACGGGTTAACATCTGGTAGTTGTACTGAAAAAGCACCTAAATGATTGGCAGTTTAATGGCAGGAGCTGACGATAGTTTACCACTGTATCAGAAGCCATATAAATAAAAGCCAATGAGAACAATTTGGCCCACTGGTTTATCTTGTGACGAATTAGAGACCGGCACCTTCCCAAATTGGTGGCATTACCAAACACATATATCAACGACTGCATTAATTTTATTTTACTTCAGTCATATTGTATGTTATACTTCATAGTCCCTAGTTAGATAGGATATCCTGTGTTATAGTTTCGTTTTGTGAACCAGATCGAAGGAGTACTTTTTGCGGAGATTCGGATGAATATTGTCAACGACCTGTTTTTAAATTTCACATTGGCACCAATGTGTTGAAAATAACCTGTGCAAAATACTTATTTAAAGAATTAAACAACCAAGAATCTCATTGCGTATATTACGCTCTATTTTCAGGTTATAACAATACGTGAAACTATTTTGTTGCCCATTAACAAAATCCCTGGATGTACTTCGTCTCCTGCAAAGAGCAGACCGTGGCCGTTGGGCGTTAGTATTTTTTATTCTGATTTTTGTTAATTATTGTTGTTGATGTCATTTCCAGTTGTATAATAACTAAACGGGCCATCCAACTGTTGATGATGCGGATAGCCCTCTCCCCGCTGTATGTGTTGATATGTGTAATTAACGGTTGATATAATGTAATGTCTGCACCTAAGGTCAATAGGGTATGTTACGTACATATTACATGGTTATGTAATTAAGAAATGTCGGGCTGGTCATGCAAACTGTCAAAGCAATACACATATGTGGATTGTTATGACAGGAGACATGACTTGGCCGCCTATATAAGCTGCTAGAAAATAGCAGTGGGCAGATCGGCTAACATTTCGGCTACACCACCTTATGGCACATATTAAAGCTTACTAAAGTCTCCCCGGCGTTTGGCGTTGTGTTGTTACACCAGCGAGAATTTGGCGCCGTGAGCCAGGATCGGCAGGAAGTCTCCACTATTTACGGACAGTCACAGGTCAGTTGAACTTTCTACTGTGGTGACAATAATGGCTGACGCACAATTCGCACGTGTTTTTCAAACCTTGTCGAATCAAATAGGTACTTTCGGTATGGCTGATCTCGTTTCGACTTTTGAGGAGGAAACGTCCAAATTAAAAACCTGGTTAAAGCGATAGAAAAATGTCCTGTAGTAAATAACTTGCCTACGGCAAAGAAAAAACTAATCGCTTATCGGTTCAGTGCTGGTGTTGTTTCGGATTTCCTACAGAGATATATAAATAACAATCCTGAGGTTTCATGGGAGACAATGAAAGGGGAGATGACTAATTGTTTTGGTGAGGTCAGCGACCCGTATCACCATTTTTCTAAGAAACTAAGAAACGTCAGGCAAGCCAGGTCGGAAAATATTCAAAATTTGGCAGAAAGGGTTGTGTCTCTTGCGCAGGAGGCTTACGAGGGCTTCGATAGAGGATTACATTTAATTGATAACCAAATTGTCGGATTCTTCATTGATGGGTTAAATGATCAAACAATAAAAAACAAACTTATCCGGGAAAATCCCAGAACCTTCCAAGACGCTGTAAATTCGGCCGTCAATAAACAAAACATTAAAGTTAGGTGTAAGATGAGATCAGGAGATAGTTTCAATTTAACGCAACCTACAAACAACGAACATGAAAGTATGGAAGTCGACCATTTAAGCCGGGGGCGTTATTGCTCACACGGAGAGGTCATAGTACGCTAGATTGTACTAGACGCCAAAGGCAAATAAATGAGGTCCATACAGAAATTAACAGACAACGGCCGGGTAACCATGGGACACAATATCAAGGCAATGGGACACAATATCAAGGCAAGGCACATATTCAGTGCTGGTTTTGCAGGAAACTGCGCATATAAGGGCGGAATGTCGCGAGTGGTTGCAATTAAAACCACAATTCAGTCCTTACCGCGAAATAAAAAAAACTAGTATCTTCTCGCCGTACATGGACGGGGGCAGAGAAATGCCAATATGGGACAAATAACTCTTCTGTTACTAATAAGGAAATTCCGAATTCATGTCTAATAAAATTAGGATCAAAACCAGTCCGGGCATTGGTTGATACCGGAGCCAGCGTTTCTTTGGTACATACAAAGGTTTTTAACTCAATCAACAGCTCCAAGACGACATTTGCGTTGCGTCGATTGTTAGATTAGCCCAAACCACCACTTTAAAACCATAAACAGTTTACCATCTTCAGGGTAAAATAAAGGAAAATCCGAGCATACAGGAAAATAAAGATTATGAGATTGTTTCGGTCGATAAGGGATTTTTATACCAAGAACCACACTTACAGTTAACAAACGTTTTGGTAAATTTAAAATCTCACCGCCGTGTTCCCATAGTTCTAGCAAATAACTCTCACAAAACGATCAAACTTAAGCGGGACTGTGTGGTAGGTCGCTTAGCGGAAACAGGTTCACTTCAGGCCGAAATTTCGACAGTAGAATCGCGATTACCGGTTCATAATACGTCGGATGTGCGTGCCGAAGTCAACTTGAGTGACATAAATGCCCCAGGGGAACATGGAGATGTCTTACACACACTAATAAACCAGTATTCTGACATATTTTCGAAGTCGGAATTTTACCTAGGTAAATATCCATTTGGCAAAATTGAACTAAATACTATTGGCCCGCAAGTTGTAAAACAAAAACCGTATAGGCAACTATTTTCTGAGAGAAAAATACTACAGGAAAAAATAAAATAATTACTAAAGGCAGATAGTATACGCCCCTCGCATTCTGAATTTGCCACACCCTGCATATTAGTAAATAAAAAAGATGGATCCAAGAGGCTAGTATTAGATTTTAGGCGTCTTAACCAGCTTATCAAACCTACTTCTTATCCGCTACCGAGGGTTGACGACATTTTAGGCTCACTCAATGGTGCAAAATACTTCTCATGCTTAGACCTCTCAAACAGTTACCATCAGCTAGAAATTCGTGAGGATCACAAGTTTAAGACAGCCTTTCCAACCCCATTTGGACATTTCGAATTCAACCAACCGCATTTCAATGGGAATAAACCTCGTGACGGGTCAGTTTCAATCGGTCATGGCGGCTGTTATAGATTGCGAGGCATTTGCTATTGTTTACCTCGATGATATCATAATCTTCAGTTCTAACTTAGATGACCATTACAAGCACATTCAGACTATTTTCGACCGACTCCGTCAAAATTGTTTGAAGCTCAATTTTAAGAAATTTCACTTCATACAAGAAAGTACCAAGTATTTAGGTCACGTGATTAGCGCCGACGGTATAAGAATTCAACCTTAAGGCAACTGTGTACACCTCGAAATATTCGCGACGTTATTTCATTTTTGGGTTTTACGGGTTATTACCGGCGTTTTGTTAAAAAGTATGCCAAGATCAGTGCCCCATTGACTAGGTTAACACAGAAACACGTGCAGTTCAAATGGACCGAGGAATGCGAATATAGTTTTCAAGAAATCATTAAGCAATTAGAAACTTTGCCTACACTTTCACATCCTGATTTAAACAAGCCATATGTTCTTTATACGGACGCTAGCGATTTCGCCATCGGTGCAGTTTTAACCCAGTCAATTACAGGTCGTCAAGAGGATGAAAGACCTTTATATTTCTTAAGCCATAAATTATCAAAAACTCAACAGAAATATAGCACCATTCTTAAGGAAGCGTTCACAATAAATTTCGCTCTACAGAAACTTAACTGCTATCTGCAAGGTTCTAAATTAGTTATTAAAACAGATCACAAGCCCTTAGCACATCTACTCACTGCAAATTTTGATAACAAACTATTACAACGCTATGCATTGAACATCTGATCATGAAAACGCGGCGGAATCGGAATGCGCTATCTTGTCGCGAAATATTGATGTTACGGAGCCGCAGGTGACACAACCTGTCACCATCGCCGCCATTAATAGCCAGGAAATTAACCCTCGTGAAATGGCAAATTTAGGAGATCCGCCGGTAAATATAGACAACGATGTATCACCATCGGTGCCACAATATGACGTGAGTCGAACAAAGCGTGGACGCAGATTTAAGTAAGCTGATTAAAAGATTACAGTCTAATTCATTGACGAATAGTGAAAGTCGAAAATTTCTCATACAAGACGACATTTTGTTTTAAATCTCAAATCTTGATAATGATCCTAAATTAAGAATTTACGTTCCCGAACACCTTAGACAAATCATAACACGTTCTTATCATGAAATTGGGCATCCAGGCTCAAAAAGGTTTTTCTCTGCCATTAAAAATAAGTACTATTGGCCAAATCTTTACAAAGACTTAGTTAAATTTGTAGCACACTGCGTTTTATGCCAGTCAGTAAATTTAAAACCAATAAAATCGCCGCTGATGGAACCTCAGATCCCTAGGTATCCGTTTGCCGAAGTTTCTATAGATTGTCAGGGCCCCTTTTGCGAGACTGCCTCCAAAAACAAATATCGTATATGTTTCTTGTGTCAATTAACGGGATGGCGCCCGAAGTTGTTGCGACTAGTAACATTACCACTGAAGCAGTATTAAACGCATTATATGAAACAATATTTTGGCGATATGGGTTTGTACTTCGCGTTTTAACCGACAACGGTTCGTGCTTCACTTCAAGAATGTTTGCAGAAACTATGAAAGAATTGCGATTCGCTCATGTTAGGACTTCAACTTACCGTCCACAGTCAAATGGGAAGAATGAACGCTGCCATGCAACGCTGAACTCTATCCTGACGAAACTAGTGTCCGATAATCCGGCCTTATATGATTTGGTACTTAGTCAGGCTCTTGGCGGAATGCGTTTTAATCAATCCGATAATAGAAACACAGTCCATATTTCTTGGTTTTTGGCAGAGATCCCGTGTTATCTATAGATACGCTTCTAGGTACTATGCTACCCTACATTACGGTGACGAATTCCACAAACAAATGTTGGAGCGAAATCATGAAATTTACTGTAAAGTATTTTCCAATCTTTTAGAGTCGCGCAAACGCAGGAATCGTTATGCGAATAAAAACACAGAACAGGTCGATTTCCAAATCAACGATCCAGTCTATTACAAAAATATATATAGGCGTAATAAATTAACACCTAAATGGGTACCGAATTATCGGGTCGCACAAGTTGTTAGCCCAAAGACTCTGTTAATAAAGAATCAGTTAGATAACCAAGTTATAAATTGTCATGTTGACCAGGTACGAAAGGCCCCAATAGCAGACTGGGATTTGCCAGAAAATCAGGGTGTAAATCCTAGACCTATCAGAAACTGTCGGTATATAATTCCGCTAAATCAATCTACTTCAGATGTAAGTTCCGATGAATCACAACAACATACAGTTAATGATAAACGCCCGAAACGTCTCTTGTCAAAGAAGGAACGCGATACACGGTATAGCTCCTCGTATGAAGAAAATATACCCCTTAATTTACTACGGGAGCGATTACGCAGGTCTCAATTTGAAAGAATGCAAGATAATAACTGTTCTGAACCGTCAGAAATGGACAATCGTAATATATCTGTTCCATGTAACAGCGCTATGGACATACACAACCAGTCCGGTGCGCCGATAGCCGCGAGCCATCAATCCGAGTTCATTTCACCAAATGAATCTAACTGTCAAATGTCAACAAACGATCAGATGTCCGTACATGAAGTGCGAACCATAGACAAACCTGTGTCAGAAAATTTCGGGTTCAGGAACCTTCCCACAAGTTTATCTACTGGTTTTGGAATTTTCCGTAAAAACAAAGCAAAAGAGAGTTGTGTCCATATTGTATAGATCCCCTAGGTTGCGTAATTTGAATTACCTTGATAACCTATGGTCAGTGATTAACATTGTAAATATTGTACGTATATAGCCGATAGTCTGTTCATTTCTGAGGTAGTTAAATGTGAACCAGTCCATCTGTAGGGGGCAATATAGTGATTATCTTAATCCCCCGCAGTCGGTGTTTAACTGAGTTTCAGTAATAATAATATTAATGATATGAGTAATACCGTCACATAATGTGTGCGTAACCACGAGGCGTGACGCCTGACGCGTGACAAGATATACATGTAGTGGATAGCTCAAAGGCAATCAAACGTTTTTACGTCACGAAAATGACAGACTGTTTGCCTGAAGATAGTCGAACAATTTTATAATGTGTTTCCATTCTTGATTATAAGTGTTGTACATAGATATTTGTTTCTTGTCATGTTTTTAAGTACTATTGTCGCTTATTATTTATTGTTATAATTTTGGGATTCATAGAGTGTTATTTCATCTATCTGTTCCAGGCCAAGTCACCATGAAGCTGCTTTTAGCACTCTGCGTGATACTATTGACCTCTCTTGTTTGCATGGGGGATGAAATGAGTGGGAAAGGGGCGAATGTGAAAAATCACATTCTGTTTAGGAATGTAAGGGTCTTACCTACTTCCAAATCGGACTGGAAAATAATCATGATGTTAGACCTACAGGCATTTCCGGCCTTCTTGTCACAACTCGGTAATCAGGTACGAAAGGTGCATATGATAACTCAGCGAGCCAATTATCAAATTGCAAACGTACAACCATTAATTCGCACCTTGAGTGACCCCCCCCCCCCCCACCAGTTAAGTTAACGCAATATTCTGTTCACATAACCGCTCATTATAAATTGAAGGATCTTATTCTTTGATTAACGACGATAAGCATTCTCACTTTGTTTTCTTAACCGACATCGAAGCCCGCAAATGCCTAAATCCAGAGATGCCATTCTGTGAAATCGAGCACGGGTTCATGTCCACGTACGATTCAAACCTATGCGTTATAGGCTCCTATTTAAATGAAGACAATGCTATGTAATCGGCTTGTCGCACTATGGTACATTCCACGGCGCTTTTACTTACCGCCAACATCATTAAAAGGAATCAATGGATGGTGATTACCGATTCTATCTTGCATTTTACAATAAAAATGTTTGAATGTGTCACACTCCGCGCTATCGCTCACTCCACCGATGGCGATTATTTCATTTCCTCCCCTTTGTCAAGCATATAGCGCTAGAATGTATCTCCCGCTGTACTTTGAATTTAACCAAACAAGCAGAATATTAGATAACTACAATCTGGAACCAATTAAAGTCATAAATATCTCTGTAGCCCGTATTTGGGAACCATTCCACTCTAAATTAACAAATGTGTCGAAAATCAAAATCCCACCAGCATTACAACAGATTAAGCATATTCCGATTGAAAAACTCATTGATCAACTTTTGTATTTGGGCTCTCAAGAAACTGGAATTGGGGATCAGTCTTTCTTTCATAGTAACTGGTTCATAGGCGCATGTATCTTGATTTTTCTTTCGCTAATAGGGTCAATTTTATTCTTGATCCTAAGGTGCAAATATAAATTATGTGCGAAAAGTGTTGAGGTCAATAAATCACCACGAGAACTGAGTTATGCAATGGGAAGGTTCGGGCCGGTGCAGAGCCAAGAGTACGTGGAAGACGATGGCGATGACAAAACCAAACATCGCCTCCTGTCTGAGGATACAGTATCTCCTAGTGCGCCCATGGGTGAATCCGTTAAGTTCCTGTATCCAACTTTCTCAAGACAGCATGTACCATTTCAACGACCACCGGAGGGGTTCCACGTTTCGACCTCAGACTCAAGCTAATCTGTGTGTTCACTCTGAAAGGGTTCACCAGGTTTGGGGAGAGCATGGTCATCCAGAGGCCCAGATGTATCGCCGGAAAACCCAGAAACAGAAATAAATTGAATTAACACAGACTCGTGACCCGTACCGACCTCAGACTCAAGCAAATCCGAGTGTTCACTCTGAAGGTGTACACCGATTTAGGAGAGTATACTGATCCAGATGCCCAGATGTATCGCCACAAGTCTCATATAAATTTGTAAATAGTATCATCATCTATAGACGAGAGGATTCCTGACAGCCCACACGATTTGCATCGACGGAGTGTCCGTATCATCACCTATAGTGTCCGTATCATCACATATAGACGGTCCGTATCGTCAAATTTCGAACCTTTAGGACTTGGTATATACCATTTTCACCTACAATTACGTTTCTAACCCTTAGGACTTTGGGTTTATTGTTTTACCATTTGTTGGTATATTCATGCGTTTATCACGGTTACGTGTTTAACCTACCGTTTGTTTGTATATTCATGCGTTTATCATATTCACGTGTTCAACCTTTGTTTATTGTTTTCTTTTTATAAGTAAGGAAGGTGTGTAATGCTAGAATGTTGATACATGTACATAATGTCTGCACCTAAGGTCAATAGGGTATGTTACGTACATATTACATGGTTCTGTAATTAAGAAATGTCGGGCTGGTCATACACGTTTGTGGATTGTTTTGACAGGAGACATGACTTGGCCGCCTATATAAGCTGCTAGAAAATAGCAGTGGGCAGATCGGCTAACATTTCGGCTACACCACCTTATGGCACATATTAAAGCTTTCTGAAGTCTCCCCGGCGTTTGGCGTTGTGTTGTTACATCAGTTCATTTGTACAGCCGCACGCAACGTGACGTAGATAATTATGATAATGTGTTAACAATTTAGAACTTCAAAACTCTAAAACTGACGACTGATTATTGTAAATAATAAAATGTAATTAGGAGTTTCCAAAAGACTTTGCTTCACCAACAACCTCAGCGATGACGACGAGACGACAATAACGTTACACACGTGCGCTCATGTATGGCGTACATGTATGGCTAAAGGTTGCCTAGCAACCGTATTTTCTAACTTACCAACTTTTTGGAAATATGTCATTCAGCCCAGATATTAAATGTAAAGGAATGTCCCTGGGTATGTTGAATATCATTTACCTTAGTTCTCGAAATACAGATGGTATTACCTATTTGATCACCCTCGTATGTGACAAAATGTGTGAAAATGGGTGGGGGGGGGGGGGTGGGGGGGGTTGGGGGGCGGGGGTTAACCCATTACATGTACATGCGGAGTATACCTTTACGGGAATGAATTTTTACTTTTGTTATTCCTCAATGAAAGTATATGTTGCTACCACTCATTTGAACCGTCTCGATGAGACTTCAAATGGTGGTCGCGACGTTTACTTCTAAGCACATTTAAAGAAGATTGTTATGATCCCCCCCCCCCCCGCGCCCAATCAAAATGGTATATTCTCAGCATGAAATGGGTTAATGAAACATTTCACAATTTCACGCATGGCCGTGTGATTATATCACGCTGTGCATGTTGTCAAAGATTGATCACCATTTTTTTTTCAAATTGTCTACCTTCAACAATTCTGAGGTTGCCAACCACCTAGAGAATTCACTATGGCTGCCAATTCAAATAAAAAGGTCACTGTAAGTACAGTGACAACGTGTGTGTACGTAATTCAGGTAGTTGATCCCTTATTGGAGCCCCATGTAAGTCAATGGAATTCAAACGGAAAATCTAGCTCTAAAACCTACAGTTACCTACACAAATATTTCATATCTACGGCTTAAGTATTTGGATGTGATTATACTGCCAGCATTAAAATGAAATATAAAGCAGTAAATTGTGAATAATAAACATAATTCAAATCAAAATGGTTTATTTGCTTTATGCCTCCAACCCGTAACATCAATATAGTTACACACAAATAAATAATACAACACATATAACCATTGCGATAGCCTTGATAGTTCCTGTAAATTTGAACTGAATGTGGGCGTCAACTGCATGACATCACAATCTCAACCACACAAACTGACAGTGACATGATGTGATCCTTGATATAATAGACTGTATACATATGAGTATACAGCTAGAACACTGATATACTGGGACCAGTCAATGAGGGTCATACTTTACTATATGACACCCACAGCTCAGCCCCAGCTGAGGTACACAATTATATATGCATATAAGCAAATATATTTATTTTGTGCAATTCCATAGATCTGACTTACAATTGACCCGCAAAGTCCTGCACATCTCAGTCTCCAGAAATGTGGAGACCGGGACTAGGGACAGCAGATTGGTTACACGGTGATTTATAGTAGGGCACCCTCGCCCAGATATCGAAATCCGGAAAGTCGCGAGAGTGCGTGTATCACTACATGTAGATACATGAATTACTATGCACATTAACGTGTTAATAGTATTCGAGATACAGGTTGGCCAATGGCGTGCAAGAGCTGGTCCATGGCTGGCATACACTTATATTATGACACCAATAGCTCAACTCCAGCACTTAGAACGTACAACATGATAACTTTACCAATAATTATAACAAAATGAGAAACTGCAGCTGGTTATCCAATAATTTGCAAGAGCTGATCTGTGGCATCCATGCATTTCCTTTATGGCACCAATAGCACAACTATAGTACTACAAATACACATGTTTATGGTGACTGAGATGTAATAATAATAATCAAGAACAATGTACTACTGATTTAAATCAATGGTGTACAACAGTTATCCTATGGGTGGCCATACATTTATATTATGTCACTAATAGCTCAACTCCAGCACTACGAATACACAAGGTATATGGTGACTGAGCTGTATTATTACTAGTAATAACCATACAATATATTACTGATTGCTCAAGCGCAAGAGCTGGCCTACGGGTGTCAAACTTTTAATTTATGACATCAATAGCTCACCACCAGCACTGTGAATACACAACCAAATAGTAACTGTCTAACAGTTATAACAGAAAAATAAAATAATAAACACTGGACAACAAGTAGTGTAAAAGTGATAACCTTAATGAACAACTATATGGTGCCGGAACAAATAAAATAATAATTAAATAAGAGAATTATGGACTGACCTATGGTATGCAAGAGCTGACCTGTGTGTGTCATAAATGTATTGTATGACACCAATAGCTCAGCTCCAGCACAACAATTGCACATCATATACTGACTGAATTGTATTAATAATAGACAAAATAAGATACTACTGATTTTTCGCAATGATGCTGACCCACCAGTGAGTTATATTATGACACTAATGGCTCAACTTCAGCATTACGAATACACACTTATATGGTGACTGAGCTGAAGTATTAGTAAACAAAATTGGACATTACTGAATGATCAAGTGATATGCAAGATTTGGCCTACGGATGTCATAACTTAATTATATGACACAAATAGCTCACGTCCAGAGCTATGAATACACAACCAAATAGTGACTGACCAATATTTATCAACAGAAAAAATCTAGACGACAAAGATTGAACAAATGCTGACCTGAATGAACAACCACAAGGTGCATGTTAGCAAATCGCATGCGACAGCTGGCATATGGGTGTCCTACATTTATTATATGACACCAATAGCTAAACTCCAGCTCTGCGAATACATTACAGCATGGCAACTTACCAATTAATTTAAACAAAATGTTATCACGGCTGCTGATTGTCCAATGACGTGCAATAGTTGGCCTATGGGTGTCATACAGGACACCAATAGCTCAACTCCACCACTACATTTGAATGAATACACAACCAAATAGTGGCTGACCAATAGTTGTAAACAATAAATGCAGATTGTCAACTAGTGTGAAAGAGCTGGATTGTGCACACAACCTGGTAACTGATCATTGCGTATTAATAAAATGAGTGTTCACCAATGGTGTGCAATAGCTGGACTATTGATGTCATACATGTATATTATGACACCAATAGCTTAACTCCAACACTAACATTCACTTGTAAGTATATCATGTATATAGTAGCTGATCTGTAGTATTAGCAAACCAAGACAGGAGTTTAACATCGGTGTGCAACAGCTGTCCTATAGGTTATCATACATTTATATTATGAAACCAATAGCTCAACTCCAGCACTGCAAATACACAGTTACATAGTAGCTGGGCTGTAGTATTAGCCAACAAAGAAAATAATTTAGCAACCATGTGCAAGAACTGGCCTATGGGTGTCATACATTTATTTTATGACACCAATAGCTCAACTTTAGCATTACCGATACACACTTGTATAGTAGCCTAGCTGTAGTATTAGCAGACCAATACAAGAATGTAGCAACCATGTACAAGAGCTGGTCTATGGGTAATAAAATGAGTGTGGACCAATGGTGTGCAAGAGCTGGCCTATGGGTGTCATACATTCATTGTATGACACCAATAACTCAACTCCAGCACTACAAATACACAATTATATATATAGTTGCTGAGCTGGAGTATAAACAACCCAAGACAAGAATTTAGCAACGGTGTGCAAGAGCTGGCATATGGGTATTATACATTTATAGTATGACACCAATAGCTCAACTCCAGCACTACGAATACAAAGATTGTATAGTGATTGGGCTGTCATTTTAATAAACCAAATAAAATACACCTGACTGGTCAAATAAAATAGGAGACTGCTATTTGATCAATGACATGTAAGTGCTGGCCTATGGGTGTCGTAAGTGTATGTTACGACATCCATAGCTCATCACAGTAATTAGTAATGGCCATAAAGCTTATAAAGATTGACCATAGTCAATAAACATAAATACTCTCCCTTAACCCTTTCAACAACACAGACAGGTATAGTGGTGTTGGCAAAAAGTGTTGATTCAGACAAGCTGGCGCGCCGGCTCACAGGAGCTGCACTCCTCGCGAGTAACCTTCACATCTTAATAACAAATACTCCCCCTTTTCACAACTGGACTAGTCCGAAAATCATTCCGTGACAAGTGTACTGGCCAGAAATCAACATATCAGTCCATTCCAGTTACTGGGATTGAAAGGGTTAACTCAGCAAATTAATCAATTCCTTAAAACAAGGAATGCATGATATGTATAGGTAGCCACTGGATATATCAGTTGTTCAGATCTTGTCGACATTAATGTTATAAACCTATGTATGTTAGGAGTCTCACAATATGTTCGCAGTAAATACCAAAGCCTTATGGATTGGTAGGCAGGACAGAAGAGTAAAACGTGACGTTTATCTTCAAACTTTCTTATCTTCAACACATTCAGATAAACCTCGTGCTCAAACGTCGACTTGTAGTTACAGTAGAGGTATAACTTTGATGTATTATTTACACTTTCCAACGCTTGCTGCATATACTGGTCTTGTAATCGTTGAATAAACATTGATAGGAACTGATTAGGATACTGCACATACTGGTCATCCCAGACATATCCAAATCGGTTTGAATATAATATTATCTTAACTACGCTTACCCAGTTAATACAACTGTTGTTCAATGAATTTTGGTCGAAACATTTCAACATATTTTAACATTTTTTTCACATATCGGTGTTCTGGTAAACTCAATATCTTCATCCAATACTTCACACAGCGCCGCGCTGCTTGAATTCATAATAGAAAACGGCCGCAATCACCAAGCACGACAGAGTTACATGCTCTATTATACAAACCCATATAACGTTTGCAAGCGTAACGATGTACCAGTTCAGTTGCCTCCCTTTGCTGAGTACCCCACAGTTCAGAACCATACAGGAGTATCGGTGCTACTCTTGTGTCAAATATGTTGAAGAATACTTTGTTCGAAAGTTGATCATACTCACAAAGCGCTGTGAGAATAGAGCGAAACACACGTTTAGCTTTTATAGCCAAATCTTTTGCCATTCGGTTTAGGGATAACTGCATGGAGAACGAGAGCCCAACGTGCATAAATCAGTTTACCACTTCAAGTATTTCACCTTTATATGTCCATCTTTCATATCGAGACAAAATACTGCAATTTGTAAACACCATAACCTTCGTCTTCTGTATATTTACAACTAATTTACTCTCCAGACAATATTCGCTGAGTATTTCTACTTGAAGCTGTAATCCCACCACTGTATCGGAAATAACTGTTATATCATCTGCAAAAAGCAGTAGTAATAATTTTCAATCAACTGGGTAAATTAATTTACGAAGAGAGAGAATAGGATTGGTGACACCATACAACCTTGACGTAGTCCCACGGGACACTTAACAAAGTCAGTCAGTGTAGTTCATGTTCTCGCACACGGTTTATCATGTCTATACATTCCTTTAATTGCCGATAGGTATTTTCCTTTTAGTCCAGTCGCACTTAGAACATTCCATAGTTTGTGTCTGTGGACAGAATCGAATGCTGCTTTGAAATCCACAAACGCAACATAAACCTTATCACGTTTTTTTTCTTAGGTATTTTGCACTGGAATATAAACGCATTGTCTGTTATAGAATACCCTTCTCTAAAACCTGCTTGTGACTCGGATATTTTGTTATACAAATGTTATTCTTCTATTGATGATACTTGTGTAAATCTTTCCAAATACGTCCAACAGCGATATTCCACGATAATTACTAGCCTCATTTAGATTTCTCTTTTTTTTAATACTGGTATAATAATAGCACTAGCCCAAGAATCTGGAAGTTCTCCCGTGTCAAATATTCTGTTGAAAAAAATGTGTCAGTACGGGTAAGAAACTATCTGTACTATATTTAGACAGTCCTGGTGGGAGTTCATCAAGGCCACCAATTGTTGATTCATTCAACGCTTTATTTTATTTAACAATCTCGAGAGTAGCAAATTAACGCCATCTCGTTAATGTAACACACGGAAGAGTGATTTGTGAAATCGGTTATCCGGCCTGTTTGATATGTTAGCGGTATAAAACTGTCAAAGCTGCATCAATAAATTATTAATAATGAACATACACATAGAAATTTGTTATTTTACAAGCTTTAAAAGCTTCATTTCGTTATGTTGAATGTTGAACAACAACAAGAGAAAAGATGGCTTCCATGGGAAAATTAGTTCCCTGTTCTATTATTTTTGGCAATGTACTAGTTCTACATCAAATATTATTTGTTTAAAGGTATAACATATACAGTTTACTAAATTGTGACCTACATGCAACAGGTTTGGGTATGTGGTGATGCATAAACGTACCTCTTATCTTATTGAGTTGTCAAAAAATGAGCATAGTTTGAACTTAATAAGCTGCGTTACTTGCTCAAGTACGATATAATAGGGTCATGGTCTAAAACAGCCTCCGGATTCAAGGCGTCTGTTTCTTTTGGTAATGATATATATGTGGCGGGGTACCAGTGAGTTTTAACTCGGACGTGTGTATGAAGTAGTCTATAACCCAGCCGTAGGCTTTAACCGCCGCTTAGATGCAGTATATTTGGATAAAATGAAAGGAAGTTTTACCAATGAGACAATTGCCTCAATATTGATATTAAAATCTCCCCCAATTAACAAAGGAAGCGTATAATTCCCGTAGACAACTCTCAGAAATTCCATAAAATATTTGAAATGCTCTTGGCGTACTGGTTCTTTGCTAAATCCTTTGTTCCATGGTCCGTGCCAAGATACACAGATGAACTCCAAATACGGTACGCCTTTTGTTTTGACCGTCATCATGAACATGCGAGGAAGCGGGTTGAAGTCTAATGGAAACGCTACATGCAGATTATTATTTGCTGTTCTTTGTAGTTTCTCAAGGATCCTTCGAAGTTCTGTATCACGCATATCAAATACACTCGTGTCTCTGGTATCAACTAACAAACTGGCTTCGTCGTTACCCTTATATGTGTAGTATTCCGGTATTGCATGCGCCTTCCATTTATGAATACCTTCCAGTGATTTGTATTCTTGAATTATCATCAAGATCGGATGTTTATTTGTTATTACATTTTGTATAGCATGTTTGCGTCTCTCAGCACTGCCTGCTCCATCAGAATGTCCATTTACGTTCATAATGATAATTTTGATTCCCGCTGGCGCTGCATATTCCGATGGAGTTGTCCGTGATTTTGTTTGGCTGTATCGTTTATCTGCTGAACCGGTTATATCCGTTTTCTTTGGTGTGTCTGTTTTCTTTAGCTGAGGTAACGACGCATGTTTAGAGTCTTTGACTATGCATATAGGTGTCTTTGTCCTGGCACCATTGTAAGTGCGAGGGCCTGGCGGCGTTTGTTTGTCGTGTTGTTTATCTAATGGTATCTTACTTGAACTGGCGTCAGTATGATTAGGCTGGTCTGTTGTTGTGTGTCGATTATTTGGTCTACCTTGTGGTGCTGGCCTTGTCTTTGGACGAGCTCCTTGTTTCTGCTTACTGGAGGCATGTTTATCGCCATGTGTATCTGTTGAATTTACAGATCCTTTGGTCTTGTACATAATCTCTGCCTCGTCTTATCTGAAATAAAAGACGGGCACAAAATCAAATCTAATACACATTTCAGTGCAGCCTTCCTAAACAAGATACATTGAATGCCATATGGTCATTTGTGGTGTCCGGTTTAGAGAGGTTCAACTAGAGTTCAGGTATGCGAGCATGCAATGTGTGTGTTTGCTCTGAAATCAATAGCCTATTTACACCAAAATTGCAAAGTATACTTATCTAGCAAAGTATACTTTGAGGGAGTAGTCATTTATTTTTCCCAAAATGCATTATTCCATATAGAACTAACCACTGCCTATGTTTGATGATTAAAAGTATGCAAAATTATGATACTGAATTTATTACATTATGACAGCCAAAATGGCTGTGATAATGTAATAAATTCAGTATAATATAAAGTAATACATTTATCCGTAAATTTAAGATTTCTCGCTCAAAGTATACTTTGCAATGTTGGTGAGATAGGCTTTATGGTGGCAGTCCTCACACATTTTAGGCAATTTATGGAGTTTTCGGGCCCGCGACACCAGCCGAAACAAATTTAGGAATATTTTAACTTCAAATAATAGGTACAAGAGCTATATTAACAACAAACGCAAACTCAGACACAATGCACAGGCTGTCAGCACTCTGCTATGTTTACACAAAATGTGCCCAAATCTGCATTTATTTGGCCGCGGCCACACATTTCACAACATGGATTTCAAATATCCAATGCGGACACTGCACTAATACTTGCTAATTGTACCAATTCTGCAATCACACCTTGTCACACTGATCATAGTCTGTACTGGTACCGACCGTTTTGTTTTCAAGCAGCAGACCTGCCTTTCTGACAGATAAAATGGCTACCAATATTTCGGACGAAAATTCCGAGCAGCAGTTTCGCACTCTTGTGCAACTGAAATCATGCCAGCATGACACAGATGCAAGCAAAAGCACATATTTTTGCAATAAAAGTGTTTTATGCAGTGGAAAACATCATATGATGTTGGCTAATTAATTGTAGAACATTTTCATAAGCCACAGACATGTGTTTTTTATGTATTTACTAGAAGGCCCATAGGAAAAATTCGAAACTAACCAACTCGCCCGAGGACTGCCACCTAGGCTACAGGTGTCGACACGATATGCAGAGATAGATTACAATACAATGCATTCAAGTGAAATACGGTTAGATGCATGGTGTGTCCAGTTTAAAATGGTTTGTCTTGCAATATTATTTACTTTCAAAATATATTTGTTCATCACTTCCAACGCATACCTCTAAAAGGCGAGAACTGTTGTTCAACAAATCAGATAGCGTACCGTATGATGTCCAATTACTACCAGATCATTTTTATTATTAATGTAACGAGATGTTTCACAATTCAGGATCTAGCAACAAAACCATATTTGACAAACAATCCATTGGTAGAGTAATGTAATCTATAATACAACAAATAGACATATATCAAGAAATCTCCATATTATGATTTTATCGCATTCTCAAATCGGCAAGTGGGAAAATACAGTTTTTATGTTTACTAGGTTTGTGTGGCTTTACGCCCCGATGATGATGGTGATACCTCGGGAATTTACGTCCGATCAACAGCATTATCATATGTGGCTGTGACTGGAGAAATGGGGATTATGGGATTTGCGATCAGTGTAGCTCATGGTTAAATGGGACACTCATGTAGCCTGATAACGATTCATATTGCTTGATAGAAGCATGACGGGTGTTTCATTAATGGCGAACAGTGCAGATACTGGGCACAGTGTGCGGATGCACAGACTGACCTGGAACTACACTGGTCACACAACCCATAAGCCCAAATCTCCAGTGACAGCCACATATACAGACAATGTATCTGTGCTGGGTGGAAATAAGCCAGATGGAAATATGTGAATACAACGTATGTGGTATATCCATATGGTGGCAGCTTTCTGCCATCTACTTAATGTGATAATGTGGTACCTAAGTCGTCCTAATACACCTTATACGTCGTATGAACTACATAGGTTATTGGATAAGATACATACCACGATGTCTCGTTAGTTTAAACAATATTTATTTCAAATAATATACATGTATATATATCCATCAAAATACATATAAAGTAACAGTGAATAAGGATTAGAAAACAAGCTCACAGAGCTTATGTGAATTATTCTCCTTGATAAAGCATCATAAATGGGAATGTGGCAAGATTGCATATAATGTATACATATGTAAGTTTTGTTAGATAATTGAAGGAAAATAAAAAGAGTTATTCCAAGCATGCGCTCCGAACCATTGGCATTGAATTCAATGTCTCGTTAAAACATGATAATATCCTCTAGTGACGTCGATATAAGTGCCTTTTATCTCGTAGTTAGTCTTGCTGATAGCGTCAATGCGAATTACAAACTAATGTAAACAAGATACAGTATTATGGACCCGCTATATACTTGATCATCGTTTACCTCAAAGATCATTGCTTCATAAATGTGATAGTATTCGCTATATATGTGAATACTGTCTCGTAACTGTATCCTATATGGCACATGGAGTGGCCGAGTCCGCCATCTGTGTGTGTTCCAGCCATCAGTCAGTTTTACATGTTCTGCCGTTTGACAAAGAACTCAAAATGTGAAGTAGAACATATGGTATAATGTAGCTAATCACATGCAGAAAATCCAGGGGAACGGACTCATATCAATTATATTAAACCAAACTGTAAAATATATCAGTTTTGTTGGACAGGTTTGTAGCTGTGTGTTTAACAACATGAACCACCATTATAAATAACCTCATACACACAGAAAATTGCACAGTGTATCACTTTTACCTGGAAAACCACACAACACATACCATATATACCCACTACTGTACTCTGTTATTAGCTATCAAATCCAGTGACATGTAAGCAGTTACCTGAGTGCATTGTCCCTTGTATCTACTCGCCTACTATGCGAGTATGTATGGTTTTATTTATGCATGGGTAACATGTACACTAACATAGGCTGTGCATCGGATTGAAAAGTTTACACATCAAAATTTATTTTGGAATTGATAGGAGAATTGCTCAGATATCTCGTTTTTTGTATAGGTTGCTGGCATAATATTTATAGCTTGCCGTTGTCACATATCTGTCTGTTTTGTATTGCAATAAATATTATTTGGTTTACTGGCATATTATTTGCTGTATGTGTCAAACGCGCCAAGTGGTCAAACTGAACGATGGCGTGTACATACAAAGATGGCGGAGATGGCAGTTCCATGCTCCATATACATGTAGTAAACGGTGACAAGACAATATTCACATATGTTATACATGTATTCATATATCACATCATTCTTATGAGTCAATTGTATCTATCTATGATCCAATACCATAATGTATTACGTCGCCATACAGTCTCAATTGGTCAAATTATAAAAATAAAAAATTCGATGTCACTAGTGCGCAGTAGCACGCTTCGTGTTAGTTATCGCGTCCAATTTATTTCGTCTTTACCTGAAAATACGCTGTCCCAGATAATACATTGTGGAAGTTGGAGCAACCCAGTGTGATCTTCGATCTTAGTCAACATACGGAAGCAACAACTGGTCCATCCAATTGTAAATCACGTTTTACTGTATCGTCAGATACAGTTATGTCAGTGTCCGATGTACGTTACTATTTTTAGGTATCGCCATTTTTACTTCCAGTGTCATATCTGTCAAAATACAAATAAAGGCAAACTTTATTTGTATACTTGTGTCTGATAATTATAAAAATATATGTAAAGTGTGCGAAGCCACGTACACAGAATGTATAATTTTCTCTGTAAATATTCTGTTCTGATTTTGGGATTTTCCTTCTTCCCTACACATGAAATATGGGATTTGACCTTGTTAACCGACCTAAAATTACTTTAGTCGATGATAAGCCATTAAATATAATTATATAAATAAATAATACTTATTAGTAATAGTGTGGAGCTAACCTAGTTTCAGTATTTTGATTTCCGTCGTCGTCGTCCGAAATTTCAAAAAGTTTGTACAAACTTCGTCATCATGGTATAACTTTAATATTACTTGACGGGTTGCTTCAACATTCTGATACATGTGAGCATTTGGAACACACTCATGCCGCCATTAACATGACCTTGACCTTTTTTACTTTCACAGTTTTGCAGAAACACATAGCCATTTGTTTTGGGTCAAAAAGATTGTGCAAGCTTCTTCGTCATGGTATAACTTTAAAATTACTTGACGGATTGCTTCAATATTTGGACACTTGATATATGTGAGCATTTGGAACATAGTCATGCCGCCATTAACATGACCTTGACCTGTGTTACCTTTACATTTTTGCGGAAAGACTTTCTGCGTCAAAATGATTGTACAAATGTCTTCATCATGATAAAACTTAAATATTGCTCAACGGTTTTCTTCATTATTTGGACACTTGATACATGTGATCATTCGGAATACCCTCATGCCGCCATTAACATGACCTTGACCTTTTTACCTTCACATGTTTGCGTCAAAAAGTTTGTACAAGTTTCTTCATCATCGTATGACATTAATAGTACTTGATGGGTTGATGCATTATTTGGACACTTGATACATGTAAGTATTTGGAACACACCGATGCCGCCATTAACATGACCTTGACCTTTTTGACATTCACTTGCTTCTGGAACCTCTTAGCCATTGTTTTATGTCAAACAAAGTTTCTTCAACCTTGTCCGTGTTTAAGCATGCACTTCTCTGACGGTTTTTGTGATGCTTGCTTTAGCACATTCCCATGATCATGTTATCAAATGCCTCGGCAGGCGCGACACCGCTTCGGTGGCGGAATTCTGTATCGACTTGATCGATATTCGACGCAAACACTTCAATGTTACTTCAATTGCGGAGTTATTCCATGTGGAAAACATTGAAGGTGTGCTTCTCCGTGAAACCAGCTTGTATCGGAAAATCTAATTTTAGCATTGTATACATGTTCCTCATTTCTGTTGTGTTAACCTTAATTTATTTTCACTATCAATGTGTACATTTTCCTCATCTCATATTGTGTTCATCATATTTTTATTTTCACCCTAATCATTTGATTGCCTACCACATCTAGCATATTATTTTACTATTATTGTATTCTTCATCTAAATTGCTTGGCCTTAAATGATACTATTTTGTGTTGGTGGGACGTTAAGCATTCCTTTATCTCTAACTCGTCTTGGCGCGATATGTGTGTTGTTAAGACGTCTTATAAGGTGTAGAAAGACAACTTAGCTGCGGCATTATGTGCGTGGCAGAAATATGCCATTATATACCATGACTGACACAAATGAGATGTTATTTTATTCCTAAGAACTTGTGCGATATCTCATAAAAAGGTATTTACAAATTGTACGATATTTTCCGTAAATGACGTCGACAGTTGACGAAATTTTCATAGAAATGCAGGATGTACTTTAAAAAATAGTATTCACCGACAATCAAAGCTACATAAAAGTTCTACCGTGGGTATATTGAAAATAAAACAAAAAGCCAAGTTACATATTGCGCCGGTTGGTAAATATATTTCATGAAAGCTCGCACATGTTCTTAGGTACAAAATCACATGGCGTGTCTCAAATGTGGAAGTGTGCATAACGACCGGAACCTAGATGTTGCAGGTCATTTCGCACCCATACCATTTCGTACACTTCACACACGTGCCTCAATGTAAGTTGTTAACTTACATCATGTAAGTTGTTAACTTACATCATTAACTTATATTAGTTACGTATAGATGCTCGAATGCGATACGTTTCATTTTCCTGGCTAAATGTTTCCAAGAAATACAATTTGGAGTACGACTTTCGGTTTAAATCCATGTTCCTTGGAAATATAGCAGTCGCGTTGAAAGATAAATGTATTTTATAGTATCTCTGTTTATGTAATAAATGGTTCGAGTCCTGGGTTATGGCTATATCGTCAGTGTAACCCTACCCTTTCACCCATACATATAGTCATGTCATATGATAGTTCCATGTTAAGCCGGCTCATTTGGTTTTACCATGTTGCAAATAGTTATGGCCTGTATGGTTGAAAGGGTTAAATATTGACAGAGTTTATAACTGAGACACGCCATGGGATTTTGTACCTTCGGACATCTGCGTAATTTAAAAATTTACAATATTTTTCATGAATAAAGTCAAAAGTTGACAAAAGTACAGTACATGCGGAATATAACTTTTTTGACGACATTTACGAAAAATATTGTAAATATTGTAAATGTATTTCATGAAATTACGCTGATGTCCGAAGGTACAAAATCACATGGCGTGTCTCTGTAACCCAGGACACAATGTGCCAATACCAACCTTCAGTCGCCGTACACACGTATATTCGATAATTGTATGCGCAATGCGCTACTATTGGAAATCGAAACTAGCGGGCAAAAAAAATGAAATGAAGAGTCGAACTGATACAGATACCGCAAACAAATGTACGTACCACTTGTGGCTCACCAACTGTTGAATGTACCATACGAGAGAAAGTGTTTAAACTGTTGTTCCATCCGTTATACAGCACTATGGAAATGTGTATATTGGCTAGTCTACGGTACACAACTTTCGTGTGAAGTCGAGTCGAAGCTAACATCAAGCTCTTTAACCTTAGCGATAAGCGCTAGCAATAAGCACTAGCAATAACCCCAGCTAGCAATAACCCGCTAGCGATAACTTTCGGACCCATTAGCAATAGTTTATAACGGACCAAGCGTGTATTATACAAGGATACAAGGAACAAGATCACACAACGGACTGTGAAGAATTTGTTGTATAGATAATAGTAATATAATAGAAAGTTACACTTCGAAAACAGCACTACAAAAATATTAAAATACAAAAATAACACGAAAATGGGCAACTAGTGACCCCAAGAGGTACCCCAATTGTACCCCTTAAGGGGAATGAGAGTGACGGCATGAACCCGGGCCCCGTCTATGTTATCCAGTATATATGTCTCAATAATAGGAACACACCATTGAGTGGGGGACTTCTCCCGAAGCACTTGTAAAAACATATGATTTATCCGACTATGACAAAAATAACGCGAAAATAGGCAACTTGTGACCCCAGGACCCATATTGCGACCCCTTAAGGGGAATGTGACGGCATGAACCCCCGTTTATGTTGTCTAGTATACATGTCTCAACAATATGAACACACGATTGAGTGGGGCACTTCTCCCGAAGCACTTGTAAAAAAGTATGTTTTATCCGACTATGACAAAAATAACGCGAAAATAGGCAACTTGTGACCCCAGGACCCATATTGCGACCCCTTAAGGGGAATGTGACGGCATGCCCAACCCCCGTTTATGTTGTCAAGTAATACATGTCTCAACAATAGGAACACACGATTGATGGGGGGGCACTTCTCCGAAGCACTTGCAAAAAAAGTATGTTTCATCCGACTATAGACAAATAACTCGAAAATAGGCAATTTGTGACCCAAGGACCTATATTGCGACCCTTAAGGGGAATGTGACGGCATGAACACCCGTCTATGTTGTCTAGTATACATGTCTCAACAATACGAACACACGATTGAGTGGGGCACTTCTCCAGAAGCACTTGTAAAATAATATGTTTATCCGGGTATGACAAAAATAACGCAAAAATGGGCAAGTGGTGACCCCAGGACCCCCATTGCGACCCCTTAAGGGGAATGTGACGGCATGAACCCCCGTCTATGTTGTCAGTATATATTTCTCAACAATAGGAAAACACAAATGAGTGGGGCACTTCTCCCGAAGCACTTGTAAAAAAGTATGTTTCATCCGACTATGACACAAATAACTCGAAAATGGGCAACTGGTGACCACAGGACCCATATTGCGACCCTTAAGGGGAATGTGACGGCATGAACCCCCTCCCCCCCCCCCCCCCCCCCCCCCCCCCCCCCCCCCCCCACCCCCCCCCCCCCCCCATCTATGTTGTCTAGTATATATGTCTCAACAATAGGAACAACACACGATTGAGTGGGGCACTTCTCCCGAAACACTTGTAAAAAAGTATGTTTTATCCGACTATGACAAAAATAACGCGAAAATGGGCAACTGGCGACCACAGGACCCCTATTGCGACCCCTTAAGGGGAATGTGACGGCATGAACCCCCGTCTATGTTGTCTAGTATACATGTGTCAACAATAGGAACACACGATTGAGTGGGGCACTTCTCCAGAAGCACTTGTAAAATAATCTGTTTATCCGGGTATGAAAAAAATAACGCGAAAATGGGCAATTGGTGACCCAGGACCCCTATTGCGACCCCTTAAGGGGAATGTGACGGCATGAACCCCCGTCTATGTTGTCTAGTATATATGTCTCAACAATAGGAACACACGATTGAGTGGGGCACTTCTCCCGAAGCACTTGTAAAAAAGTATGTTTTATCCGACTATGACAAAAATAACGCGAAAATGGGCAACTGGTGACCACAGGACCCCTATTGCGACCCCTTAAGTGGAATGTGACGGCATGAACCCCCGTCTATCTTGTCTAGTATACATGTCTCAACAATAGGAAGACACGATTGAGTGGGGCACTTCTCCCGAAGCACTTGTAAAAAAGTATGTTTTATCCGACTATGACAAAAATAACGCGAAAATAGGCAACTTGTGACCCCAGAACCCATATTGCGACCCCTTAAGGGGAATGTGACGGCATGAACCCCTGTCTATGTTGTGTAGTATATATGTCTCAACAATAGGAACACACGATTGAGTGGGGCACTTCTCCCGAAGCACTTGTAAAAAAGTATGTTTTATCCGACTATGACAAAAATAACGCGAAAATAGGCAACTGGTGACCCCAGTATCCCCATATGGACCCCTTAAGGGGAATGTGACGGCATGAAGCCCCGTGTAAGTTGTCAAGTATATACGTCTGAATAATAGGAAAACACCATTGAGTGGGGCACTTTTCCCGAAGCACTTGTAAAAAAAATATGTTTATCCGGGTATGACAAAAATAACCCGAAAATGGGCAACTGGTGATCCCAGGATCCATATTGCGACCCCTTAAGGGGAATGTGACGGCATGAACCCCCGTCTATGTTGTCTAGTATATATGTCTCAACAATAGGAACACACGATTAAGTGGGGCACTTCTCCCGAAGCACTTGTAAAAAAGTATGTTTTATCCGACTATGACAAAAATAACGCGAAAATGGGCAACTGGTGACCACAGGACCCCTATTGCGACCCCTTAAGTGGAATGTGACGGCATGAACCCCCGTCTATCTTGTCTAGTATACATGTCTCAACAATAGGAAGACACGATTGAGTGGGGCACTTCTCCCGAAGCACTTGTAAAAAGTATGTTTTATCCGACTATGACAAAAAATAACGCGAAAATAGGCAACTTGTGACCCCAGAACCCATATTGCGACCCCTTAAGGGGAATGTGACGGCATGAACCCCCGTCTATGTTGTGTAGTATATATGTCTCAACAATAGGAACACACGATTGAGTGGGGCACTTCTCCCGAAGCACTTGTAAAAAAGTATGTTTTATCCGACTATGACAAAAATAACGCGAAAATAGGCAACTGGTGACCCCAGGATCCCCATATGGACCCCTTAAGGGGAATGTGACGGCATGAAGACCCCCCGTGTAAGTTGTCAAGTATATACGTCTGAATAATAGGTAAAACACCATTGAGTGGGGCACTTTTACCCGAAGCACTTTGTAAAAAAAAAGTGTTTATCCGGGTTATGACAAAATATAACCCGAAAATGGGCAACTTGTGACCCCAGGACCCATATTGCGACCCCTTAAGGGGAATGTGACGGCATGAACCCCCGTCTATGTTGTCTAGTATATATTTCTCAACAATAGGAACACACGATTAAGTGGGGCACTTCTCCCGAAGCACTTGTAAAAAAGTATGTTTTATCCGACTATGACACAAATAAGTCGAAAATAGCCAACTGGTGACCCCAGGACCCCTATTGCGACCCCTTAAGGGGAATGTGACGGCATGAACCCCCGTCTATGTTGTCTAGTATACATGTGTCAACAAAAGGAACACACGATTGAGTGGGGCATTTCTCCTGAAGCACTTGTAAAAATGTATGTTTTATCCGAATATGACAAAAATAACGCGAAAATAGGCAACTTGTGACCCCAGGACCCATATTGCGACCCCTTAAGGGGAATGTGACGGCATGAACCCCCGTCTATGTTGTATAGTATACATGTGTCAACAATAGGAACACACGATTGAGTGGGGCATTTCTCCTGAAGCACTTGTAAAAATGTATGTTTTATCCGACTATGACAAAAATAACGCGAAAATAGGCAACTTGTGACCCCAGGACCCATATTGCGACCACTTAAGGGGAATGTGACGGCATGAACCCCCGTCTATGTTGTCTAGTATACATGTGTCAACAATAGGAACACACGATTGAGTGGGGCACTTCTCCAGAAGCACTTGTAAAATAATATGTTTATCCGGGTATGACAAAAATAACGCGAAAATGGGCAAGTGGTGACCCCAGGACCCCTATTGCGACCCCTTAAGGGGAATGTGACGGCATGAACCCCCGTCTATGTTGTCTAGTATATGTGTCTCAACAATAGGAACACACGATTGAGTGGGGCACTTCTCCCGAAGCACTTGTAAAAAAGTATGTTGTATCCGACTATGACAAAAATAACGCAAAAATAGGCAACTGGTGACCCCAGGATCCCCATATGGACCCCTTAAGGGGAATGTGACGGCATGAAGCCCCGTGTAAGTTGTCTAGTACATACGTCTGAATAATAGGAAAACACCATTGAGTGGGGCACTTCTCACGAAGCACTTGTAAAAAAAATATGTTATCCGGGTATGACAAAAATAACCCGAAAATGGGCAACTTGTGACCCCAGGACCCATATTGCGACCCCTTAAGGGGAATGTGACGGCATGAAACCCCGTCTATGTTGTCCAGTATATATGTCTGAATAACAAGAACACACGGTTGAGTGGTGGGGCACGTCTCCCGAAAAATATGTTGTATCCGGATATGACAACAATTAACGCGAAAATGGGCAAATGGTGATCTGAGGAACCCATTGCGACCCCTTAAGGGGAATGCGACGGCATGAACCCCCGTCTATATTGTCGTTTTTATATGTCTGAATAATAGGAACACACTGTTTAGTGGGGACTTCTCCCGAAGCACTTGTAAAGAATTGTGTTTTACATAGACGGGGTGTGCTTCAGGAGACGTGCCCCACTCAATCCTGTGTTCTTGTTATACTCACACAGTTAATGATATATACTAGACAAAAAAGACGGGCGTTCATGCCGTCACATTCCCCTTAAGGTGTCGCAATGGGGTCCTCAGGTCACCAGTTGCCCATGTTCGTGTTTATTTGTTTCATACCCGGATAAAACATAATATGTTACATGCGCGTCGGGAGAAGTGACCACTGATTTGTATGTTCTCCTTATTCAGCTATATATATTCGACAGCATAGACTAGGGTTCATGCCGTCACATTTCCCTTAAGGGGTCACAATGTGTCACAAGTTGCCCATGTTCGTGTTATTTTTGCCAACCACGCATAAAACAATATTTTGCAGGTGCTACGGGAGAAGTGCTGTTATGTGTTCCTGTTATTGAGATGATTATACTAGACAATATAGACAGGGCTCATGCCTTCACATTCCCCTTAATATGTCGCAATGGGGTGGGGATCCTGAGATCACACCGTCGCATTCAATCATGTGTTCCTATTATTCAAATATATGTATTATACAACATAGACAGGGCTTCATGTGCTTGATTTAAAATGTCAGTTACTGTGCATGTAGAGAAAAAACACATATTGGATATTTGAGACATCATCTGAGACAGTCTCCAAGTTTATCTTGGAAGGAAATTAAATTTGTTGAATCGACTGAGCATAAAAAATACATAGGTAAAGATCATGGCTAGCTAAAAGTATAAACAACTAGAAAAAGTCGATGGCGCGCCATCGCAATATACCCACTTTCCCCAAATGCTAAGTCCGAAAGGGGGAGGTAATCCATGATGGAGGGTCGGATAAAAAATCCGAATTCACTTTGCGCATCAGCACATCAAAACGAAGCTACGAACCAAATATCAGACGCGTAGGTATTAAGGTGAAAAAGTTTTTCGACCTACGAGGAAAAATAGTGGAATTCTAAGTCCGAAAGGGGGAGATAATCCATGATGGAAGGTCCGATCAAAAATCGGAATTCACTTTGCACATCATAGCGAAGCTACATATCAAATATCAGAAATGTAGGTATTAAGGTAAGAAAGTTTTCCGCATCTGCACATCATAACGAAGCTACATACCAAATATCAGACGCGTAGGTATGAAGGTGAAAAAGTTTTTCGAGTTACAAGGAAAAAATGGGAAATTGTGAGTCCGAAAGGGGGAGATAATCCATGATGGAGGGTCGGATCCAAAATCCGAATTCACTTTGCGCATCTGCACATGATAACGAAGCTACATACCAAATATCAGGCGCGTAGGTATGAAGGTGAAAAAGTTTTTCGAGTTACAAGGAAAAAATGGGAAATTGTGAGTCCGAAAGGGGGAGATAATCCATGATGGAGGGTCGGATCAAAAATCTAAATTCACTTTGCGCATCTGCACATGATAACGAAGCTACATACCAAATATGAGGCGCGTAGGTATGAAGGTGAAAACGTTTTTCGAGTTACAAGAAACGTGACGGACGTACGGACGGACGGACGGACGTACGGACGGACGGACACCCGTGACGAAAACAATATACCCATTTTTTTTTCCTAAAAAAGTGGGTATAATAACTTCAGTTTCTAATGTACACCGCAGTAGGTTATTGTGGTACAAGCTATAGTTTTTGCATTCCGTCAGAAGCGGGCTAACACAATACACAGGCAGATGCAGAGAAAGCACCATTCAATATGTCTAGCAGTAGAATTGAAAATAACAATGCTTATTTAACGAGAATGGGCCCCACTGGGACTCGAACCCAGGTTACTAGTACGAATACCAGTATGCTAGCCGCTGCACTACAAGGCCTGACACAACCGATAAACACAACATTGTTAAATCCAATACTATGTTCATTTTAATAAAGGATCTGTAAAAAATGATTAAAGTTTGCCGGTATATTACTATTGTCCATAATGTACAGGTCAGGAACACGGGAGGGGTACGGTACATTGGTACACTGTGATATGTTGTACATGACGGGGACAATGGGGTGACGACTGAGTGTACATTATGTGACATGTTGTATATGTCAGAGACACGGTGACACGTTGTAAATGTCGGCAACACGGAAGGAGTACGGCGCGCCGGTACACTATGTGACATGGTGTACAGGGCTGGGACACAGAAGGTAGAACGGCGCGCCGGTACGCTAATGTGACATGTTGTATATGTCGGCAACACGGAAAAGAGTACGTCCCACCGGTACACTAAGTGACATGTCGTATATGTCGGCAACACGGAAAGAGTACGGTCCGCCGGTACACTATGTGCCATGTTGTATATGTCCGCGACACGGGATGGGGGGGGGGGGGGGGTGGGGGGGTACAGTACGTCGGTACTCTATGTGATATATTGTATATATCGGCGATACGGGAGGAGCACGGTACGTTCTTACACTACGTTATATGTTGTAAATGACGGGGATACAGGATAAGTATGGCCTGCCTGTACACTATGTGACATGTTGTAATGTTGTATAGGTCGGGGAACACAGGTGGATGGAGGGGGTAAAGTGCGGCCCATCGGTACACTGTGTGACTTGGCCCGCCGGTACACTATGTGACTTGGCCAGCCAGTACACTATGTGACATGTGGTACATATCGAGTGCGGTCCGCCGGTACACGGTACACTATGTGACATGTTGTACATGTCCGCGACACGGGAGGAGCACGGTACGTCGGTACTCTATGTGATATATTGTATATGTCGGCGATATGGGAGGAGTACGATATGGGAGGAGTACGGTACGTTGGTACACTACGGTATATGTTGTAAATGACGGGGACACGGGATAAGTATAGTCTGCCTACAGCCCGCGGGCACACTATGTGACATGCTGTATAGGTCGGCGACACGGGAGGAGTACAGCCCGCGGGCACACTATGTGACATGTTGTATATGTCTGCGACACGGGAGGAGTACAGCCCGCGGGAACACTATGTGACATGTTGTGCAAGGTCGATATCACACTATGTACCCGGCCACCTATGACAAAGTGTTGATACAAACATTTCCAATAGTCATTGACTACCAGAAATTTGCTGCTTTTGCAAAAGAATGGGATTTCCTTAATGTCACGTACTCTATGTAGCCAAGGTCCAGTGGTCGCAATAGGGGTCCTCAGGTCACCAGTTGCCCATTTTCGAGTTATTTTTCCATAGAAACATTCTTTTTTACAAGTACTTCGGGAGAAGTGCCCCACTCAATCGTGTGTTCCTATTATCCAGACATATATACTAGACAACTTAGACGGGGGTTCATGCCGTCACATTCCCTTTAAGGGGTCGCAATAGTGGTCCTGGGGTCACCAGTTGGCCATTTTCGAGTTATTTTTGTCATACCCTGATAAATATATTTTTTACAAGTGCTTCGGGAGAATGTCCCACTCAATCGTGTGTTCCTATTGTTACATGTATATAGACAACTAGACGATCTGCCGTCACATTCCCCCTTAAGAGTCCATAGGGGTACTTGGGGTCACCAGTTGCCCATTTCGCGTTATTTTTGTCAACCCGGATAAAACATACGTTTTTACAAGTGCTTCGGGAGAAGTGCCCCACTCAATCGTGTTTCCTGTTATTGAACATGTATACTAGACAACATAGACGGGGGAGGGGTTCATGCCGTCACATTCCCCTTAAGGGGTGGTCGCAATAGGGTTCCTTGGGTCACCAGTTGGCCATTTTCGAGTTGTTTTTGTCTATACCCTGATCAATATACTTTTTACAAGTGCTTCGGGAGAAGTGCCCCACTCAATCGTGTGTTCCTGTTGTTGGGACATGTATACTAGACAACATAGACGGAGTTCGTGCCGTCACATTCCCCTTAAGGGGTCGCAATAGGGGTCATGAGGTCACCAGTTGGTCATTTTCGAGTTATTTTTGTCTTACTCTGATAAATATATTTTTTACAAGTGCTTCGGGAGAAGTGCCCCACTCAATCGTGTGTTCCTGTTGTTGGGACATGTATACTAGACAACATAGACGGGAGTTTGTGCCGTCACATTCCCCTTAAGGGGTCATGGGGTCACCAGTTGGTCATTTTCGAGTTATTTTTGTCATACCCTGATAAATATATTTTTTACAAGTGCTTCGGGAGAAGTGCCCCACTCAATCGTGTGTTCCTGTTGTTGGGACATGTATACTAGACAACATAGACGGGAGTTTGTGCCGTCACATTCCCCTTAACGGGTCCATATGGGGATCCTGGTGTCACCAGTTGCCCATTTTCGCGTTATTTATGTCATACCCGGATAAAACATACTTTTTTGCAAGTGCTTCGGGAGAAGTGCCCCACTCAATAGTGTGTTCCTGTTATTGAGACATATATACTAGATAACATAGACGGGCGTTCATGCCGTCACATTCCCCTTAAGGGGTCCAATAGGGGTCCTGGGGTCACCAGTTGGCCATTTTGCGTTAGTCATACCCGGTAACACATACGTTTTTACAAGTGCTTCGGGAGAAGTGCCCCACTCAATCGTGTGTTATTGTTGAGACATATACTAGACAACATAGACGGGGGTTTCATGCCGCACATTCCCCTTAAGGGGTCGCAATAGGGGTCCTGGGGTCACCAGTTGGCCATTTTCGCGTTATTTTTGTCATACCCGGATAAAACATACGTTTTTACAAGTCTTCGGGAGAAGTGCACTCAATCGTGTCCTGTTGTTGGGACACGTATACAGACAACATAGACGGGGGTCATTGCCGTCACATTTCCCCTAAGGGGTCGCAATAGGGGTCCTGGGGTCACCATTGGCCATTTTTCGAGTTATTTTTTCATACCCGATAAATATACAATGCTTCGGGAGAAGTGCCCCACAATCTGTGTCCGTTGTTGGGACATGTATACTAGGACAACATACGGGAGTTCGTGCCGTCACTTCCCCTTAAGGGGTCGCAATAGGGGTCCTGGGGTACCAGTTGGCCATTTTCGCGTTATTTTTGTCATACCCGGATAAAACATACGTTTTTTACAAGTGCTTCGGGAGAAGTGCCGCACTCAATCGTGTGTTCCTGTTTGTTGGGACATGTATACTAAGACAACATAGACGGGGTTTCATGCCGTCACATTCCCCTTAAGGGGTCGCAATAGGGTCCTGGGGTGCAGTCAACAAAGTTGGCATTTTCTCGCTTAATGTCATACGGGATAAAACATACCCCTTAAGTTTTTAACCAAGTGGCCTTATTTTTCGGGAGAGTGCCCCTTCAGTCAATCGTGTGTTCCTGTTGTTGGGACATGTATTATAGACAACTTAGACGGGGATCAATGGGGCCGTCACAATTCCACTTACGTCCATATGGGGGTACTGCGGTCACTAGTACCCATTGCTTCGCGTTATTTTTGTCATACCCCGATAAAACATACTTGTTTACCCCTAAAACTTGTTTTACAAGTGATTCGGGAGAAGTGCCCCACTCAATCGTGTGTCCGTTATTGAGACATGATAACTAGACAACATAGACGGGGGTTCATGCCGTCACATTCCCCTTAAGTGGTCGCAATAGGGTTCCTTGGGTCACCAGTTGGCCATTTTCGAGTTGTTTTTGTCATACCCTGATCAATATACTTTTTTACAAGTGCTTCGGGAGAAGTGCCCCACTCAATCGTGTGTTCCTGTTGTTGGGACATGTATACTAGACAACATAGACGGGAGTTCGTGCCGTCACATTCCCCTTAAGGGGTCGCAATAGGGGTCATGTGGTCACCAGTTGGTCATTTTCGAGTTATTTTTGTCATACCCTGATAAATATATTTTTTACAAGTGCTTCGGGAGAAGTGCCCCACTCAATCGTGTGTTCCTGTTGTTGGGACATGTATACTAGACAACATAGACGGGAGTTTGTGCCGTCACATTCCCCTTAAGGGGTCCATACGGGGATCCTGGTATCACCAGTTGCCCATTTTCGCGTTATTTATGTCATACCCGGATAAAACATACTTTTTTGCAAGTGCTTCGGGAGAAGTGCCCCACTCAATAGTGTGTTCCTGTTATTGAGACATATATACTATATAACATAGAGGGGCGTTCATGCCGTCACATTCCCCTTAAGGGGTTGCAATAGGGGTCCTGGGGTCACCAGTTGTCCATTTTCGAGTTATTTTTTACTTACCCGTATAAAACATACTTTTTTACAAGTGCTTCAGGAGAAAGAATAACGGGAGAAAGAATAAGCTGTTATTGTGACAAAATAAAAACACAGTATGTGTCTCAGCTAGGATACAGAAAGCATACAAGACAGATGAAGTAGTAATTACAAGTCTTATCCGCATAGCCAAGATTATCTAAGCTAAATTCAACTTGACTTGAAATCATGTCATTCATGACCTGCTTCTTAAACCACATGGCCACTAAAATAAGTTCATTGTATTCAAAGTTCAAGTCAATACGCATGCATTCACATTGTAAATCTTTAATGTGGGTTCAAGTGGGTGGGGTAATAGTTAGTGTTGCGATGACCTGCGTCTTACCTGTCTTACTGCTAACACAGGATTCCAGACAATAATTTGATTAAAATATTGCTTTAACTTATTTATTAACTGAGTGAATATAATAATCAGTTATACATTTATTTAGCTATAGTTGGACACATTTGAGATATGTTCTGATAGTTTCGTGCCACCATGCACATGTCATAATTTACAGGCCGATTTCGGGACGAACAGCGTCGGAATGACTTGGAACCTCATAAAATAAAAATTATTATCTAAATTTATGAATAGTAAATGCTTAATAAAATATTAAAGTATCTATTTCTGTGTAATTATGTTGAACTTACATAGTGAAATGCTTGTAATACACCGATTTATGTAGAATATACAGTTCGCAATAATCATCATTGGTTCATTGTTGACGAAGGCAAACTGAATGAATAAAGCCGAGTAATCCGTACTACCGGAAATAAACACGTCGAGGTACTCCGAAACTATCGGCAACTAGTTTGATTTCAGTCGAGTCGAAGTTTGTATCGGAACCACAGGCATTCGGCGTGTTTCGTCTTTCATCGGTATAACTTCATATATATATATATAGTTATACCGATGAAAGCCGAAATACGCCGAATGACTGTGATCGGGACTGTACGAAAATGTTACGAAATGTATAGCAGCTATATATAGCAATATGGGAGTGACGTTGAATCTATAAATAAATAATAAATCACTGCTGGTATTGTTGACTTTAGTTGGCGTTCTGATTAACGTGAACCTATTACAGTGAACTCTCTCTCAACCGTACACCCTGGGAGTTGAGGGTGTCCAGCATAGAGAGAGTCCATTGTAAGTCGGTTTACTATCAGAATACTACGGAGCCCCGCAGGGGACATGGATTTTATTTATTAATTCGTTCCCACGAATTGACAATTCGCTCCCTCAATTTAACAATTCGTTCCCTCCAATTAACAATTCGTTCCCACGATATAACAATTAATTCTCTCGAATTAACAATTCGTTCCCACGAAATGACAATTCGTTCCCCCAATTTAACAATTCGTTCCCTCGAATTAACAACGAATTGTTATATCTTGGGAACGAATTGCTAATTCGTGGAAACGAATTGTTATTTCGTGGGAAGGAATTAGTGTTAATTCGTGGGAACGAATTAATAATAATAATTAAAATTCTACGTCCCCTGCGGAGTTTCGTAGAATACAGATTGTAAAGACGCTCCAAGTATTGCTATGGTTATTATCATAATAACCAGAATCGCAGTGGAAAATCATCCCTGTACTACACTCCCTAGGGACGGCCTGTTTGAAATCCCCCGAGGATGTGTAGCAGTAACACGCACGCACGCACGCACGCACGCACGCACGCACGCACATCTAGAGAGACGGACGGACGGACGGACGGACAGTGTGTCCGTATTAGCAAGGTGAGAAGCGAATTTACTAACAGTCCGCCACTGCATGTTGGCAACGCTGATCCTAACCTAGGTGTATTACGGACATCTAAACAAAACCATGGATGACCCTTCTAAATTATGATTGTCTTGAATTTGTTTTAAATATACCGAAACCTAATGCCAGTGTCATTGCAGAAAACTGATGGACATATTCTAAAGACTGGTAATGCTGTGTTGCGTACTTCATCATGTTCATAACTGTATTTATTACATAAAATGGCGTCTGACAGTGTAACAACACAGTGTGATATAAATCATAATACACTAGTGTAATAGATATGCAAATTAGGGTTCTACAGAAAATATGATAGGTGACAAGTACAGCTTAAATGTATGATATAATTGATATTGTCATTTTCCAGTAAATAGAATATAACGTTTGTGTTGATTTAATATGATATTTATTAAACCCGTTGACTAATTTCATTTCTTACGAAATCAGTAAACTCGTTTAATAAATATCATATTAAATTATCACTCGTGTAATATCCTCGATTTATAAAGTTAGGGTAGTTCATTGTCGTGAAAATATTTCCAGTGTTAACAGTGTCTGTTTTGCGAGAAAATTATATTGCTTATACATATGTTCCTTTGCCTTGCATACAGAAAGGTTTCGCACGGTATGTGCAAAAAGTTGCAATACAGTTTACAACAACATTCACTGCTGTTTAAAGGTACATGCCCACTCATTAGGAAAATCAATGTTCTTTATAGGAATTAAATAAGTGTGTCACTATTCCACCAGTTCTGAAAATTACGCAGTGCCCGATATACAAATATAATCATTTAGTTATATTTATTTTACTGATAGTGACTCGCGGTGGTATCAGTCCATTTTCATATGCAAATGAGGCGTGATATTTTTTTAATTATTTATACTAAGTAATTTATACATATTATAAAGTATGATCATTGCGCATCAAAAAATAAATACAGAGAATAAATATTAATGTCCGTTAACAGTTTAAGGAAGCACGGTTATCGTCCCTGATATCAGTGTGGAAATTTACGTCTGATATACAATGTATGATGCCAATCAATACGTGGGTTAATGGTAAATGAATGTTTATATAGCCAGAAAATGTCTCAGATCATGTCTCTGATATAATGAACATGTGCCTACTGAGTGGTCATGTACCTTTAATGCATAACATACATAGATGAGTGTGACCGACTTCTTGTACATAAAGATAATATTTATCAAATAACCACCGAGTTCACGGTATAAGTACCAAACGTGCGCACTCTTATCAACGTGTTCACATATACATGTACTGTTGATTTCCGATAAAGCGGCAAGGGCAAAGGCCACGGGAAATTCCATGTAGCATGGATGTCACCAATGTTGGCCCGAAATATACTCAAGCAACGTTCAGGTATTTTCTGAATCAAGATGTCACTTTTGTTGTTACGTATTTGCTGAAAAAGAAAATAGTGAGCACAGGCACTGGAATCGTATGTGTATTACACCATCATACGTCAAGTGCATGCATGAGCAAGTAAATATAAATCGATAACAATGCACCTGTGTTTCATTATCGAATTGTAGAACATATAAGCAGTGCTATACATACGTGCACATATATCAACCTGTGACCAATACTTACATTCGTAGCTGATGTATGCAACGTAGTGGTAACAGTTATTTTTATTGTTTAAAATTAATCAACGTTGAGGGTTGTGGGTTCGAAACCAACACTTTCTGCTATCTTTTTTTATTGAATTATGTCCCTCACTTCATAATCCGAGATAGATATCTGCCGCCGTTTATTTTGTTAACATTATTTAATGTACCTTACAGAAACATATATTTTGTATTGGTTCAAAAACTGATAAAGACGTATATTGCAATGTCATTTGAATGGTCTTAGTTAAATCCATATGTCTGTCTGGACAAAATGTATAAGCACATCCAATGTTTTCCCCGCTCTGGGGCGGCGGACAATGTGTGGGGTGTATTTACAGTCAAACTTTTTCAGGGGCCGGTAATTAGGAGGCCAAGAACCCAGATGATGTGTATATTTGACGTCCCCCAAGAGTCTCTCCCCCCCCCCCACCCCCCCCCACCCCCCCCCCCCCCCCACCCCCCCCCCCCCCCCCCCCCCCCCACCCCCCCCCCCCCCCCCCCCCCCCCCCGTACTGTCGTTTCTATGAAATACCTACTGGCGACAATTTTAAAATGTGTCTACATCCAAATTTTGTTTCACATTGGTTGATAGTCAAATTTGTATTCAGTCAATGAGTTGTGAACTCCGTATGCCCTGATCTGACTGCGTGATGTGCAACCTCTCCTCAGTGTGACGCTGTAAACCCAGTACAAACGTCACAAGAACCCTTTTGTCAAACTATATCTAAGACATTTTCGTAAAAGTGAGAAAAAGTTGAATCTGTAAAATGAGTAAAAAAAACACTAAAACAATATAATTTATCCGAGGCTCGAATTCGCACAAAAGGAACGCAGGTCGAATGCATTTACCGAGCACTCTACCATCTGAGCTGTAGGGACAATACTGCTTATATTTGCGGACGACTGGGCTATCGAAACGGTTTACGTTTACAAATATGGCATTTATTGTGGTTTTCAATTGCTTGTTTCACCAGTCAACCAGTTGGTAATTTAAATTATCTCCTAAGCTATTGGGAGCATGCATTTTCAAGCTATAAATTGCTCTAGATAATGAGTCGATTCGGCCAGCTAAAATGGCTGCAAACGGCTATATCCCTATAAAGCTATAATAGTCATAGTCCACTGACCCCGTGACGTCACGTGCCCTTGCCAATTTATCGGAAACCAACAGTAGTGTATAGTATATGTATACACCGTTATAATGCTGCCAGACTATCGTGTCGTTGTTTGTATCCTTTGTAAAAACCCAACAGAAAATGTCTGCCGGTATGGGAATCAAACTATGCGTCGAATATGAGACAGTGGGTTACTAGTTTGATTCCCATACCGGCAGACATTTTCTGTTTGTTTTTACTGCCTTTACATAAAGGAAAATCATTGGGCAATTCCAAACTTTGGATTATTAAACAGCATAATCTGCAACTGTGTTTCCTTCCGCAACCAAATACTAGGGTGGACGTTTATATACATGTACATGTAAGTCTTTCTGTTCTGAGTAAATTATACAGCTACTGTGGAGTATAATAAAATGATAATATAAAAAATTGCGTGCGTATTACAAATGGTCACACATTAGTAAGTAAATACCTTGTGGGAATCGAATCAGAGTCCAGAAATATATAGGACAGCTGTCGGAGTCCTTGACATGTATAATATTAAATAGTCTGAGAACCTTTGTCGATAATACATAAAGATTAGAATGGTTAGCTGATGAAAGTCGTGAACAAACGATGAGAATCCCGAAATAATTCCCTTTACAATTTATAACTGATTGTTTATGTAAACATTCACTTGTAAGTGTGTCATGTATATAGTAGCTGATCTGTAGTATTAGCAAACCAAGACAGGAGTTTAACATCGGTGTGCAACAGCTGGCCTATGGGGTATCATACATTTATATTTTGAAACCAATAGCTCAACTCCAGCACTGCAAATACACAGTTACATAATAGCTGGGCTGTAGTATTAGTCAACCAAGAAAATAATTCAGCAACCATGTGCAAGAGCTGGCATATGGGTGTCATACATTTATTTTATAACACCAATAGCGCAACTCCAGCATTACCGATACACACTTGTATAGTAGCTGAGCTGTAGTATTAGCAGACCAAGACAAGAATGTAGCACCCATATACAAGAGCTGGTCTATGGGTAATACAATGAGTGTGGACCAATGATGTGCAAGAGCTGGCCTATGGGTGTCATACATTTATGGGTGTCATACATGTATTGTATGACACCAATAGCTCAACGCCAGCACTACAAATACACAATTATGTAAATAGTTGCTGAGCTGGAGTATAAACAACCCAAGACAAGAATTTAGCAACGGTGTGCAAGAGCTGGCATATGGGTATTATACATTTGCAGTATGACACCAATAGCTCAACTCCAGCACTACGAATATAAAGATTGTGGGCTGTCATTTTAATAAAACAAATAAAATACACCTGACTGATCAATGTTGTGCTAGAGCTGGTATATGGATGTCATAAATGTTATTTTATGCTACCAATAGCTCACCTCCAGCACTGTACACACTACTACCGTTAATGTTAGAGATGTGTTTAAAAAAATAAAATAGGAGACTGCTATTTGATCAATGACATGTAAGTGCTGGCCTATGTGTGTCGTAAGTGTATGTTACGACACCCATAGCTCATCACAGTAATCAGTAATGGCCAGAAAGCTTATAAAGATTGACCATAGTCAATAAACATAAATACTCTCCCTTAACCCTTTCAACAACACAGACAGGTATAGTGGTGTTGGCAAAAAGTGTAGATTCAGACGAGCTGGCGCGCCGGCTCACAGGAGCTGCACTCCTCGCGAATAACCTTCACATCTTAAGAACAAATACTCCCCCTTTTCACAACTGGACTAGTCCTAAAATCATTCCGTGACAAGTGGACTGGCCAGAAATCAACATATCACAGTCCATTCCAGTTACTGGGATTGAAAGAGTTAACTCAGCAAAGTAATCAATTCCTTACGAACAAGGAATGCATGATATGTATAGGTAGCCACTGGATACATCAGTTTTTCAGATCTTGTCGACATTAATGTGATAAACCTATGTATGTTAGGAGTCTCACAATATGGGATTGGTAGGCAGGACAGAAGAGTAAAACGTGACGTTTATCTTCAATATCTTGTTTACACAATTTACACAGGCTATGCTGTCTAACTATGCCGACATGTCTACCGGTTTCAATCTCCAAGTTGTGACAGCCAGTTCTGAGTTTAGCAAGATCTTCAACGCATTTAGATAAACCTCGTGCTCAAACGTCGACTTGTAGTTACAGTAGATGTATAACTTTGATGTGTTATTTACGCTTTTCAACGCTTGCTGCATATACTGATCTTTTAATCGTTGAATAAACATTGATAGGAACTGATTAGGATACTGCACATACTGGGCATCCCAGACATATCCAAATCCGTTGGAATATAGTATTATCGTAACTTCGCTTACCAAGTCAATACAACAGTTGTTCAATGAATTTTGGTCGAAACATTTCAACATATTGTAACATTCTTTTCACATATCAGTGTTCTGGTAAACTCATTATCTTCATCCAATACTTCACACAGCGTCGCGCTGCTTGAATTCATAATGGAAAACGGCCGCAATCACCAAGCACGGCAGAGTTGCATGCTCTATTATACAAACCCGTATAACGTTTGCAAGCGTAACGTACCAGTTCAGTTGCCTCCCTTGGCTGAGTACCCCACAGTTCAGAACCATACAGGAGTATTGGTGCTACTCTTGTGTCAAATATGCTGAAGAATACTTTGTTCGAAAGTTGATCATACTCACAAAGCGCTGTGAGAATAGAGCGAAACACACGTTTAGCTTTTATAGCCAAATCGTTTGCCATTCGGTTTAGGGATAACTGCATGGAGAACGAGAGCCCAACGTACGTACAGCTGTTTACCACTTCAAGTATTTCACCTTTATATGTCCATCTTTCATGTCGAGACAAAATACTGCCATTTGTAAACAACATGACCTTCGTCTTCTGTATATTTACAACTAATTTACTCTCCAGACAATATTCGCTTAGTATTTCTAATTGACGCTGTAATCCCACCACTGTATCGGAAATAAATGTTATATCATCTGCAAACAGCAGTAGTAATCATTCAATTGTATCTGGGTTAAGTTGCACACCTCTTATACCACTGTTTTCAATCCACTGGCTAAATTAATTTACGAAGAGAGAGAATAGGATGAATGACACCATACAACATTGACGTAGTCCCACGGGACACTCAACAAAGTCAGTCAGTGTAGTTCATGTTCTCACACACGGTTTAACATGTATATACATTCCTTTAATTGCCGAGAGGTATTTTCCTTTTAGGCCTGTCGCACTTAGAACATTCCATAGTTTGTGTCTGTGGACAGAATCGAATGCTGCTTTGAACTCCACAAACGCAACATAAACCTTATCACGTTTTTTGTTTAGGTATTTTGCAATCACAGCCAGGAGTATAAACGCATTGTCTGTTGTCGAATACCCTTCTCTAAAACCTGCTTGTGACTCGGATATTTTTTATACAAATTTAAAACAAATGTTATTCTTCTGTTGATGATACTTGTGTAAATCTTTCCAAATACGTCCAACAGCGATATTCCACGATAATTACTAGTCTCATTTTCATTTCCTTTTTTTGTTAACTGGTATAATAATGGCACTAGCCCAAGAATCTGTAAATTCTCCCGTGTCAAATATTCTGTTGAAAAAAATGTGTCAGTACGGGAAAGAAACTATCTGTACTATATTTAGACAGTCCTGGTGGGAGTTCATCAATGCCACCATATGTTGATTCATTCAACGCTTTAATTTATTTAACAATCTCTTCAGTCGTTATTTCGGAATTGAATATTATGTCCTCCACTTCATCTAACGGAAGGTCTAATTCTCTATCATTAATTTCGTTGCCAGCTAGATTATCTGTTACATTACTTTTGAACAAATATTCAAAGTGCACCCTCTAATAATCCGCATGTATGTTATTCTACTGCTGTTTGTTACCCACTAAGTTCTTCATTTTTTTCAAAAATGTCTTGGGGTTATTTGTCGAGGAGGTTAAAGCGTCAAGTTCGGTGTTTACACATGCATATTTACCCGTTTACACAGATGTGTATTGGAAAAGTATACGTGTAATCAGCTCAATGTGCTTATCATGTCCTAACTATAGCACATTGTGCAATTTTCAAGCCAGCAATATAAGCACTAATATATACTAAACATGTGCATATGGATTATTTGTGTAAGTGACTTTTGGGTTTTGAATTAGATTTTTCGTTAGATATCCATTGACTTTACATGGGGTTCCCATAAGGTCACACCTACCTAAACTCGCAATCGTACATACACTATATATAATGTGCATAATTAAACAGTATTGACATACAATTTACCATATCAATAAACATTATATCAAATAAATTTCGGTAAAATAATGACATTTACTATTCTATTCTCGAATATGGAGCAAGACTTGTTATGTTTACATATAACATGGTGGGTGATCGCCTGGTATATTGTTGTGATTTTGCGTAACGGTGATGCCCACGAATTGTTAGATAAATATTATGTTTCATCAATATGACTGCGATTTCTTCCGTTTAATGTTACAGCCGTTAACACTACGGGTTCGACAGTACCAAATTTAGCAGCAATACTTCTGTAGTTAGTCTGAATATTTTGTACAGAAATGTCACGGCTTCCAGTTGCAAAAGACATGTATCCGACATTTGTCTATAGCATGTTCAGACTCGCTATAAATTAAAAAGTAATGCTGTTGAATTTGGTATTGTCAGACTTGTAGTGCTACCGACTGAACATGGTCATCATTTAATGGAAAATGAGCTTTATAGGCCAGGGAATATAGATTTGACCCGAAAGTCTCTGCAACACAACTGCCATTATTGCCAATTATTCGAGAATAATATGCTGATCAGCATAAAAAATTGCTAAAAATCGGAGGATAGGAAACCTGTCATTTTGGGGGAAAATGTGGTAATTTGGTGCAAAAATCGCGAAAAATAGAAAAAGTATATGGAGATAAACGTGTGGTAATATCAAACGAACTTAATAAAACATTTATATATATATGTATATAGTGTATACAGAAACAAACAATTTGAACATATTGGGTGTCATTTGTTTGGTAAAACTATCAAATTAGTGCATAAATTGTAGTAATTTTGAAAACTTTATTTCTGCCAACAGTTTCGGGACTTAATACCGAAAATTGGATAACATGTTGATACATAGCTATTATTCACATGAACATTTTTTTTAACACATCTGGTAACGATAAAGTGGTATTTAAAGTTCATAAATAAGTACCTAATTTAAAAAAAGAATTGCTGAAAGCTGGAAACTTTTTTTTTGTATTAGATAGACACCAAACCACGTGCTTATATTTACACATATAGCTACAGAAACATGTATGTAAGTCCCCACGTCTGAGTCGTAAAACATCATATAGCGTTACCGCCGCCCATACGTCCCATACGTCCCCGTATGTCCATAGTGAGTACGTACGTCACAAAAAAATAACGCTCAGCTAAATGTATTGTAACTTCTTTTTCCTTACTCGGATCTGCTTGATATTTCATACATGCATTGCTCTCATAGTATTCTACAACCCAATGACACATTCACGATCGTCCCACCCTCACTAAGCTCAGGGTCAAGGTTACATATTTGGCGAGTTCGAAACATTGACGCTTGCGTCAATGCCTTATATGTTTTGCTTGCATCCACGAATCTGCTTAATATGTCACACATGTGTCGCTCCAATGGTCCTCTATTGCCCTGCAACAAAACAAGACCGTCCCGCTCCAGTTAAACAAAATGTCAAGGTCACATACTTGGCGCGTCCCAAACCTTAACGTTGGGGTAAATAACTTATAAGTTTGGTTTCCTCGCACGGATCTGCTTGATATTTCATACATACATTGTCCTAATGCCCTCTACCATCCACTGACAAATGAACAATCGTCCGGCCGCCGCTAAGCCCAGGATGAAGATCACATATTTGGTGAGTTCGAAACCCTGACGCTTAGGTCAATCCTTATATGTTTTGTTTGCATGCACGAATCTGCTTAATATGTCACACACGTGTCGTTTCAATGGTTCTCTACCGCCCTGCAACAAATCACGATCGCACCGCACGCATTAAACAAAAGACCAGGGTCACATACTTGGTGCGTCCCAAACCTTAACGCTCGGATAAATAACTTATATGTTCGATTTCCTCCTACAGATCTCCTTGATATTTCAAACATACATTGCCCAATGCCCTCTACCACCCACTGACAGTTTCACTATCGTCCCGCCCCCGCTAAGCCCAGTGTCAAGGTCACATAATTGGTGAGTTCGAAACCTTGACGCTTGGATAAATGTCTAATATGTTTTGTTTGCATGCACGAATCTACTTAATATGTCACACATGTGTCGTTCCAATAGTTCACAACCGCCCTGGAGCAAACCACGATCGTCCCGCACCCGTTAAACAGAAGGTCAAGGTCACATACTTGGTGCGTCCCAAACCTTGATGCTTGGGTCAATGAATCTATGTTTTGTTTCCTTCCACCAATCTACTCCGTATTTCACCAACATATTGCTTCAATCATCCTCTACTGCAGTGTAACACATTCACGATTGTCCCCCACTCCCCCCCCCCCCTCCCGATAACCCAAAATATCAAGGTCAAACACGTAGTTCGTTCAAACCCTTAACGCTCGGGTATATGTCTTACAATTTCCGTTTCCCTGAACGGATATGCTTGTTGCTCTTATGGTCCTCTGTCGTCCTGTGACAAGTCCAAGATCCGTTCAAATTCTGCCTATCATTTCATGAGAAAAAGTCGTTTGACGATTTTGACATTTTTACAGCGGCCATCTTGGATTAGGCGACGACTCCAAATTATTCATCAATTCTAAAAAGCTTTCATGCAAATATCATCACTGTGATTGATAAACGCATAACCCCGATCGCATTCACTGGTTATGAATGAAACAAGAGATGTAGGAGAACAGCATAACTCGACTACGAGGGTTGTCGATGTACACATAGCTGGACAAAGAAGGAGGGCGCGGCCAGCATAAAAACTGTAACCAATGTTGACTAAAAACCTTAACCAAGGGACATTAAGTAAGTAATTCAAGGTTAAATGTAGATCAATGTCAGATATAGGTCAGGGGTTATTGATGTACATCACTAGGAGATAAAGTTTTCCAAGAATGGTTGCTGTAGGCCCAGGAGTATTTCATATACAAGTTTGACTAAAAACCTTAACCAAGGGGAAATAAGTAAGTAATCCAAGGGTAAAAGTAGGTCAAAGTCAAATATAGGTCAGGGATTATTGATGTACATCACTATGAGATGAAGTTGTCCAAGTATGGTTGCTATAGGCCCAGGAGTATTCCATATACAAGCTTGACTATAAACCTTAACCAAGTTGAGTACAAACCTTAACAAAGGGGAAATAAGTAAGTAATTCGAGGTTAAATGTAGGTGAAGGTAAAATATAGGTCAGGGGTTATTGATGTACATCCCTATGAGAAAATGTTATCCAAGTATGGTGTTTGTATGCACAATATAATTCCATCTACAAGCTTGACTAAAAACCTTAACCAAGGTTGACTAAAGAGCTTAACCAATGGGAATTAACTAAGTAATTCAAGGTTAAATGTAGGTGAAGGTCAAATATATTCTGGCAAGGGTTAAAGAGATATTGTGAAAAAACATTAACTTTAACGCATTTCTGTTACAAAAGCGGTGAACGTTAAAAGTAAATAAATGACAATGACCTTGAGAATTTGGATGTGGATGTGTGCGTAATGAAGCATCATCCGTAGACAAACATTGATGTGAAATATTATCAAAGTCTGGCAAGGGGTTAAAGAGATATTGTAAAAGACCAATAAGTTTAACGCATTTCTGTTACCAAAACCGGTGAACATTAAAAGTAAATAAGTGACCTTGACCTTGAGAATTTGGATGTGGGGGTGTGCGTAATGAAGCATCGTCCATAGGCAAACATTGATGTGAAATATTATGAAAGTCTGGCAAGGGGTAAAAGAGATATTGTGAAAAAACAATAACTTTAACGCATTTCTGTTACAAAACTGGTGAAAATTAAAAGTAAATAAAAGACCTTGACCTTGAGAATTTGGATGTGGGGGTGTGCGTAATGAAGCATCATCCGTAGACAAACATTGATGTGAAATATTATCAAAGTCTGGCAAGGGGTTAAAGAGATATTGTGAAACTAGAAAATGTGTCCATAGAACACGGATGCCCCACATATCGCTTTGATAGTTTTTGAAGCACCAAGTATGTGACCTTGACCATGGGCTTGGCGGGGGGCAGGACGCACGTGGATTTGACACAGGGCAGTAGAGGACCATTAGAGCAATGTGTTGAAGTATCAAGCTGATCCGTGAAAGGGAACAGAAATTACAAGATATTTACCCGAGCGTTAAAGTTTTTGAAGCACCAATTATGTGACATTGACCCTGGGCTTGGCGGGGGCAGGACGAACGTGGATTTAGCGCAGGGCAGTAGAGGACCATTAGAGCAATGTGTATATGAAGTATGAAGCGGATCCGTGAAAGGGAACAGAAATTATAAGATATTTACCTGAGCGTTAAAGTTGTTGAAGCACTAAGTATGTGACCTTGACCCTGGGCTTGACGGGGGCAGGACGAACGAGGATTTCGCACAGGACAGAATAGGACCATTAGAGCAATGTGTATGTGAAGTAAGAAGCTGATCCGTGAAAGGGAACAGAAATTATAAGATATTTACCCGAGCGTTAACGTTTTTGAAGCACCAAGTATGTGACCTTGACCCTGGGCTTGGCGGGGGCAGGACGAACGTGGATTTGGCACAGGGCAGTAGAGGACCATTAGAGCAATGTGTATATCAAGTATGAAGCTGATCCGTGAAAGGGAACAGCAATTATAAGATATTTACCCGAGCGTTAAAGTTTTTGAAGCACCAAGTATGTGACCTTGACCCTGGGCTTGGCGGGGACAGGACAAACGTGGACCATTACAGCAATGTGTATATGAAATATGAAGCAGATCGGTCGAAGGATGAAGAAAGTATGAGATATTTACCGGAGCGTTCAAGTTTTGTGACGGACGGACGGACGGACGTGACGGACGAGACGGCACGGACGGACAAGGGTAAAACTAACGCCCCCTCCACTATCGTGGTGGGGCATAAAACAATAACTTTAACGCATTTATGTTACAAAACCGGTGAACATTAAAAGTAAATAAATGACCTTGACCTTGAGAATTTGGATGTAGGGGTGTGCGTAATGAAGCATCAACCCTAGACAAACATTGAAATATTATGAAAGTGTGGTAAGGGGTTACCTTAACCAAGGGGAATTAACTAAGTAATTCAAGGTTAAATGTAGGTGAAGGTCAAATATATATCAGGGGTTATTGATATACATCCCTATGAGAAAAATCCTGATGTACATCACTAGGAGACGAAGTTGTCCAAGTATGGTTGGTGTAGGGCCAGGAGTATTCCATCTACAAGCTTGACTAAAAACCTTAACCAAGGGGAATTAACTAAGTAATTCAAGGTTAAATGTAGGTCAAGGTAAAATATAGGTCAGGGGTTATTGATGTACATCACTAGGAGACGAAGTTGTACAAGTATGGTTGGTGTAGGGCTAGGAGTATTCCATATACAAGCTTGACTAAAAACCTTAACCAATGGGAATTAACTAAGTAATTCAAGAGGGAATGTAGGTCAATGTCAAATATAGATCAGGGGTTATTGATGTACATCCCTATGTGAAAATGTTGTCCAAGTATGGTGTCTGTATGCACAATGGTATTCCATGTACAAGCTTGACTAAAAACCTTAACCAAGGTTGACTAAAAACCTTAACCAACGGAAATCAACTAAGTAATTCAAGGTTACATGTAGGTGAAGGTCAAATATAGGTCAGGGGTTGTTGATGTACATCACTAGGAGATGAAGATCTCCAAGTATGGTTGGTGTAGGGCCAGGAGTATTCCATCTGCAAGCTTGACTAAAAACCTTAACCAAGGCGAATTAAGTAAGTAATTCAAGGTTAAATGTAGGTCAAGGTCAAACATAGATCAGGGGTTATTGATGTACATCCTTATGATAAAACGTTGTCCAAGTATGGTGTCTGTATGCACAATAGTATTCCATGTACAAGCTTGATTAAAGACCTTAACACCAAGGTTGACTAAAAACCGTAACCAAGGGGAATTAACTAAGTAATTCAAGGTTAAATGTAGGTCAATGTCAAATATAGGTCAGGGGTTGTTGATGTACATCACTAGGAGATGAAGATGTCCAAGTATAGTTGGTGTAGGGCCAGGAGTATTCAATCTATAAGCTTGACTAAAAACCTTAACCAAGGTGAATTAAGTAAGTAATTCAAGAGGAAATGTAGGTCAAGGTCAAATATAGATCAGGAGTTATTGATGTGCATCCCTATGATAAAAGGTAGTCCAAGTATGGTGTATGTATGCACAATCGTATTCCATGTACAAGCTTGACTAAAAACCTTAACCAAGGTTGACTAAAAACCGTAACCAAGGGGAATTAACTAAGTAATCCAAGGTTAAATGTAGGTCAAGGTAAAATATAGGTTAGGGGTTGTTGATATACATCACTAGGAGATGAAGATTTCCAAGTATGGTTGGTTTAAGGCCAGGAGTATTCCATCTACAAGCTTGGACTAAAAACCTTAACCAAGGGGAATGGTGTCTGTATGCACAATAGTATTCCATGTACAAGCTTGACTAAAAACCTTAACCAAGGTTTACTAAAATTCTTAATCAATAGGAATTAACTAAGTAATTCAAGGTTAAATGTATGTCAATGTCAAATATAGGTCAGGAGTTGTTGATGTACATCACTAGAAGATGAAGATGTCCAAGTATGGTTGGTGTAGGGCCAGGAGTATTCCATTTACAAGCTTGATTAAAACCCTAAATCAAGGGGAATTAAGTAAATAATTCAAGAGGAAATGTAGGTCAAGGTAAAATATAGATCAGGGGTTATTGATGTACATCCCTATGAGAAAAGGTTGTCCAAGTAGGTCAAGGTAAAATATAGGTCAGGGGTTGTTGATATACATCACTAGGAGATGAAGATTTCCAAGTATGGTTGGTTTAAGGCCAGGAGTATTCTATCTACAAGCTTGACTAAAAACCTTAACCAAGGGGAATGGTGTCTGTATGCACAATAGTATTCCATGTACAAGCTTGACTAAAAACCTTAACCAAGGTTTACTAAAATCCTTAATCAAGGGGAATTAACTAAGTAATTCAATGTTAAATGTAGGTCAAAGTCAAATATAGGTCAGGGGTTGTTGATGTACATCACTAGGAGATGAAGATGTCTAAGTATGGTTGGTGTAGGGCCATGAGTATTACATCTACAAGCTTCAATAAAAACCTTAACCAATGGAATTAACTAAGTATTTCAAGAGGAAATGTAGGTCAAGGTCAAATATAGATCAAGGGTTATTGATGTACATCCCTATCAGAAAAGGTTGTCTAAGTATGGTGTATGTATGCACAATAGTATTCCATGTACAAGCTTGACTAAAAACCTTAACCAAGGTTGACTAAAAACCTTAACCAAGGGAATTAACTAAGTAATTCAAGGTTAAATGTAGGTCAATGTCAAATATAGGTCAGGGGTTGTTGATGTACATCACTAGGAGATGAAGTTGTCCAAGTGTGGTTGGTGTAGGGCCAGGAGTATTCCATCTACAAGCATCCCTATGATAAAAGGTTGTCCAAGTATGGTGTCTGTATGCACAATAGTATTCCATGTACAAGCTTGACTAAAAACCTTAACCAAGGTTGACTAAAAACCGTAACCAAGGGGAATTAACAAAGTAATTCAAGGTTAAATGTAGGTCAAGGTCAAATATAGGTCAGGGGTTGTTGATGTACATCACTAGGAGATGAAGTTGTACAAGTATAGTGGGTGTAGGGCCATGAGTATTGCATATAGAAGCTTGACTACAAACCTTATCCAAGGCGTGACACCGACGCCGACGCCGACGCCGACGCCGACGCCGGGGTGACTACATAAGCTCTAACTATTCTTCGAATAGTCGAGCTAAAAATAATTAACAACGGCCTGTATTGTCATTTATTGTGTAAGTATATCTTTGGTCAGTTGATATTTAAAAAATTATTCTAGTTTTTAGCGATTTCTGTATTAAATTTGTACTTTTATCCCAAACAATGTAACCCGGGAGATCCGGATTTTTTTTTTTTTGAAAAGACATACTTGGCAATATATTATCAAAATATTCTGCTGATCAGCATATTTTTCTCGAATTATTGGCAATACTGGTGTTTGTGTTGCAGAGACTTGCGGGTCGGTTGCATTTTTCACGTAAATTCCCTGGCCTATTACCGAACAACCTTGATCCCACACCATGTCTTAAGGACCCATTCTATACCTGTAGCCGATTTCATCAAAATTGCAAAGTATACTTTTCTAGTATACATTCCGGGTGAAATTTTCAAATTTTAGGATAAATTTATTAAATTTTATTATACTGGCTGTGATAATGTAATACATTCAGTTTAATAATTCTGCATACTTTTAACCATCAAATATATGAAGTTGTTAGTTTTATATGAAATAATGCATTTCAGGAAAAATAAATGATTACTCCCTCAAAGTATACTTTGCTAGAAAAGTATACTTTGCAATGTTGGTGAAATCGGCTACTGATCATCGTTTCATTCAAAGATAATTGCTTCGTAAAAGTGATGGAATATATGTATACCATATATGTGAATACTGCCTCATTACTGTATCCTATACGGCACATGGAGTGGCCACGTTGGCCATCTTTGTGTATTCCAGCCATCAGCCACTTACACATGTTCTGCCATTTGACAAAGAACTAAAAATGTGAAGTAGGACATATGATATAAAGTAGCTTATCACATGTAGAAAAGCCAGGAGAACGGACGCCTATCAAATAGATTACACCAGATTGTAAAATATGTCATTTTTCTGGACAGGTTTGTGCCTGTCTTTCTAACAGCATGAACCAACATAATAATTACCCTCATACACAGAAATTCGCACAGCGTATCACTTTTACCTGGCCATCCACACAACAAATACCATATATACCCACTACTGTACTCTGTTATTAGCTATACATCCAATGACATGTAGACAGTTACCTGAGTGTATTGCCCTGGTGTCTACTCACCTAATATTCGAGTGAATATGGCTTTACGTATGGGCAACCTGCATAGGCTGTGCGTCAGATTGAAAAGTTTACACATCAAAATGTATTTTGAGATTCATGCGAGAAGTAATCAGATATCTCGTCTTTTGTATAATTTGCTGGCATAATATTTATAGCTTGCCATTGTGATTTATGTCTATTATGTATTGCACCAAAACTTACTTGGTTTACTATCATATTATTTGCTGTATGTGTTAAACGCACGAAGTGGTGAAATTGTACGATGACTTGTACATACAAAGATGGCGGAGATGGCAACACAATGCTCCATATAGTATTCAGTAACAAGACAATATTCACATATGTTATATGCATATATCACATCACTCTTATGAAGCAATTATCATTGAAGTCAAGTGTATCTATCTATCACCTAATACCTTAACTATACTCCAGTCGGCCTGAAATGAGATATATAAAATATATATCTGCTGGTTGCGATCTTTACTTCATTTATGGTCGTAAATCCATTAGCTGTATCACATTGAATGAATTTGAATGAATTTCAACGTAATTTGCTGTCTGTTATATGTCCAGCATTTCTACAAACGTGCGGTTATATGTCCAGCATTTCTAGAAACGCGCCGTCTGTTATATGTCCAGCATTTCTAGAAACGTCCTGTCTGTTATATGTCCAGCATTTCTAGAAACGTGCTGACTGGTATATGTCCAGATTCGTATTATATTTACAAATTTGCAAACCATTAACCATTCTATTTCTTTTTAGCTTTTTGTATGAACCTGACATATGATGTCCGACGACATCTGTATGAATACAGTAATTATTTAATGGCTTAATTTGCTCGGGATGGGCTAATGCATTAGTATGTGTAGAAAACAATGAACATAAACATCATTTGCAATGTATTATAAGTATGCCAATTACACTAAGGTACAATATAATGGATACACTGTTTAATATATGTTTATAGCATTATAAGTTCATATCCCAGTTTACATACATTTTTCATTTATAATTCAGAAATAGATAACATGATGCCCAACGGAGACACATGAACCCATGAAAGAAGAACCTAACACAATACATCATGATATTCACATGACATGCGCACATCGATGGTCGTGGAGTCTTCAACGCGGCACTCCACTTCCAGCGGTTTGCGATCCCAAAAGGAAAGCAACATTGCGTGAAATATTTATAAAAGTTAAACAACTGAACGAGCGCCCCACAACAACTATTTTCCAATGATCTACCGAGAAAAGAACTGTCCCAGCAGAAAGAAACGCCGAATAACAATGAAGCACAATAGACGAAAAGATAACAACTAAGATGCCGTTAATATAATGGTCGAAAAAGAAAACATAATCACAAGGAAACCAACCACAGTATACATGAAATAAAATATGACATTGTAAATATAACTGGAAATATGACGACAGAAAACTCAAGCCACAAAAGAAATGACGACATGGCCAAACTATAGTACTATGACGGGCCTGGTAATCAGTTCAACAGAATAACACATACTAACTAATAGTTACTAAGACAGTACTTTCCTAACAAAATACGTACATCAAATAAGGGAAATAGAGGATATTCCATCGTATATTTTGAATAGCGGGAAATAATACACGAGTGTGCGTCGTCTTCCGCGTAAGCAACGATTGAGCGTAGCCAACGAGTTGCTTGCACGGACGTCGACGGACACGAGTGTGTACGATGGAATATCCTATTTATTACACTTCCACGGCGGATATATATGCACATTTAGTCTATTTTTGAGATTATAATCAATGAATTGTGATGTGCGCATGAATAGTTATACAATGACGTGTTTTCCCCGCGTTTTGACGTTACGTTGTGTGACGTCAGATGTGACGTCATGTAAACTTTTTGAAATCCAAATTACGCAGCTGTTTCTGTGAACCAGATGCATGTTTGGAATGTGTTCAATCACATTAACATTCTAGATTATTCGAGACCTTTTCCAAATTTCAAATTATTGAGCTACACCATTTTTTAATTTTGTCTGCCAAGGACATTATTTTGTTGGCTACCCAGTCATACTGGTATCAAGGGCAATGACAGGGCAGATAGTGCTGCCAAGGCCGCTCTGGAGCTACCGACTTCTAATGTTCCTGTTTGCTATCATGATTTTAAATCGTCCATTAACTCGTTCATCTGTGATACAATGCAGACCCGGTGGGATCTCTCCCAGATAACAAACTTCATGCTGTGAAACCGACTTTGGGCAAATGGACTCCTGGCTACAGACATGTACGCCGGGACGATAATCGGCGCAAACACTTCAATGTTACTTCACTTGCGGAGTTATTCCAGGTGGAGAACATTGAAGGTGTGCTTACCTTTCTCCATGAAACCAACTTGTATCGGAAAATCTAATTTTATCATTGTATACATGTTGCTCATTTATATTGTTCATCATAGTTTTATTTTTTCCCTAATAATTTGATTACCTACCACATCTAACATACTATTGTACTATCACTTTCTTCTTCATCTAAATTGCTTGGCCCTAAATGATACTTTTTTGTGTTGATGGGCCGTTAAGCACCATTCAATTCAATTCAATTCAATTCCAAATGTTCAAATAACTTTATTTTGACTGTAATAAAAAGTAAACATTTTGCATGGTAGCTCGTGGTTTCCAAGAAAACAGGCGCGCAATTACGGGTGTTCTCTTCACTGTGTATTATTTGTAAGGAGTTGATTACGGATTTTTTCTCACAGCCAAACCCGTGCAAATAATTTGCATGAGTGTAATAAAAAGAAAATAATCACCATATGGTGCAACATTACTTCGAAGAAGCAAGCTCAACAACCTCACAACATTAGTTGTAGCAAACCGAAGTAACTCTCTTAACTTTTTGCACTGGGAAAATAATGGCTAAAAACAGTTCAAATATAGCAGCAGACGACACTTCATGAACGTCCCGATCGGGTTTCTGAAACACTCTTCTTTCTTTTTTTGGAATGGATAGTAGTCACCGTGTAACGAAAAATGTAGTAATGAGCATTGGCAGTAGATATGAAATGACCAACTCAGCAATAATCCAATATGTTGCAAAATTGAAGGATCGTATCTTATGTTGATACATGCACAAGTATATGTATTCCCTAATAATGTTATGGAACTAGACATGAAACACACGACTACGGAAATTATCCAAATAGTGTAATTCACGTCACCGTACAATTGTGGATGGGTGGTCCCATTGCATCAGTGCCTTCATATTTCTATCATAATTCACGACGAGATAATCGTTACTTTGACAACGTCTTACGGATCTAGTGAAAATGGTAACCGTATCGCAGCAGTTTCGAAGTAATAATCCAAATGAAGTCTTCAACATCGCTACAAGCTCTGACATATCGCATGAACTGCGAAATGTATACCCCGCACGAAGTAGAACCGGGAACATTTCCATCCAATTGTGAAGAGTTAAGGATGTCGACATTAAAGTCGTCCCTATTATCGTAAATTTCAGTTGTTAGAACAATTAACAGAGACGTAGATTGTGATATGGAGCTTCGGAATCTGAAATATTCGCTTTATTGAGCGTAACGTCGGATTGATAAGTTTTATTCACAAACCGACTAAGAGGTGAGTATCCATGTTCAGTGTGTCATCGCCAGACGCACCAAATTATCTTTGCAATACGCCACTAAACTACATTCCAATCCGTCTAATACAGCTTATGACACTGTCTTTCATCGAAATACAGATGCTGTATTCGATAAGAAACCAAGCTTCAAGCCACCATTCGGCAAGAGAATGGATCCTTTGATACGCGATGATGGCTTACATCTGCTCTTAGTCAGCACACAAAGCAACAACTGATCCATCCATTTTAAATCATTTTTTCTTGAAGTTAAAGACAGGTACAACACATACACCCCAATTTTCACTGATGGCTCAAAGGACGGGGACGGGGTAGCTGCTGCTGCCGCTGTCCCCGAGGTAGATCTTCAATCCAGACTCCCAGACAAATCTTCGATATTTTCTGCGGAATTGAGGGCAATTTTACTCGCCCTTGATTTTGCGAAAATATCTTTGAGAATGCAATTCATTTTATTTTCAGATTCTCTATCTTCACTACAAGCTTTGTACAACATGAAAGTTGAGCACCCACTTATCCGCCAAATCATCGAGCTACACCACATTTTAATTTCTTTTGGCAAAGACATCATTTTTTGTTGGTTCCCCAGTCATACTGGTATCAAGGGCAATGACAGGGCAGGTAGAGCTGCAAAGGCCGCCTTGGAGCTACCGACTTCTATTTGTCCTGTTTGCTGTCATGATTTTAAATCATCCATCAACTCCTTCATTTCCGATACAATGCAGACCCGGTGGAATCCGCTCACATATAATTAACTGCATGCTGTGAAACAGACTCTGGGCGAATGGACTCCTGGCTAGAGACATGTACGCCGAGATGAAGCCCTTAGTCGATTGCGCATTGAACATACACGACTAACGCATTCGTATATGCTCAAGGGTGCGCAACGTCCATGGTGTATTCCATGTCACAGCGCATTTACCGTGCAACACATCCTACTGGACTGTATCGACTTTGCCGATATTCGACGCAAACACTTCAATGTTACTTTTTGTTGTTATGCTTATGTTTAACGGCGGCACTGGCTCTAGGACCTTGCATGCCGTCTCCCAAGAATGGGAGAATGAACGGAGGTAGAGACTTTTTGAGAGAAGCCGGTAATTCGTATTTACAGAGCAACTAATAATTATCGGTACCCATTTACAGCTGGGTGGACTGGAGCAATGTGGATAAAGTGTCTTGCTCAAGGACACAACGCACACCGCTAGTCACGCTCAAACCCACGACCCTTGGATCAGTAGTCCGACACACTAACCATTACGCCACGGCGCTCCACTCAATGTTACTTCACTTGCGGAGTTATTCCAGGTGGTGAACATTGAAGGTTTGCTTCGCTTTCTCCATGAAACCAGCTTGTATCGGAAGATCTGATTTGTAACATTGTATACATGTTTCTCGTTCTATAACTTTATAATTCTATACATGTTGTCCATTTATATTGTTCATCATATTAATAGTTTAGCCTGATCATCTGATTGCCTACCACATCTAACATACTATTTTACTATTCTTTGTATTCTTCATCTACATTGCTTGGCAGGCGATAGCTGTGGGAGATAAAGTAATGTTGTACACACCAGCGGTAGCACCAGGGTTGTCCAAGACGTTACACTGTCCATGGGAAAAGAAATAATTCACTGACTGAACGAGCTACCCAGGTAGATTAGAAGATTCAGAAAGGAAAGAAAAAAAGCGAAGATTGTACACTTTAGAAGTATCCGACTTGTAAAACACACTGAAGACACACGGAGCAGCAGATGGCAACTCAGGGTGGAAACCAGTTAATGGAAAACTCAGCCACGAGTATTCGAGATGTCCAAGTCACGGGGCAGCAGGTAGCAGCTCCAAGCGTGGTCAGGACCCGTAAAAGAGGCAAGACAGTTAAACACATACAAGATAGAGCATGTCTGGAGCAGCAGGTGGCAGCTCATAGTAAGCAATATCCGAACAATACGGCAGACGAAGACTATGACGACGCTGATGGCAGAGCTCAGTGGCAGGAAGTTGACGAATACAATAGACTTGGTGTAAGGAAATGATATCAGCAATTGTTACCGATACGTCATTATACCCGGGGATACCTAGTGATAGTGACAACTTTATACAAAAATAAATCTTATTTACTAGTACTTGATATTATCACAATACTGAGAAAATAGCAAGTAAAGTTTCAGTTGATAGGAAAGATGAGAAATGAAGAGGCATGGATTGAGCAAATCATATATACATTATATACACATTCAATATTTGATAATATTCTCATAACATCCCTATTGTCACAGTCTTGTAACCCAAAGTACATTACAAAGTTATCGTCTCGTCATTTACTTTGTATAACACACTGGTATATTGTCATAGTAGTCACTCTCAATGTTCGCCAATAGGTATTCCTCAAATAGTAGTGCATGTTTTCTCTTATAGCAAGAATACATATATTTATTGTCACTTCTTCCCCAGTCCGATATACTCTCATTCGTATATACGATTCATAATACTGACACACAGTATCCTTATTTGGTAATTTCGAATTTCCGAACAGTCTAGGATCGTCTGGTCAGGCCACCACTGCATGGCACCTATGACATTACAGGCATCACCAGAACCACGGATTCAAATGGCGAAGACATCTATCACAAATCTCTCACTTCACATCTCATCTCGCAGCATCGCAGCTATATGAATCTCGTATGAACCCAGCCCTATCCATATATCGTGTTACATTTCCCAATATAAAACACATCTGATCGATCAGCTCTCCAAAATCAGCTCTACACGTTTGACCAAATATAAAGTGTCCAGTCCAATACCGCTCACTTTTATCCCATGCCAATTATAAATAAAATGGTCAGTTTTCACACCTGTAGCTCTATATATCTTGCCCAGATAAGTTTTCCAGTCCATTTTGTAGTCCTATTAATCACTTATGTTACATGTATCACATTAATTCATTACACTTGGATAGTGAAGTCGAAGAAAATGTCGAACCCGATGACGAGGATGATCTTGAAGAGGTTTAACACAATGCAGAGCCTGACGACGGGAATAGCAGTGGCGACGAACTTCATCGCATTGAAGAAGAACAACCCAGACGTGAGCGACGAGCCCCTCGATATCTTGCTGACTATGTCCGTGCCTGCAGTGACCAGTCTCTGATGATTGACTACTAATTATGTAACCAAATTACTTTGTTGTTTCATGAGCGAGAGTTGTGAGAAATATATTTGTCTGGAAGACACGAGATCATGTCTTTTCAAGGGGGAGGATGATGTTATGATATTTGAGTTCAGTAGTTTCAGTACTACCTTGATTCATAATCAGAGCGTAGCGAGGGTGTCGCGTGCAAACTGGGCCGTACGCATGTGTAGTTGTGAAAGCGGTGTGTTTAGAATGTTGACAAGCGGCGTGTGTTGCATAAAACCTAATTGTATCGATGTTATCATGTTTATTAAATAATTAAAAATAAATACCTTGTTTACTGAAGAGACTTGTTCACGTTACAGTGTAGAAACAAAATTGCTACCGAGCTCCATACCGCTCGCGAGGGTAGCAATTTAACGCCATCTCTTTAATGTAACACACGGAAGAGTGATTTTTGAAATCGGTTATCGGGCGTGTTTGATATGTTAGCGATATAAATTGTCAAAGCTGTATCAATAAATTATTAATAATGAACATACACATGCAGAAATTGGTTATTTTACAAGCTTTAAAAGCTTCATTTCGTTATCTTGAATGTTGAACAACAACAAGAGAATAGATGGCTTCCATGGGAAAACTATTTCCCTGTTCTATTATTGTTAGCAATTTACTAGTTCTACATCAAAGATTATTTGTTTAAGGGTATAACATATACAGTTTACTAAATTGTGACCTACATGCAACAGGTTTGGGTATGTGGTGATGCATAAACTTATCTTATTGAGTTGTCAAAAAATGAGCATAGTTTCAACTTAATAAGCTGCGTTACTTGCTCAAGTACGATATAATAGGGTCATGGTCTAAAACATCCAAGGCGTCTGTTTCTTTTGGTAATGATATATACCTGGTACCAGTGAGTTTTAACTCGGACGTGTGTATGAAGTAGTCTTTAACCCCAACATTTGACCTCCGCTCAGATGCAGTATATTTGGATAAAATGAAAGGAAGTTTTACCAATGAGACAATTGCCCCAATATTGATATTAAAATCTCCCCCAATTAACAAAGGAAGCGTATATTTCCCGTAGACAACTCTCAGAAATTCCATAAAATATTTGAAATGCTCTTGGCGTACTGGTTCTTTGCTAAATCCTTTGTTCCATGGTCCGTGCCAAGATACACAGATGAACTCCAAATACGGTACGCCTTTTGTTTTGACCGTCATCATGAACATGCGAGGAAGCGGGTTGAAGTCTAATGGAAACGCTACATGCAGATTATTATTTGCTGTTTTTTGTAGTTTCTCAAGGATCCTTTGAAGTTCTGTATCACGCATATCAAATACACTCGTGTCTCTGGTATCAACTAACAAACTGGCTTCGTCGTTACCCTTATATGTGTAGTATTCCGGTATTGCATGCGCCTTCCATTGATGAATATCTTCCAGTGTTTTGTATTCTTGAATTATCATCAAGCTCGGGTGTTCATTTGTTATTACATTTTGTATAGCATGTTTGCGTCTCTCAGCAGTGCCTGCTCCAATAGTATGTCCATTTACGTTCATAATGATAATTTTGATTCCCGCTGGCGCTGCATATTCCGATGGAGTTGTCCGTGATTTTGTTTGGCTGTATCGTTTATCTGCTGAACCGGTTATATCCGTTTTCTTTGGTGTGTCTGTTTGCTTTAGCTGAGGTAACGGCGCATGTTTAGAGTCTTTGACTACGCATATAGGTGTCTTTGTCCTGGCACCATTGTAAGTGCGAGGGCCGGGCGGCGTTTGTTTGTCGTGTTGTTTATCTAATGGTATCTTACTTGAACTGGCGTCATTATGATTACTCTGGTCTGTTGCTGTGTGTCGATTATTTGGTCTACCTTGTGGTGCTTGCGTTACCTTTGGACGAGCTCCAACATGTGTCTGCTTACTGGAGGGATGTGTATCGCCATGTGTAGCTGCACCTTCCGGAAGCGATAATGAGGAACATGCTGTATGTTCGGATGGAGTTGCCTCGTCATGTTTGTCGTGTTGTTTATCTAATGGTATCTTACTTGAACTGGCGTCATTATGATTACTCTGGTCTGTTGCTGTGTGTCGATTATTTGGTCTACCTTGTGGTGCTTGCGTTGCCTTTGGACGAGCTCCAACATGTGTCTGCTTACTGAAGGGATGTGTATCGCCATGTGTAGCTGCACCTTCCGGAAGCGATAATGAGGAACATGCTGTATGTTCAGATGGAGTTGCCTCAGCATGTTTGTCGTGTTGTTTATCTAATGGTATCTTACTTGAACTGTCGTCATTATGATTACTCTGGTCTGTTGCTGTGTGTCGATTATTTGGTCTACCTTGTGGTGCTTGCGTTGAATTTACAGATCCTTTGCGGTTGTCCATAATCTCTGCCTCGTCTTATCTGAAATTAAAGATATCAAACTAATACACATCTGCAGAGCAGCCTTCCTAAACAAGATACATCGAATGCCATATGGTCATTTATGGTGTCCGGTGTAGAGAGGCTCCACTATAGTTCAGGTTTATGAACATGCAATGTCGTGCGTGTTTACTCTGAAATCAGGTGTCGATACGATAGGTAGATAGATTGCAATGCAATGCATCCAAATGAAATACGGTTAGATGTATGGTGTGTCCAGTTTAGAAGGGTTTACCTTGAAATATGTTTTACTTTCAAATATATGTTTTCATCACTTCCAACGCATACCTCTAAAAGGCGAGAACATGTCTTAAGCTGATGTGTTCTCAGTTTATATTTCAACAGTACAGTATGATGTTCAATTGCTACCAGACCTCATTTGTATTACTAATGTGACGGGATGTTTCACAATGCAGAGTCTAGCAACAAAACCATATTTGACAAACAATCCATTGGTAAGGAAATGTAACCTGTAATATAACAAGTAAACATATATCAAGAAATCTCCATATTATGTTTGTATCTCTTTCTAAAATCGACAAGTGGGAACATACAGTGTTTATGTTTACTAGGATTGTGTGGCAATACCATGATGGTGATACTTCGGGGATTTACGTCCGATCAACATCAGTATCATATGTGGCTGTTACTGGAGAAATGGGGATTATGGGATTTGCGATCAATGTAGCTCATGGTTAAGTGACACACTCATGTAGCCTGGTAACGATTCATATTGTTTGATAGAACCATGACGGGTGTTTCGTTGATGGCGAACAGTGCAGATCATGAGCAGACTGTGCGGATGTATAGACTGACCTGGAACTACACTGGTCACAAAACCCATAAGCCCCTATCTCCAGTGACAGCCACAAATGTACCTGTGTTTGGTGGAAATAAGCCAGATGCAAATAAGTGAATACAACGTAATTGTATGTGGATTATATCCATATCTACTTAACGTGATAATGTGGTAGTTAAGTCGTCTAATACACCTTATACGTCGTATGAATTACATAGGTTTCGCTTCCAGGCGAGATTTTTGGATAAGATACATAACACGATGTCTCGCTAAAACATGATTTTAACCTCTAGTGACGTCGACATAATTGCCTTTTATCTCGTAGTTAGTCAGTCGTCTTGCTGATCGCGTCAAATCGAATTACAAACTAATGTAAACAAGATAAATTATTATTTATTAAGGACCCGTTCTATACCTGAGCATCGTTTGATTCAAAGACATTTGCTTTGTAAATTTACGTACATGTATAACATATACATGTATGTGAATACTGTCTCGTTTCTGTATCCTATATGGCAGGAGTGGCCGAGTCAGCCATTTTTGTGTATTCCAGCCATCAGTCAGTTTCACCCGTTCTGCCGTTTGACAAAGAACTCAAAATGTGAAGTCGAACATATGATATAATGTAGGTAATCACATGTAGAAAAGCCAGGAGAACGGACTCCTATCAATTATAGTACATCAAACTGTAAAATATGTCAGTTTTCTGGACAGGTTTGTGCCTGTGTGTTTAACAACATGAACCACAATTATAAATAACCTCATACACAGAAAATCGCACAGTGTATCACTTTTACTTGGCAAACCATACAACACATACAATATATACCCACTACTGTACTCTGGTATTAGCTATCAAATCCAGTGACATGTAAACAGTTACCTGAGTGTATTGTCCCTTGTGTCTACTTACCTACTATGCGAGTAGATATTGCTTTACCTATGTATCGGTAACATGTACACTAACATAGGCTGTGCATCGGATTGAAAAGTTTACATATCAAAATTTATTTTGATATTGATGGGAGAATTGCTCTGATATCTCGTCTTTTGTATAGTTTGCTGGCATAATATTTATAGCTTGCCGTTGTCATATTTGTCTAGTGTGTATTGCACTAAATATTATTTGGTTTACTGTCATATTATTTTCTGTATGTGTCAAACGCACGAAGTGGTCAAACTGTACGATGGCTTATTCATACAAAGATGACGGAGATGGCAGCTCCATGCCCCATATAGTAAACAGTAACAAGACAATATTCACATATGTTATATTCATATATAAAGTATTCTTATGAGTCAATTGTATCTATCTATGACCTAATACCTTAATGTTATAGTCTCAATTGGTCATATTATAAAAATAAAAATAAAAGTACTGAAATTACTGAAATATGTTATCTCCACAAAAACTAATCACTTGCGGAATTAGAGACTGAAAGTTGCATATTTTCTCAATCATCAGCCAGAGGCAAATGTACTGTGATGGTGCAAACGCATTCCCATACATACGTTTTCTCTAGAATAAGTTACTGTTTCAAACTCCCAGAAAAACGTGTACGAAAGTGTCGGCTAACTGTTCACTACTACCTAACTGTGAGAACTACAGATAATAGCTGCCGTATTCATACGCACGAAATGTCTTGATTCGTATTTTCCATAATTTAACTGATAAACTGAGCAGAAACAGTGAAAGATATAGAGAATAGTATATGTTGAGTTTTAGATACAAAGCAAGACAGACCCAAACGCCATAGGATAAGTTCGCACAGTGCACTATTTTCCTGGTCGTACTCGCAGTCTAGGCACAGCACGTTCAATGGCTGCCCCCGTAAAGTGTGCGAAGCCATATACACATATATGTATAATTTTGTCTGTAAATATTCTCTTCTGAGTTTGGGATTTTCCTTCTTTCCTACACATGAAATATGGGATTTGACCCTGTTAACCGACCTAAAATGATTTTAGCTGATGATAAGCCATTAAACATCATTATATAAATAAATAATACTTATTAGTAATATTGTGGAGCTAACCTAGTTTCAGTACTTTGATTTCCGTCGTCGTCGTCCAAAATGTCAAAAAATGTGTACAAGCTTCGTCATCATAGTATAACTTTAATATTACTGGACGGATTGCTTCAATATTTTGACACTTGATACATGTGAGCATTAGGAACACACTCATGCCGCCATTAGCATGACCTTGATAATGTGTACCTTCACATTTTTGCGGAAACTCATAGCCATTTTTTGAAAGTTTGTACACGCTTCTTCGTCATTGTATAACTTTAATATTACTTGACGGATTGCTTCAATATTTGGACACTTGATATATGTGAGTATTTGAAACACAGTCGTGCCGCCATTAACATGATATTGACCTTTGTTACCGTTACATTTTTGCGGAAATACTTTTTTTGCGTCAAAATGTTTGTACAAGTTTCTTCATCATGATAAAACTTTATAATATTTCTTAACGGTTTTCTTCAATATTTGGACACTTGATACATGTAATCATTCGGAATACCCTCATGCCGCCATTAACATGACCTGGACCTTTTTGACATTCACTTGGTTGTGGAAACTCTTAGCCATTTGTTATGTCAAAAAAGTTTCTTCAACCATGACCTTGTTCGTGTTTAAGCATGCACTTCTCTGACGGATTGTGTGATGCTTACTTTAGCACATGACCATGATCATGTTACGGTAAAATGCCTCGACAGGCGCGACACCGCTTCCATGGCGGAATTCTTGTCCTGTTTGCCATCATGATTTTAAATCATCCATTAATTGATTCATCTCTGATACAATGCAGACCCGGTTGGTTCTGCTCAAAGATAATGAACTTCATTGTGTGCAACAGACTCTGGGCTAATGGACTCCTGGCTATATGCTTGTACGCCGAGATGAAGCTGTCCTTAATCTACCGGGTTACGCATTGGACATATACAACTAACGCATTCGTATATATGTTTAAAGGTGAGCCGCGTCCATGGTGTATCGCATGCCACATCGCATTTACCGTGAAGCACATCCGACTGGACTGTATCGACTTGATTGATATTCGACGCAAACACTTCAATGTTACTTCAATTGCGGAGTCATTCCAGGTGGAGAACATTGAATGTTTGCTTAGCTTCCTCCTTGAAACTAGCTTGTATCGGAAAATCTAATTTTATCATTGTATATATATGTTCCTCATTTCTGTTGTGTTCACCTTAATTTATTTGTACCATCAATGTGTACATGTTCCTCATCTCATATTGTGTTCATCATATTTTTATTTTTATTTTCACCCTAATCATTTGATTGCCTACCACATCTAACATATTATTTTACTATTATTGTATTCTTCATATACAGTGCTTGACCCTAAATTATACTATCTTGTGTTGAAAAATAGCGGACCTCGGCGAATTTAGGGGGTTTTCGTACACTTCACACACGTGCCTCAATGTAAGTGGTTATAACCTACATCATTAACTTATTATACCCACTTTTTTTGGGGGAAAAAATGGGTATATTGTTTTCGTCACGAGTGTCCGTCCGTCCGTATGTCCGTACGTCCGTCCGTACGTCCGTCACGTTTCTTGTAACTCGAAAAACTTTTTCACCTTCATACCTACGCGCCTGATATTTGGTACATAGCTTCGTTATCATGTGCAGATGCGCAAAGTGAATTCGGATTTTTAATCCGACCCTCCATCATGGATTATCTCCCCCTTTCGGACTCAGAATTTCCCATTTTTTCCTTGTAACTCGAAAAACTTTTTCACCTTCATACCTACGCGCCTGATATTTGCTATGTAGCTTCGTTATCATGTGCAGATGCGCAAAGTGAATTCGAATTTTTGATCCGACCCTCCATCATGGATTATCTCCCCCTTTCGGACTCAGAATTTCCCATTTTTTCCTTGTAACTCGAAAAACTGTTTCACCTTCATACCTACGCGCCTGATATTTGCTATGTAGCTTCGTTATCATGTGCAGATGCGCAAAGTGAATTCGGATTTTTCATCCGACCCTCCAACATGGATTATCTCCCCCTTTCGGACTCAGAATTTCCCATTTTTTCCTTATAACTCGAAAAACTTTTTCACCTTCATACTTACGCGCCTCATATTTGCTATGTAGCTTCGTTATCATGTGCAGATGCGCAAAGTGAATTCGGATTTTTCATCCGACCCTCCATCATGGATTATCTCCCCCTTTCGGACTCAGAATTTCCCATTTTTTCCTTGTAACTCGAAAAACTTTTTCACCTTCATACCTACGCGCCTGATATTTGCTATGTAGCTTCGTTATCATGTGCAGATGCGCAAAGTGAATTCGGATTTTTCATCCGACCCTCCATCATGGATTATCTCCCCCTTTCGGACTCAGAATTTCCCATTTTTTCCTTGTAACTCGAAAAACTTTTTCACCTTTATACCTATGCGCCTGATATTTAGTATGTACCTTCGTTATCATGTGCAGATGCGCAAAGTGAATTCCCATTTTTGATCCGACCCTCCATCATCGATTACCTCCCCCTTTCCGACTCAGAATTTCCCATTTTTTCCTTGTAATTCGAAATACTTTTTCACCTTCATACCTACGCGCCTCATATTTGCTATGTAGCTTCGTTATCATGTGCACATGCGCAAAGTGAATTCGGATTTTTCATCCGACCCTCCATCATGGATTATCTCTTCGGACTCAGAATTTCCATTTTTTCCTTGTAACTCGAAAAACTTTTTCACCTTAATACCTACGCGTCTGATATTTGGTTCGTAGCTTCGTTTTGATGTGCTGATGCGCAAAGTGAATTCGGATTTTTTATCCGACCCTCCATCATGGATTACCTCCCCCTTTCGGACTTAGCATTTGGGGAAAGTGGGTATATTGCGATGGCGCGCCATCGAATTTTTTCTAGTATTAGTTACGTATAGATGATCGGATGCGAAACGTTTCATTTTCGTGGCTAAATGTTTCCCAGAAATACAATTTGGAGTACGACTTTCGCTTTAAATTCATGGTCCATGGAAGTATGGCAATTGTAGCGTTGAAAAACAAATGTATTTATATTATCCCTGTTTATGTAATAAATGGTTACAGTCCTGGGTTATGGCTATATCTATGTAACCCTTTCACCCATACATATATGTCATTGATAGTTCCATGTAAATGTCTGGACCATTCCATTAATCAGATATATCTAATTGGTATATTTGGAAAGATCTGACAAATACTGAAAAACACTGCAGATCCTGATGAGCCGGCTCATCTGGATTTACCGTGTTGCAAATATACAGTTATGGCCTGTATGGTTGAAAGGGTTAATTATCGACAAAGTTTGTAACTGAGACACGCCATGGGATTTTGTACCTTCGGACATATGCGTAATTGCATTAAATCAATTTTTAAAATTTACAATAGTTTTCATCAATGAAGTCAAAAGTTGAAACAAAATTCAGAGTGCATGCGGAATATAACTTTGGATACCATTTATGGAAAATATTGTAAACGTATTTTATGAAATTACGCTGATGTCCGAAGGTACAAAATCACACGGCGTGTCTCAACTGTAACCCAGGACACAATGTGCCAATACCAACCTTCAGTCGCCGGACACACGTATATTCGATAATTGTATGCGCAATGCGCCACTATTGGAAATCGAAACTAGCGGGCAAAAAAAATGAAATGAAGAGTCGAACTGATACAGATACCGCAAACAAATGTACGTACCACTTGTGGCTCACCAACTGTTGAATGCAGTGCCGTAGCCAGAGGTTCGAAATAGCCGAGGCCAACATAAGCGGCGGAAGACGATAATTATTGGGGGTGGAAGTGTGGAGGGCCCGAAGGGCCCGAGTTTGCTAGGCGGGTCCGAGGGCATGCCCACCCTGAAAATTTTGAAATCAAAGTGGTCTGAAACGCCATTTCCTGCATTCTCAGCAAAGTCTGAGCACATACTACGACTCCCATTTTTCCTATATTGGAATAAAAAAAAAAAAAAAATAAAAAAAAAAAAAAAAAAAAAAAAAAAAAAATCGTGAAAAAACGGACGAGGCCATGGCCTCGTCTGGCCTCAACGTGGCTACGGCACTGGAATGTACCATACGAGAGAACGTGTTTAAACTGTTGTTCCATCCGTTATACAGCACTATGGAAATGTTTATATATGTTACGTTGTGTTTTTATTTTTTGTTTGGCTAACTAATTGTCTCGGACTTCAGCCAGACCTGTGTCACGTAGCAAGCATTGGCACAATCGTATATTAACTTTAAGCCGGTATACGGCGATAGTACCTATGCGCTACCCAAAGCAAGTCAATGAGTGTATCTGCTATTGACAAGCCCAGGAAAGTCGTTCCTATGTCTACCAATAATAGTGAAATCATAATATATTATTATCAACATACAGTCTGTACATACGACCACAGAAAGGGTTTTAACACAACAAATAGGCGTGTAATAATATTATACCGACAACTTTATTATGGAAATTTAATATTATAATTCATTGATAACACAAAACTGTGTCCACATATGCATCGTGACTCAAAACAAAACAAAGTTGCATGGCTATATGATAAAAATAAAAAATATGTATTATCAACCAGTGTAATTGCCAAGCTCTGCGCATGAATTATATTAGGTTCCCATAGCAACCACTCAACAACACATGCACAAAACATACCAAAACCACTACGCCGCTAATATCATATTTGTCACATGAGGTATTGATTACAATAATTTAAATTACATTTCTAGTTGTAAAACAAAACATCACAAAAATGAACTCATAACGCAACTGTTCCAAATATGTATAATAGGGTGTATATAGATAAAATTAGTTACTACATTATGTTTAAAAGTGGCATAACAGTAAATACGGTGGTACAATGCCATGTGAACAAATAAATAATGGTTAAAGATGGTCAATCAAAGTTAGTATTAGAAAATGTACAATGTTAGCAGGAGTTGCATGTTGTATTGTCAACATTTACGGTAAGTAGTATTGTAAATTAGCATACTGTATATCAGGTGGTTAGGATTGAAATAGGTTTTAAATTCTGGAACAATCACGTTGAGTAGTATTGTAGATTAGCATACTGTATATCAGGTGGTTAGGATTGAAATTGGTTTTAAATTCTGGAACAATCACGTTACTTACTCACATCATAGATTAGAATATATTGTATGTTACAATAATATAATGTCAAAATAATATAAACTTCACTTCTGTTGCTTCTGTGTTCATGGTAAAGGTCAGAAATTCCTATGTAAAGGAGAACATTTCTCACATAACACAGCCAAATTTGAAATATCGTACAATATCACAATATATGGCAATATTATGTTGAGAACAATAACAATACATATATGTATACGGTTTTGTCCTTGGGAGATAAAAATGGCGTGTTAAACGTTTTATACGTGCACGAACCCTCCACGCCACCGTAAGAAAATATTAACATTAGTATGCAGGTGTAGTAAAAAGGTTTTAATGTACCATGAACACACTAAATCAGTTACAAATCACCAGAAGTTAGAAATAAAACCAGTTACATTGTAAATAATACAATTACATTGTAAATAATCCAAACAGGTGCAAACTATATGTTTCTAATGTTAAGATAAATGAAAAGCATCAGGATTATGTCAGCGGTCAAAATTTAGGGAATCTCCATCAAATAGTTTTGTAATTATAATCCTAGGTATGTATCTAGTACCATAGGTAGTGATATGTATAAGAGGACGACTAGCACTCAGGTTAGTTATCAGTTAAAAATAGTGATAACCTTAGAGTATGAAAACCGATAGGGTTAGGTTATCATTCAAAATTAGGGTTAGGTCAGTAGTCAAAATTAGGGGATCTAGTCAAAATTTGCTGAGTAATAATAATAATCCTAGGGACGTGTCTAGTAATATAGGTAATGTCTAGTAATATAGATAGGGATAGGTTTAAAATTTAAAAATACGGATAGCCTTAGGGGATGGAAAGCGTTAGGGTAAGGTTAGCAGTCAAAATTAGGGAATCTCTATCTAAGTAGTTTAGTAATGATAATAATAATCCTAGGGATGTGTTAAATATCACAGGTAGTGATAATCCTAATAGGACGACAACTAAATCAGGTTAGTTAGCAGTCAAAATTAGGGTTAGGTCAGTAGTCAAAATTAGGGGATCTAGTCAAAATTTGCTGAGTAATAATAATAATCCTAAGGACGTGTCTAGTAATATAGGTAATGTCTAGTAATATAGATAGGGATAGGTTTAAAATTTAAAAATACGGATAGCCTTAGGGGATAGAAAGCGTTAGGGTAAGGTTAGCAGTCAAAATTAGGGAATCTCTATCTAAGTAGTTTAGTAATGATAATAATAATCTAGGGATGTGTTAAATATCACAGGTAGTGATAATCCTAATAGGACGACAATAAATCAGGTTAGTTAGCAGTCAATTAGGGTTAGGTCAATAGTCAAAATTAGGGGATCTAGTCAAAATTTGCTGAGTAATAATAATAATCTAGGGACGTGTCTAGTAAATATAGGTAATGTCTAGTAATATAGATAGGGATATGTTTAAAATTTAAAAATACGGATAGCCTTAGGGGATAGAAAGCGTTAGGGTAAGGTTAGCAGTCAAAATAGGGAATCTCTATCTAAGTAGTTTAGTAATGATAATAATAATCCTAGGGATGTAAATATCACAGGTAGTGATAATCCTAATAGGACGACAACTAAATCAGGTTAGTTAGCAGTCAAAATTAGGGTTAGGTCATAGTCAAAATTAGGGGATCTAGTCAAAATTTGCTGAGTAATAATAATAATCCTAGGGACGTGTCTAGTAATATAGGTAATGTCTAGTAATATAGATAGGGATATGTTAAAAATAAAAACGGATAGCCTTAGTGGATAGAAGCGTTAGGGTAAGGTTAGCAGTCAAAATTAGGGACTATCTAAGTATTTTATAAGTTAATAGCGTTAGGGTAAGGTTAGCACAAAATTAGGGAATCTCTATCTAAGGTTTAGTAATGATAATAATCCTAGGGATGTGTTAAATATCACAGGTAGTGATAATCCTAATAGGAACGACAACTAAATCAGGTTAGTTAGCAGTCAAAATTAGGGATAAGCCTTAGAGTATGAAAAGTGCTAGGGCTAGGTTAATATTCAAATTTGGGTAAGGTCTGCATTCACAACCAGGGGATCTTGTCAAAATTTGTTGAGTAATAATAATAATCCTAGGGAAGTTTCTAGTAATATAGGTAGGGTTAGGTTCAATATTGAAAAATAAGGATAAGCCTTAGGGGATTGAAAACATTAGGGTATGGTTAGCAGTCAAAATTAGGGTATCATGTCCAAAATTGTTAAGTAATAGTAATAAATTGTAGGGAATGTGTCTAGTAATACAGGTATGGTTAGAACTTAGGGGAGGGGTGAGTAGTATTAGGGTTATGTCAGCAGTCAAAAGTAGGAGATAAATAGCATAAGGGTCAGCTCAATATTAAAAACTGAATAATTAAACTAACCCACACTGTATAGTAAATACTGAATAAATAAACACACACTGCGTAGTTTGCACCTATTAAGCATCTAACGTGTATACAAAATATAACATGGCTAAAACATGTATAACAATGCATACAGTAGTTCAAATTACAAGTTTACATATCACCACCCCTGATGCTATAATATATTATTAAAAAATAAATATAAAATGTTTTCAAAAATATTTAATTTTTATTTTTACAACCAAAATAATTATTCTAAAAAAATATATCCCAATTAATTTAGAAAAGAGGAATGTGTTGTTTGATTCCTTCATCAAAAAAATAAGATAAACCAATGCAGTTCCATCTGAGATAGCACCTAGTGAGCCGGCTCATCAGGATCTTACACTGTAAATATTTTATTATATATAATATACACAAAGTGGTGACATTGTAATTATAATCTTAGGGATGTATCAGTACTATAGGTAATGATACGCATAACTAACGACTAGCATTTATGGTTAGTTATCAGTTAAAATAAGGGATACCGGTAAGCCTTAGATATGAAAAACCGCTATGGTTAGGTTAGTTAACATTCAAAATTTAGGGTTAGGTCAGCAGTCAAAGTTAAGGAATCTTCACAAAGATTACTAAGTATAATAATAATCCTAGGGATGTGTCTAGTAATATAGGTAGTGTCTAGTAATATAGGTAGGGTTAGGTTTAAAAAAATATATATATGGATAAGCCTTAGGGGATGGAAAGCATTAGGGAAAGGTTAGTAGTCAAAATTAGGGAGTCTATATCAAAGTCGTTTATTATTAATCATAATAATCCTAGGGGTGTGTTAAATACCATAGGTGGTGATAATCCTAAGAGGACAACTGCTAACTCAGGTTAGTTAGAAATCAAATTTAGGGTTAGTTATCAATCAAAATTATTAGGGATAAACCTTAGAATATGAAAAAATGGTAGGGTTGGGTTAACATTCAAAATTGGGGTTAGTCAGCAGTCAAAATCAGGGTTTCTTGTCAAAAATGTTGAGTAATAATAATAATCTTAGGGATGTGTCTAGTAATATAGTAGGGTTAGGTCAATATATAAAAATAAGGATAAGCCTTAGGGAATTGGAAGCATTGTGGTACGGTTTAGCAGTCAAAATTAGGGCATATGAACCAAAAATTGTTATAATTGTAGGAATGTATCTAGTAACACAGGTATGGTTAGGTCTTAGGGATGAAAAGTACTAGGGTTATGTCAGCAGATGAATAGCATTAGGGTTAGTTCAATATTGAACATTGAATAAGTAAACTAACCCATACAGTATAATAAAAATTATTAAACAACATACAATAGTTAAAGTTTCAAGTTTACAATATCACCACCCCTGATTTTATAACAAAATAATAATAATAATAATAATAGACCTGTTTTTTTTAAATTTATTTGAATTAAATTTTTCAAATTTTTATTTTTTATTTTTTACAATCATATTAATTATTATAAAAAAATATCCAGATTAATATAGAAAAGAGGAATGTGTTGTCTGATTCCTGTATCAGAAAATAATAAGATAAACCAATGCAGATCCATCTGAGATAGCACTTATTGAGCGGTCATCAGGATCTATACTGTTAAACATTTTATTACCGGTATACATAATTATACACAAAGTGGTGACATTGTAACATTTCTAATAATTTATATTGGTTGAATATTACGTAATATATAATATTGTTATCTACATAACCCAGGTGAAAGTCATGATATAACACTAAAAATATAGATACGGCCAAAGTAATATATACAGTAAGTATATAGTATTAATAAGCCAATAGAATATTTTTATATGTAATAAGCTATTCAATAATAGGTAATATACTAAAATTAGTTATATGTGAGTAATTGACTCCAAATTGTATGTATAATTTTTTATAAAATAAAAAGATAATAATTATTTTTTTTTTGAAAAATAATAAATATTTTTAAAAATATTTCTGTCGACAAAATTATATTCAATCAAAAAATGTGCTGTTGTAAAAAAAATATATTCAATCAAAAAAAAATTTGTTGTAAAAATATATAATTCCACCCGGAGCTAAGTAGTATCGTAATAGTTCTGTCCTTATGCTACAATGGGAGTCATGCAGAATCCCATATCTGGATACCTTGCCTGTTTGTTTGTTGGGGATTAACGGCTTATCAACAGCTAAGTTCACTAAAATCCGGGTCACAGGGTAATACAAAATCCCATATATTATCCGTACAAGTATATACATGTTCAAGTACAGATACAAATGGGAAAAAAACAAAATCAGAACTAAATATTTATAGTACCGAAATATATATTCATCTCTGAAACCAGAACAAACCTAAACAAATGCCAGGCCCTTATCACATCATAATCATTTGTGCCATTTGTGTCCACCCACCCGAAAAACCTTATGATCAGAATAATACAATGTATTGAGACCATATAAGGTATCACATATTAGATGATCATCCAGAAAAATTATTATTACAAAAATAAATAAACAAGGTAGATAAAGATAAAGAAAACCTGCACCACTCCCACAAACAACACACACACAACTAGTATTTACATGTACAACGATTTTTAAATCATGTATTTATAGAATTGTATATGTCCACAAAGACATGGGAAGAATTCAATGCATTGATGGAATCATTCTATTAGACCAAGTCTTTGCAACAATGCCAATGTAGACTCAATGTATACACTTAATAGTATAACAATAGACAATACATTGTTTACACAGGTGTGCTATCATATGATGTAACATAATAAACTCAATATATAGTACTGTGCCTATGCATTGATTAAAAAACTTTAACATGCAGTGTTATTTATATGGCCACAACATTTAGTGTTGTACTATAAAATGCAAAAATTTATTAAAATTAATACAGTTCGATTAACTTATGGTATTAGCATGCTAAACTGAACTACACCAAGGTATATTCGATAATTGTATGCGCAATGCGCTACTATTGGAAATCGAAACTAGCGGGCAAAAAAAAATGAAATGAAGAGTCGAACTGATACAGATACCGCAAACAAATGTACGTACCACTTGTGGCTCACCAACTGTTGAATGTACCATACGAGAGAACGTGTTTAAACTGTTGTTCCATCCGTTATACAGCACTATGGAAATGTTTATATATGTTACGGTACACACACGTACACTTTGATGTGAAGTCAAGTCGATGCTTGTATCGGGACTGAACGAAAATGTTACGAAATGTACACCAGCTATATATATATATTGTTACGCGCCGGTAGTGGTGCGTACATATGACCCCGCATAGACCCTGTCTAATGCTACGTGTGTGCTGCAAGCTCCTGCACGCTGTTCCAAACCCTTGTCGTGCGTATACTACCCAGTATCCTCTAACACGCGTTGCGGGCTATAGATGACTGATTGACCGACAAATGTGGTAGCGTCTGCCTATAGTTGCCAATCAGTAGATCTGCGTAGCCTGCAACCTGTGTCTCTCAAATCTGGACTAAACGCTGCACGTCTGTATGTACGGGAACACGGGTGTAGCTGCCGTCTGACAGTCCAGGGAACAGATAATAGACTAGATAAATTCAATTATTTATTAATTTTAGTTAGCACAAGATATATCCGAGAGATGGTTCAAATGAACGGTACATTCGTCCGTACTACAATAAGTAAACTATCGTGTGGATAGACTAAACTGTTTATAATAATTATGCAGTAAAAACCGCAACGATCAATACTAACGAAAAGGCAGCGTAAACACCGGCAAACATGGTGGTTCTAGAGGTAGAATTTGCTATCCACCAGATTTCGTTCGCGTACAGGCAAATATGCATGCATACTTTAGTAGTTACGACTAATGGGGTTTATGCCGTGAAAAATGTCCTATGTTGCTGATAAGACCCTCTCAAGGGTTAAATAATGTCCAAATGACTCTGGCAAGATCAATTTATATTAAATAATTAATTGTTTTTGCTATGAGAACTGTACAATGCTTATTATTAGCTTACATTTAATTCTAAAGACCTCATTTTCGCACGAGTTTTAACGTGGAGGTGTTATCTGTAAGATCTATTGTGCCAGAGTGCCGAATGGCAGATTTCGCTCGCCTTATATACCCATGCATGGTCACAGTGGCCAAAAATTGGTCGCTCGGCCAATTATTGGCCATTCTGGCCAAAAATGCACGAGCCGGAAATGACATCAAATTATGTAAATGACATCACAGATTATGTTCTTAGTGACGTCAGCAGATACGAATTTGTCATTCAATTTTATCAAATAAACATCGGAAACTGACAGATAACACTTCAACGGGGAATGTAAAACACAATTAATACATAATATATAAAATATGTACTAGAACAATGTTATCGTGTGTACGTTTAATCTTTAGCGGCATGATAAACTCCTTTACGTAAATTTACAAAGACAAACAATCCCACAATTCAGGAATCAAAATGGCGGACAGTAAGATCAAAATGTTAGGCACTGACAGAAAAGTTACATTTTCTATTACAATAGCGGCTACAGGGATTGTTGGATAAAGTTATTTAGCGAAACGAGAGCTCAAACCTACGTCAGATTATAGTCTAATTGACATTGTGTACACACGTTAACATAGTGAGCTAAATTTGCGACAATGTTGGATTCTGGTATTTGACAGACAGGTGCGTGAATTGAAGACAACACGCGGAGCTGGATAAGAACCGACAGACATGATTCTTAACATGCGTGCTTGGGCTGTGGGTACAATTCCAGATCATATCACGTATGTTTTCATTTCACGTCTTGTCAAAGCAGCACAAATAAATAACGTTGATATTCTACAAGCTGTGTGGTGAAAATGAAAATGAAATTCAGCATGGTTTGTAACTAAAGAATCCCGGTAAGTTACCTAAATATGCCGGAGCATATCAATATGTATAGTTATCTATAAATAAATACTGAACCGCTGTTGGAAAAGTGGACTTTAATTGGCGTTCTGATTAACGTGAATATATTACACTGAACTCTCTCTAAACCTGACACCCTGGGAGTTCAGGGTTTCCAGCCTAGAGAGTCCACTGTAAGTCGGTTTACTATCAGAATACTACGGAGCCCCGCATGGGACATGGATTTTTTTTATTAATTCGTTCCCACAAAATAACAATTCGTTCCCTCACTTTAACATCGTGGGAACGAATTGTTATATCGTGGGAATGAATTGTTAATTCGAGAGAACGAATTGTTAAATTGAGGGAACTAATTGTTATTTCGTAGGAACGAATCGTTATTTCGTGGGATAATATGAATTGTTATTTCTTGGGACGAATTATAAAAAAATGAATTCTATGTCCCCTGTGGAGTTCAATAGAATACAGCTTGTAAAGGCGCTCCAAGTATTGCTATGGTTATTATCATAATAACCAGAATTGCAGTGGAAAATCCTCCCTCTACTACATCCCCTAGGGACCGCATGCTTGAAATCCCCCGTGAAATGTGTAGCAGTAACACGCACGCACGCATACACATCTAGAGAGACGGACAGACGGACAGGGTGTCCGTATTAGAAAGGCGATAAGCGAATTTACTAACAGTCCGCCACTGCATGTTGGCAACACTGACCCTTACCTGGGTATATTACTGACATCGAAACAAAACCCTGACTGACCCTTGTGTTAGTGTAAATTATGATTGTCTTCAATTTGTTTTAAATATATACGAAACCTAATGCCAGTGTTATTGCAGAAAACTGATGGACATATTCTAAAGACTGGTAATGCTGTGTTGCGTACTTCATCATGTTCATAACTGTATTTATTACATAAAATGGCGTCTGACAGTGTAACAACACAGTGTAATAAAAATCATAATACACTAGTGTAATAAATATGCAAATTAGTGTTCTGCAGAAAACATGATAGGTGACAAGTACAGCTTAAATGTATGATATTGTCCTTTTCCAATAAATAGAATCTAAAATTTGTGTTGATTTAATATGATATTTATTAAACTCGTTGACTAATTTCATAAGAAACTCAACATAGCCTCGTTTCTTATGAAATCAGTAAACTCGTTTAATAAATATCATATTAAATTATCACTCGTGTAATATCCTCGATTTATAAAGTTAGGGTAGTTCATTGTCGTGAATATATTTCCAGTGTTAACATTGTCTGTTTTGCGAGAATATCCCATATTCGCACGGTAATACAGTTGCAATACATTTTACAACTACAGTCATCTGCTGTTTAAAAGGTACATGCCCACTCATTAGGAAAACAATGTTCTTCATAGGAATCAAATAAGTGTATAATTGTGTCACTATTACACCAGTTCTAAAAATTACGAGTGCCCGCTATACAAATATAATCATTTACTTGATTTAGTTATATTTATTTTACTGATATTGACTCGAGGTGGTATCAGGCTATTTTCATATGCAAATGAGGCATGGTATTTTTTAATTATTTATACTAATTAATTGCGTCGCCTGAACAAATAATATTTTCTACATATTATAAAGTATGATCATTGCATATCAAAAAATAAATACAGAGAATACATAGTAATGTCCGTTAACATTTTAAGGAAGCACGGTTATCGCCCCTGATATCAGAGTGTAAATTTGCGTCTGATAAAATAATGTACAATGATGTCAATCAATACGTGGGGTAACGGTGAAAGAATGTGTATTTTGCCAGAAAATATCTCATATGATGTCTCTGATGTAATGAAAATTGTGTGTCTACTGAGTGGGCATGTACCTTTAAGGCATAACATACATAGATGAGTGTGGCCGACTTCTTGTATATAAAGATAATATTTATCAAATAACCACTGAGTTTACGGTATAAAGTACCAAACATGAGCACTCTTATCAACGTGTTCACATATACATGTGTGTATATTTATATGTATGTACCCCCATCGTTATAACTCTGCCAGAATATCGTGTCGTTGTTTGCATCCTCTTTTTACATAAACAATCAGTTATAAATTGTAAATGGAATTATTTCTGGATTCACATCGTCTTTTCACGACTTTTCATTAGCTAACCATTCTAATCTTATTTATTATCGACAAAGATTCTCAGAGTATTCCTTAGTATAAATGGCAAGGACTCCGACAGCTGTCCTATATATTTCTGGACTCTGATTCGATTCCCACAAAAGATGTACTTACTAATGTGTGACCATTTGTAATACGTATGTAGTAGTAGTAAGGGAGTCAAAATGATACCAACCTACCGTGGTATCATTTATAACCCTCTATAATACCCCCACCACCCCCACCCCCGAAAATCAAAAAATTGGTTAACGAGGAAAATTGGGTCTCCCGACAGCAAATTTATGAATTTTTTGAGAAAATAATTTTGAGAAGAGGGAGTCCCCAATTATATTGGTAATTGACTTTTGAAAAAAAAAAAAGTAAAAATCATTCATGTAAGTACAATAGTTTATATTCCCTCATTTTTCTTCTCCGATATAGCTAATTTATTTCGCAGATCAGCAACTAATTCTACCAGCTCTAGTCTACCACGTTCACCTTTAGCCACCTGACAGCGTATTTGTTGCTTATGTCTACAAAGTGTTTGGGCACTAACGAATTTACAAGGGCATCTAGGGCATTGAAATTGGTGGGGGACACAAGGAAACTTTCTACGTCTCGCTAGATGCCTTCGTAGATAGTCTTTACACGTAAACGTCTTACGACAAGTCTCACACTCCATTATATATGTATATAAAATTTATCTGTTCAATTGGATGTGAAAAAAAAACATTATATGTAAATTTTTGACGTCCAATTGAACAGATAAATTTCATAGGTTATACAAAAGTATATATACAAAATATATACAGAAAAATATGATAACGCCCAGAAACAAAACTAGAGCAGAAATAGAAAGTTGAGAAGAGAGCCGAATCTCTAGGGATTACTTATAGTACACGGTTGAGAGTTAGGGGGTTGACAAAGCTGATAAATGTCACAAAGAATGAGGCGTTTATGAAGCGGTTTAACCGCGCCTATAAAAGAGGGGCATTTAATGATATATCCAAAGCGGAGGAAGTTGGTAACAGAATTAAAAAAGAAAGTATTGCGGAGTTTAAGGGCTAGTGTAATAAAACCTTCAAGCACCAATAATTTGTCTAAAAATAGACACACAGGTGGCCCAATACAAAATAAAGATCTCTCGTTCGCGCGATAGTGGAAAAAGGTGAAGAAATATTGGGGGCTCACGATGAAACATTGGAAAAGGTAGAAAATAAAAATGGAAAGACGGGTAGTTACATTATCCTTTCGTAAAATAAAAAAACATTAACATTAACGAGTCTGAACGCATGTCCGAGAAACTCGCTCCGTATCTAACAACCAATTTTTATTTTGAGATATTCATATTCCTTACAAGCTAGAACATATGGAGGAAATTAAAAATGGAAAACCTGTAACTATAATAATGCACAAAAATCTCGGTGGTAGCGAACCACTATCATCAATGAAAACCGTTAAAAAAATGGCTGTCAGATAAAGAGCAAACACGAATAATGTCCGATAAAATAGACAGACCGAATACAAAGTGGAAGTTTGTAAGATGGGTAGAGGTTTTCGTAAAGCTATTAAATACAGGGTAGTATGGGAAAAGATTTGGGACTACAATCCAAAGAAGCAGCAGGAGGAGAACTTCCAGAATGGCTGAAGAATAAAAAAGGTATGTATTCTTTAGATAAGTATAATGACGACCTTTGTCTGTTCAGGTGTCTAGCTATGCATATGACAGATAAAAGACCAGACAGATGTACAGAAAAGGCGAAAGAACTTAGTAAGCAATATTTTGGTAGTAATGTGGTTTCACCAATTCCTTTTTCATATCTGAAAAAGGTTTGAAGAGTTTTTTAAAATCGGTATAGAAGTATATCAACCCACCGAATGTAACGTATGGGGTTGAAAAAAGGTAGCCGGTACCAGCGCACTATAAGGCAATAGGTAATAAACCAATGACAATAGGACTGTTTAATAAATCACGCATTTCTAATAAAAAACCTTAAAAACCTATCTAAAATTTACGCCTGCAATAATTGCAAGCAGAAATTCACGAAAGTGAGTAATATGAAGAGACACGGACCAAAATGTATGAGAGGTGAGACAAAAGTAGTATGTGATGGTAATTATTTAGAGCGCCCAGCGTTCGTCGTTCGATGAGAAAGCGGTTCTACCCAAAAAGTTCCAACAGTTATGGGGCAATCGATTGGATGTACTCTGTGGAAAAGCGCGAGGGAATTCACATTCACCACGAACAGTGTGGACACGGGGTGAAAGATGGATTTTAGGAGCTCCAGTAGATGGATACTGTCCAGAAACCAATACCGTATATCAATATCACGGCTGTTACTGGCACGGGGTGTGAGATTCATGCAAAGCATAGAAAAGAGGAACGCGCATCCACTATGAGAAGCCGATACACTTATTAGAAGAAGCAAAGAATTCAACCTAGTAGTTATGTGGGAAATGCGAATTTCAAAGAACTGGTAAAGACATAAAGATCGGTTGCGACACTACTCTTTATCCATATCAGATAGAAATACGATTTGAGGCATATCTCAACCCAGAATTTGAAACTCTCGGTAATAATCTAGAGTACGAAGCTGAGCACGTTCCGGTAAGCGTTAGTATAGGAGATTTCAATCAGGAACAGTAACTCATATTTGTGATAAAGATCCCGCAAAACTTATAGAAAAATTCGTAGAAGATTTGAAAGTCAGGGGAAAAGCTATAAGAGAAGAAGTGTGGTCAAGATATGGGTTTAATACAGAACATTTACGTAAAAACCAAATCGCCAAGATCGAACAGTGGATAGAGCAAGTACCGGTTATAGGTTTTAACAGCAGTAAGTACGATATAAACTTAATAAAGAAATACCTAGTAGGCGAACTGGCATCAACAACAAAGAAAGTAATGGTCGGAAAACGAAAATGCAAACCGAACAATATTTCTATTTATTCCAGAGTTTAGATTTCTTGATGTATACTTTATCTAGGACCCGGTGTAAGTTACGATAGTTGGATAAAAGCCTACGAATGCAAAGGACAGAAATCTTTCTTTCCTTATGAGTGGTTCGATTCTCCAGACAAACTGGATTACCCAGGTACTACCGGATATAGAGAATTGGTATTCCAAACTATTCTGGGAAAATGTTAATAGATGAAACAGAATTAAGTAAATGTCGTAGAATTTTCGAAGAAAAATAATATGAAAACTTTCAGAGATTGGTTGAAATATTATACGATTTAGATGTAGCACCGTTCCTAGAAGCGGTGGGAAAAAATGTGGAATTTTATAAACACAGAGGTGTGGATATTTTCAAAGATGCGGTAACACTACCTGGAGTAGCTATACAATATTTATTGAGAGGAACCATTAAAGAACAAAAATCTTCAAAGACGATTATACCGGAGGATGCTCTATATGCACCAAAAAGAAGAAACATACGAAATAATGAAGGACGCTCTAGTTGGCGGTCCATCAATAGTATTTACACGATATGCAGAAGCTGGTGTTTCAAATATTAGAGTGGGTTCCAAACCGTGCAAGGCTGTTTTGGGGTACGACGCAAAACCGTTATATTTATCTATGTTAAATAAAGAGATGCGTGTGGGAGAGAAACTATACACCATATAGATACCCCACATAACCCTAAATTTATTAAAAAGTTTTGTAAAAGAGTTTTATCTGGAGACTGGTTTGGGTTTGCGGAGGTGGATATAGAAGTTCCACACAACTTAAAAGATAAGTTTTCTGAAATGTCCCCAATATTTATAAACAGAGAAGTAGAGGTTGATGAAGTTCCCACACACTGATAAAATATTTGGAAGATACTGGAAGAACTAGAGGAAATGGAAGAAAATTGGTGGGATCTATGTCGGCCACCAAAGTATTGCTGTACGCGCCACTGTTGAAATGGTATTTAAAACACGGCCTAGAAATAACGGGAGTTCATCGTGTTATAGATTATATTAGCGGAAAACCATTCGAATGGTTCGCAAAAGAAGTTACAGCCGCAAGACGAACGGGCGATGTAGAACCAAATAAGAAACCAGTAGCCGACATAATGAAATTATTAGGAAACTCGTGTTGTGGAAAAATGATAGAGGCAACTGAGAGACTTTAAATACGACATATACACAAAACGAAACCTGTGTTGACAAAGCATTAAGATCTGCATTCTTTGACGATTTGGAAGAGATAGGAGATGCGTACGAAATATCTTCAAGAAAACCCAGGTGTGCGTAAAGAGACCGACCATTCCATTGTGGAATAGCGTTTATCAACTAGCTAAATTGAGAATGTTGGAATTTTACTACGAATTTCTTGACAAATACGTAAAAAGAGAAGACTTTGAATTAATACAGATGGATACGGATAGTATGTATATAGGAGTTAGTGGAAAAACGATAGGGAGGAATTGATTAGACCTAACTTACTAGACGGGTTTGAAAAAGAAAAAAAGAAATGGTTGGCTTGGGATAAATGGAGCGAAAGAGAGCCCGGACTTTTCAAAATGGAATTTAGCGGAGATAGGCATAGCGTATCTAGTAAGTGTTATTTCGTAGAAAAATTTAATTCTATTAATAAAAACTCTGCGAAAGGAATGTCCAAGAGAACTAACAATTTAAATTGGGATAGATATAAACGAGTACTAAGTGAAACTACAGAAGATGGAAAACACATTATAGATGTAGCACAAAATAGGGGATGTAAAATGAAAGACGGTGTTATGAAAACGTACTGTCAACAAAAATTAGGACTCTCGGCATACTACGATAAAAGACGTGTGTTACCAGACGGAATACATACAGAACCTCTCTAATGATTTATTTAATAATTTTGAAAAAAATTAAGAAAATTAGCAATCTAAAGACTCTGACGATCCGGGGGAAGTACTGGGTGTCAGAAGGCACCGCGAGAAGTTCTTCGCGAACAAACCCTCGAGATGGCCCATCATCCAAATAGTAGAGCACGGGCTCATCGGGCTTGGTAATAGATCGATCTAGATGATATACATTGAGACCCACACGGGATCAGTCGCGCGGCGGCTGCCACCTTCGAGCTCTCCCGGTTGATAGAGGTACCGGACGTCAATATCCGATGGAAGCAGTTGCTCCTCTAAACCAACGGGTCGCCCGCGCGAGACGGCAGAGGGCTCGCTCGTCACCCTTTTAAACTTGATAGCATCTACGGGCTTCTTACCTATCAATCTGGTCACCTCTCCGTTCAGTGCGGAGACCACGGCGGGCAGTCTGGCCACCCACTCGGTCGATCGCGAATGAGGGTCTACAAGTTCTTTAGCGTATTGGTGTCCGAACAGTCTCTCAGCCAGGGTTCGATTGAAGCGTTCCACGATCCCCTGGTCCCGGTGGATGTTGACGCGGCCGCGTCTGATAGAAACTTCGTGCTTAGACAATAGATGAGAGACCGCGCCCATGAACTCGCGGCCGGGATCGACCTGGAGAAGATTCGGCCATTTGAGAGGACTCCTCTTATATATTCGAGAGAGCCTCGGCCACCTCCTTAGACTCTTTAGTGGCCAACGGCTCAGCCCCCTTATAACGACTCGCTACATCAACGACTGTCAGCGCGTACTTGTACGTCTTACGACCGACGCGATCGTGAGGAGAAACAGGAGATCCGCTTGTGAACTTGGTTCGGTACGGGCACGTCGAATTTCGGGCGCGGAATATTGTGCGGCGCGGGTAAATAGATCTGCCAGATGGCCTGCTTCTTGAGCCATTCCTTGACAGCGTTTTCTGAAACCTTGGTCGCCGCCGCGAGGTTCTTGAACCGATAGTTTGGTATTAAGTTTGCGCTGTTCATCGTATGCGATGTATTCTAATATATCTGACAATCTCCAACTGCCCTCGCCAGATCGTCCGGTAACTGCGTCGATAATAATAAACCTTTGTTGGAAGTACAATCGCGATTGGGGGTTAAGTTCTGAAGGAAATTGGGAAAATCTAATCCCCCAGGATTGGTGGAGGAATCTAACATCCGCTTTGCGAAAAGGGTGGCCGCTTTTTCGTCCTCCCGCCACGTCTCGAGAGAATCTCGGGCCAGACGAACCATACCCTTTGCACAGCTATGCGGTGTTTAAGGGCAGTGTAGCCTACATCAATCATAGCAAAATAAAGTTTGTCTACTGACATAGTTCTATATATATATATTTATAAAAAAAAGTTATTTAAAATAATTAATTTAAAATCTCGATTGAATATAGTAGCCGACGAGCCCCATCACACCCATTCCACGACGATGAACGCGATCTCGCGGTCTTTTTGGGGCTCTGACGGTACATAGAAATCTGAAAGTTGGGGCTCGCGATCCAGCGGCGCGAGACTTTTCTGCGGATATGCCAGCGCGTACTCGCGGTTGGCTTCTTCAACGTTCTGAAAAGTTTGTGCGGCGTGATTTTCGCGGCGAAGCTCTTCATTGACCCCAGTCAAGATGGGCGGTTTGTTTTTCCGACCACGCTTCCTTTGCGCTATTGAATTGTTCTACAGCTAAATCGTGACGCGTACTCTCCTCATCCGCGTTCGAGTTTTGTAGTTTAGAGAATAGAAAGTTGCTGCCGGTGAACGCAAATGCGTTTAAGAGCGCACCACCTATCATCATTGCGATTGAAGCCATTTATTTCCATATATTAACTGGTAGAATTCCAGCTTTAACTAGATAATCTCGGGTCCAAACTGCGGCCGCTACATCTAAGGTCGCGAGCCCTATGTCTCTCACAGTAAAGTCCAATTTGGGAGCGGATCCTTCTAGGGCCATCTTTGATAGTCGAGCATACCCGATACTGAAACCCGATATCACCACGGCGTGATAAAGCGCATTCACTAACATTTTACCGTCTTGTTCAGCCATTATTGCATATAAAAGGGGTCGCGATCAATGTTTAAATGGGGCGCATCCAATCGCGATTGACAGATAACACTTCAACGGGGAATGTAAAACACAATTAATACATAATATATAAAATATGTACTAGAACAATGTTATCGTGTGTACGTTTAATCTTTAGCGGCATGATAAACTCCTTTACGTAAATTTACAAAGACAAACAATCCCACAATTCAGGAATCAAAATGGCGGACAGTAAGATCAAAATGTTAGGCACTGACAGAAAAGTTACATTTTCTATTACAATAGCGGCTACAGGGATTGTTGGATAAAGTTATTTAGCGAAACGAGAGCTCAAAACCTACGTCAGATTATAGTCTAATTGACATTGTGTACACACGTTAACATAGTGAGCTAAATTTGCGACAATGTTGGATTCTGGATTTGACAGACAGGTGCGTGAATTGAAGACAACACGCGGAGCTGGATAAGAACCGACAGACATGATTCTTAACATGCGTGCTTGGGCTGTGGGTACAATTCCAGATCATATCACGTATGTTTTCATTTCACGTCTTGTCAAAGCAGCACAAATAAATAACGTTGATATTCTACAAGCTGTGTGGTGAAAATGAAATTCAGCATGGTTTGTAACTAAAGAATCCCGGTAAGTTACCTAAATATGCCGGAGCATATCAATATGTATAGTTATCTATAAATAAATACTGAACCGCTGTTGGAAAAGTGGACTTTAATTGGCGTTCTGATTAACGTGAATATATTACACTGAACTCTCTCTAAACCTGACACCCTGGGAGTTCAGGGTTTCCAGCCTAGAGAGTCCACTGTAAGTCGGTTTACTATCAGAATACTACGGAGCCCCGCATGGGACATGGATTTTTTTTATTAATTCGTTCCCACAAAATAACAATTCGTTCCCTCACTTTAACATCGTGGGAACGAATTGTTATATCGTGGGAATGAATTGTTAATTCGAGAGAACGAATTGTTAAATTGAGGGAACTAATTGTTATTTCGTAGGAACGAATCGTTATTTCGTGGGAATGAATTGTTATTTCTTGGGAACAAATTAAAAAAATGAATTCTATGTCCCCTGTGGAGTTCAATAGAATACAGCTTGTAAAGGCGCTCCAAGTATTGCTATGGTTATTATCATAATAACCAGAATTGCAGTGGAAAATCCTCCCTCTACTACATCCCCTAGGGACCGCATGCTTGAAATCCCCCGTGAAATGTGTAGCAGTAACACGCACGCACGCATACACATCTAGAGAGACGGACAGACGGACAGGGTGTCCGTATTAGAAAGGCGATAAGCGAATTTACTAACAGTCCGCCACTGCATGTTGGCAACACTGACCCTTACCTGGGTATATTACTGACATCGAAACAAAACCCTGACTGACCCTTGTGTTAGTGTAAATTATGATTGTCTTCAATTTGTTTTAAATATATACGAAACCTAATGCCAGTGTTATTGCAGAAAACTGATGGACATATTCTAAAGACTGGTAATGCGTGTTGCGTACTTCATCATGTTTCATAACTGTATTTATTACATAAAATGGCGTCTGACAGTGTAACAACACAGTGTAATAAAAATCATAATACACTAGTGTAATAAATATGCAAATTAGTGTTCTGCAGAAAACATGATAGGTGACAAGTACAGCTTAAATGTATGATATTGTCCTTTTCCAATAAATCGAATCTAAAATTTGTGTTGATTTAATAATGATATTTATTAAACTCGTTGACTAATTTCATAAGAAACTCAACATAGCCTCGTTTCTTATGAAATCAGTAAACTCGTTTAATAAATATCATATTAAATTATCACTCGTGTAATATCCTCGATTTATAAAGTTAGGGTAGTTCATTGTCGTGAATATATTTCCAGTGTTAACATTGTCTGTTTTGCGAGAATATCCCATATTCGCACGGTAATACAGTTGCAATACATTTTACAACTACAGTCACTGCTGTTTAAAGGTACATGCCCACTCATTAGGAAAACAATGTTCTTCATAGGAATCAAATAAGTGTATAATTGTGTCACTATTACACCAGTTCTAAAAATTACGAGTGCCCGCTATACAAATATAATCATTTACTTGATTTAGTTATATTTATTTTACTGATATTGACTCGAGGTGGTATCAGGCTATTTTCATATGCAAATGAGGCATGGTATTTTTTAATTATTTATACTAATTAATTGCGTCGCCTGAACAAATAATATTTTCTTCATATTATAAAGTATGATCATTGCATATCAAAAAATAAATACAGAGAATACATAGTAATGTCCCGTTAATTTTAAGGAAGCACGGTTATCGCCCCTGATATCAGAGTGTAAATTTGCGTCTGATAAAATAATGTACAATGATGTCAATCAATACGTGGGGTAACGGTGAAAGAATGTGTATTTTGCCAGAAAATATCTCATATGATGTCTCTGATGTAATGAAAATTGTGTGTCTACTGAGTGGGCATGTACCTTTAAGGCATAACATACATAGATGAGTGTGGCCGACTTCTTGTATATAAAGATAATATTTATCAAATAACCACTGAGTTTACGGTATAAAGTACCAAACATGAGCACTCTTATCAACGTGTTCACATATACATGTAGTGTATATTTATATGTATGTACCCCCATCGTTATAACTCTGCCAGAATATCGTGTCGTTGTTTGCATCCTCTTTTTACATAAACAATCAGTTATAAATTGTAAATGGAATTATTTCTGGATTCACATCGTCTTTTCACGACTTTCATTAGCTAACCATTCTAATCTTTATTTATTATCGACAAAGATTCTCAGAGTATTCCTTAGTATAAATGGCAAGGACTCCGACAGCTGTCCTATATATTTCTGGACTCTGATTCGATTCCCACAAAAGATGTACTTACTAATGTGTGACCATTTGTAATACGTATGTAGTAGTAGTAAGGGAGTCAAAATGATACCACCTACCGTGGTATCATTTATAACCCTCTATAATACCCCCACCACCCCCGAAAATCAAAAAATTGGTTAACGAGGAAAATTGGGTCTCCCGACAGCAAATTTATGAATTTTTTGAGAAAATAATTTTGAGAAGAGGGAGTCCCAATTATATTGGTAATTGACTTTTGAAAAAAGTAGAAATCATTCATGTAAGTACAATAGTTTATATTCCTCATTTTTCTTCTCCGATATAGCTAATTTATTTCGCAGATCAGCAACTAATCTACCAGCTCTAGTCTACCACGTTCACCTTTAGCCACCTGACAGCGTAGTTGCTTATGTCTACAAAGAGTTTGGGCACTAACGAATTTACAAGGGCATCTAGGGCATTGAAATTGTGGGGGGACACAAGGAAACTTTCTACGTCTCGCTAGATGCCTTCGTAGATAGTCTTTACACGTAAACGTCTTACGACAAGTCTCACACTCCATTATATATATGTATATAAAATTTATCTGTTCAATTGGATGTGAAAAAAACATTATGTAAATTTTTGACGTCCAATTGAACAGATAAATTTCATAGGTTATACAAAAGTATATATACAAAAGTATATACAGAAAATATGATAACGCCAGAAACTAGAGCAGAAATAGAAAGTTTGAGAAGAGAAGCCGAATCTCTAGGGATTACTTATAGTACACGGTTGAGAGTTAGGGGTTGACAAAGCTGATAAATGTCACAAAGAATGAGGCGTTTTATGAAGCGGTTTAACCGCGCCTATAAAAGAGGGGCATTTAATGATATATCCAAAGCGGAGGAAGTTGGTAACAGAATTAAAAAAGAAAGTATTGCGGAGTTAAGGGCTAGTGTAATAAAACCTTCAAGCACCAATAATTTGTCTAAAATTAGACACACAGGTGGCCCAATACAAAATAAAAGATCTCTCGTTCGCGCGATAGTGGAAAAAGGTGAAGAAATATTGGGGGCTCACGATGAAACATTGGAAAAGGTAGAAAATGGAAGACGGGTAGTTACATTATCCTTTCGTAAAAACATTAACATTAACGAGTCTGAACGCATGTCCGAGAAACTCGCTCCGTATCTAACAACCAATTTTTATTTGAGATATTCATATTCTTACAAGCTAGAACATATGGAGGAAATTAAAAATGGAAAACCTGTAACTATAATAATGCACAAAAATCTCGGTGGTAGCGAACCACTATCATCAATGAAAACCGTTAAAAAATGGCTGTCAGATAAAGAGCAAACACGAATAATGTCCGATAAAATAGACAGACCGAATACAAAGTGGAAGTTTGTAAGATGGGTAGAGGTTTTCGTAAAGCTATTAAATACAGGGTAGTATGGGAAAAGATTTGGGACTACAATCCAAAGAAGCAGCAGGAGGAGAACTTCCAGAATGGCTGAAGAATAAAAAAGGTATGTATTCTTTAGATAAGTATAATGACGACCTTTGTCTGTTCAGGTGTCTAGCTATGCATATGACAGATAAAAGACCAGACAGATGTACAGAAAAGGCGAAAGAACTTAGTAAGCAATATTTTGGTAGTAATGTGGTTTCCCACCAATTCCTTTTTCAGATCTGAAAAAGGTTGAAGAGTTTTTAAAATCGGTATAGAAGTATATCAACCCACCGAATGTAACGTATGGTGGTTGAAAAAGGTACCAGCGCACTATAAGGCAATAGGTAATAAACCAATGACAATAGGACTGTTTAATAATCACGCATTTCTAATAAAAAACCTTAAAAACCTATCTAAAATTTACGCCTGCGATAATTGCAAGCAGAAATTCACGAAAGTGAGTAATATGAAGAGACACGGACCAAAATGTATGAGAGGTGAGACAAAAGTAGTATGTGATGGTAATTATTTAGAGCGCCCGCGTTCGTCGTTCGAGAAAGCGTTCTACCCAAAAAGTTCCAACAGTTATGGGGCGATCGATTGGATGTACTCTGTGGAAAAGCGCGAGGGAATTCACATTCACCACGAACAGTGTGGACACGGGGGTGAAAGATGGATTTTAGGAGCTCCAGTAGATGGATACTGTCCAGAAACCAATACCGTATATCAATATCACGGCTGTTACTGGCACGGGTGTGAGATTCATGCAAAGCATAGAAAAGAGGAACGCGCATCCACTATGAGAAGAGATACACTTATTAGAAGAAGCAAAGAATTCAACCTAGTAGTTATGTGGGAATGCGAATTTCAAAGAACTGGTAAAGACATAAAGATCGGTTGCGACACTACTCTTTATCCATATCAGATAGTATACGATTTTGAGGCATATCTCAACCCAGAATTTGAAACTCTCGGTAATAATCTAGAGTACGAAGCTGAGCACGTTCCGGTAAGCGTTAGTATAGGATATAATTTCTCAGGAACAGTAACTCATATTTGTGATAAAGATCCCGCAAAACTTATAGAAAAATTCGTAGAAGATTTGAAAGTCAGGGAAAAGCTATAAGAGAAGAAGTGTGGTCAAGATATGGGTTTAATACAGAACATTTACGTAAAAACCAAATCGCCAAGATCGAACAGTGGATAGAGCAAGTACCGGTTATAGTTTTAACAGCAGTAAGTACGATATAAACTTAATAAAGAAATACCTAGTAGGCGAACTGGCATCAACAACAAAGAAAGTAATGGTCGAAAACGTGCAAACGCAACAATATTTCTATTTATTCCAGAGTTTAGATTTCTTGATGTAATACTTTATCTAGGACCCGGTGTAAGTTACGATAGTTGGATAAAAGCCTACGAATGCAAAGGACAGAAATCTTTCTTTCCTTATGAGTGGTTCGATTCTCCAGACAAACTGGATTACCCAGGACTACCGGATATATAGAATTGGTATTCCAAACTATCTGGGAAAATGTTAATAGAGAAACAGAATTAAGTAAATGTCGTAGAATTTTCGAAGAAAATAATATGAAAACTTTCAGAGATTGGTTGAAATATTATAACGATTTAGATGTAGCACCGTTCCTAGAAGCGGTGGAAAAAATGTGTGAATTTTATAAACACAGAGGTGTGGATATTTTCAAAGATGCGGTAACACTACCTGGAGTAGCTATACAATATTTATTGAGAGGAACCATTAAAGAACAAAAATCTTCAAAGACGATTATACCGGAGGATGCTCTATATGCACCAAAAGAAGAAACATACGAAATAATGAAGGACGCTCTAGTTGGCGGTCCATCAATAGTATTTACACGATATGCAGAAGCTGGTGTTTCAAATATTAGAGTGGGTTCCAAACCGTGCAAGGCTGTTTTGGGGTACGACGCAAACGCGTTATATTTATCTATGTTAAATAAAGAGATGCCGTGTGGGAGAGAAACTATACACCATATAGATACCCCACATAACCCAAACCCTAAATTTATAAAAAGTTTTGTAAAAGAGTTTTATCTGGAGACTGGTTTGGGTTTGCGGAGGTGGATATAGAAGTTCCACACAACTTAAAAGATAAGTTTTCTGAAATGTCCCCAATATTTATAAACAGAGTGAGAGGTTGATGAAGTTCCCACACACATGATAAAATATTTGGAAGATACTGGAAGAACTAGAGGAAATGGAAGAAAATTGGTGGGATCTATGTCGGCCACCAAAGTATTGCTGTACGCGCCACTGTTGAAATGGTATTTAAAACACGGCCTAGAAATAACGGGAGTTCATCGTGTTATAGATTATATTAGCGGAAAACCATTCGAATGGTTCGCAAAAGAAGTTACAGCCGCAAGACGAACGGGCGATGTAGAACCAAATAAGAAACCAGTAGCCGACATAAATGAAATTATTAGGAAACTCTTGTTGTGGAAAAATGATAGAGGCAACTGAGAGACATTTAAATACGACTATACACAAAACGAAACCTGTGTTGACAAAGCATTAAGATCTGCATTCTTTGACGATTTGGAAGAGATAGGAGATGCGTACGAAATATCTTCAAGAAAACCCAGGTGTGCGGTAAAGAGACCATTCCATTGTGGAATAGCGGTTTATCAAACTAGCTAAATTGAGAATGTTGGAATTTTTACTACGAATTTCTTGACAAATACGTAAAAAGAGAAGACTTTGAATTAATACAGATGGATACGGTAGTATGTATATAGGAGTTAGTGGAAAAACGATAGAGGAATTGATTAGACCTAACTTACTAGACGGTTTGAAAAAGAAAAAAACAAATGGTTGGCTTGGGATAAATGGAGCGAAAGAGAGCCCGGACTTTTCAAAATGGAATTTAGCGGAGATAGGGCGATAGCGTTATCTAGTAAGTGTTATTTCGTAGAAAAATTTAATTCTATTAATAAAAACTCTGCGAAAGGAATGTCCAAGAGAACTAACAATTTAAATTGGGATAGATATAAACGAGTACTAAGTGAAACTACAGAAGATGGAAAACACATTATAGATGTAGCACAAAATAGGGGATGTAAAATGAAAGACGGTGTTATGAAAACGTACTGTCAACAAAAATTAGGACTCTCGGCATACTACGATAAAAGACGTGTGTTACCAGACGGAATACATACAGAACCTCTCTAATGATTTATTTAATAATTTTGAAAAAAATTAAGAAAATTAGCAATCTAAAGACTCTGACGATCCGGGGGTAGCTGGGTGTCAGAAGGCACCGCGAGAAGTTCTTCGCGAACAAACCCTCGAGATGGCCCATCATCCAAATAGTAGAGCACGGGCTCATCGGGCTTGGTAATAGATCGATCTAGATGATATACATTGAGAGACCACACGGGATCAGTCGCGCGGCGGCTGCCACCTTCGAGCTCTCCCGGTTGATAGAGGTACCGGACGTCAATATCCGATGGAAGCAGTTGCTCCTCTAAACCAACGGGTCGCCCGCGCGAGACGGCAGAGGGCTCGCTCGTCACCCTTTTAAACTTGATAGCATCTACGGGCTTCTTACCTATCAATCTGGTCACCTCTCCGTTCAGTGCGGAGACCACGGCGGGCAGTCTGGCCACCCACTCGGTCGATCGCGAATGAGGGTCTACAAGTTCTTTAGCGTATTGGTGTCCGAACAGTCTCTCAGCCAGGGTTCGATTGAAGCGTTCCACGATCCCCTGGTCCCGGTGGATGTTGACGCGGCCGCGTCTGATAGAAACTTCGTGCTTAGACAATAGATGAGAGACCGCGCCCATGAACTCGCGGCCGGGATCGACCTGGAGAAGATTCGGCCATTTGAGAGGACTCCTCTTATATATTCGGGAGAGAGCCTCGGCCACCTCCTTAGACTCTTTAGTGGCCAACGGCTCAGCCCCCTTATAACGACTCGCTACATCAACGACTGTCAGCGCGTACTTGTACGTCTTACGACCGACGCGATCGTGAGGGAGAAACAGGAGATCCGCTTGGTGAACTTGGTTCGGTACGGGCACGTCGAATTTCGGGCGCGGAATATTGTGAGGCGCGGGTAAATAGATCTGCCAGATGGCCTGCTTCTTGAGCCATTCCTTGACAGCGTTTTCTGAAACCTTGGTCGCCGCCGCGAGGTTCTTGAACCGATAGTTTGGTATTAAGTTTGCGCGTGTTCATCGTATGCGATGTATTCTAATATATCTGACAATCTCCAACATGCCCTCGCCAGATCGTCCGGTAACTGCGTCGATAATAATAAACCTTTGTTGGAAGTACAATCGCGATTGGGGGTTAAGTTCTGAAGGAAATTGGGAAAATCTAATCCCCCAGGATTGGTGGAGGAATCTAACATCCGCTTTGCGAAAAGGGTGGCCGCTTTTTCGTCCTCCCGCCACGTCTCGAGAGAATCTCGGGCCAGACGAACCATACCCTTTGCACCAGCTATGCGGTGTTTAAGGGCAGTGTAGCCTACATCAATCATAGCAAAATAAAGTTTGTCTACTGACATAGTTCTATATATATATATATTTATAAAAAAAGTTATTTAAAATAATTAATTTAAAATCTCGATTGAATATAGTAGCCGACGAGCCCCATCACACCCATTCCCACGACGATGAACGCGATCTCGCGGTCTTTTTGGGGCTCTGACGGTACATAGAAATCTGAAAGTTGGGGCTCGCGATCCAGCGGCGCGAGACTTTTCTGCGGATATGCCAGCGCGTACTCGCGGTTGGCTTCTTCAACGTTCTGAAAAGTTTGTGCGGCGTGATTTTCGCGGCGAAGCTCTTCATTGACCCAGTCAAGATGGGCGGTTTGTTTTTCCGACCACGCTTCCTTTGCGCTATTGAATTGTTCTACAGCTAAATCGTGACGCGTACTCTCCTCATCCGCGTTCGAGTTTTGTAGTTTAGAGAATAGAAAGTTGCTGCCGGTGAACGCAAATGCGTTTAAGAGCGCACCACCTATCATCATTGCGATTGAAGCCATTTATTTCCATATATTAACTGGTAGAATTCCAGCTTTAACTAGATAATCTCGGGTCCAAACTGCGGCCGCTACATCTAAGGTCGCGAGCCCTATGTCTCTCACAGTAAAGTCCAATTTGGGAGCGGATCCTTCTAGGGCCATCTTTGATAGTCGAGCATACCCGATACTGAAACCCGATATCACCACGGCGTGATAAAGCGCATTCACTAACATTTTACCGTCTTGTTCAGCCATTATTGCATATAAAAGGGGTCGCGATCAATGTTTAAATGGGGCGCATCCAATCGCGATTGGTGTTTCGTAACTTTCTTCTGAACACTGGCTGGTTGTTTTTTCGATAATATGGGGTATTTCCACACGCACAGGGCACCAACAACTGCCAGACCACCACCAACAACCCAACTCCAATTCACGAATTTGGGTTCAATCGGATTCGCCCAACTCCAACGGCGGTTGGTATTGGGTGTTGAGTGTGCTTCCAATTCGTGAATTGGGGTTGTACTCAACTCTGTCTTCAGATGTTTTCCTGTCTCCGTCCCCGATTGCACCCCAATCTCGATTGGAGTTTAGCCTCTCGAAGCTCGGCGAGTATTTTATCTTGTTTAACTTTTCGGGTGGCAGCCGCCGCCCGCCCAGCTGCCTGTCTTTTGGGATTTTTTATATGCGGTATGTCATCCAGTGGCGGAGTTGGGTTCGATTGGGTTGGAGCAATCGGGTTCAACTCCGTCACTCTCGCGGGTGTCTTGTGTCATCATTTTCAGGGCTTATAGTTCGTGGCATATATGTCCAAATTGACAGTGTTTACCCGTGGTCAACGCGGTTGTCAGCGGAGCTAAGTACATTCCAAACTTTGTGATAAATTGAGCAGCAGGCTGTTCTAAGAGTGTGACCTATAAAAGGGTCAGTCTCTAGATCGTCAATCAATCCCGCGGTGTTTGGTATAGGGAGAAGTATACTAACGGCGGTTGCGTACAAATGAATAGCCGCCGATCCGAGAGTTTTTGTCATCTCCGCTCCCAACCAATTTGGATTCGTATCGCGCATACATTTTATCGATCTCCGCATCTGACATCTTATCCACCTGAAAAACTGAGAGACGCCTACCGAGATAATGCTCCGATTGTCCCCCAGCAACCAGCGCAGCTAGCCGCTCTCGTCGCGCCGCATTTTCATTCGGAGTCGTTGCACTCAACCCAATACCAACCGCCGTTGGAGTTGATTCCGATTGCTCTGTCGGATCATTATCTATGTTGGCAGTCGGAGTTGAGGTTTCTTCTATTAGCTGATCGAGAAGTTCGTCGCAGTTCATTTTTCTTAAAATTAATTTAACTATTCTAACAAGTCTCATCACTTTAACATATTGGCAAGCGCACCACCCGATACTTATGATCACCATTATGCTCGCAACAAAGCTTGCAGCGGAGCACCAAATTGTTAACATTGTTAACCATTGTTCAGCATTTGTTAAGCATTTGTTCAGCATTGTTCAGCATTGTTCAGCAATTGCTAAGCATTGTTCAGCATTTGTTCAGTAATTGCTAATTAATTTGTAACTTCGTAAGCAGTTGGTTGATCAGTCTTTAGCAAAAGCTTGGCGTGCTTAGTTTCCGAAAGCATCTGTCGAACCTCCAGGCGCTCCTCGCGCGTTGGGATAACGTCATTCTCTCGAAGACAGTCATCGAATGAGTCTCGGTCCTTGCAGTGAAAGAGGGCGACCCATTTCGTTTGCTCGCGCAGTCCTTGAGGACGGCGTTGTACTTTTGAGTGGATATCCATACGCTTTGCCTAGCATGGCGGCCAGAAAAATGCGAGCTCGGAGAGCATGTCCTTCTTTTTGGTCATCGCCGCCTTGGCCGAGCAATCGTCAATCACGTATAGGGTGGGATCACCCTGGAATCTTTGGTATAAACCACGCAACCAATCGTGAAGCCTATCACCGGGGTCAATAACGTATACCTCAGGGTCGGTCCATATCCACGTTCGCCGCTGATAAGTATCGTTGTGCCGCACAGTGGGACACAGGATCACAATGTGACGAAAGGCATCGCGGTAGGACTCCTCGAGCAAGTCGAGGATGAAAACCGTTTTTCCACATCCTGTCTGCCCACATATTATGGCAGAGTGGGCATCTCCAATCGTGAATTGGTATTGATTGCTAATTTTTCTTAATTAATTCTTTAGAATTATCAAATTTATTAATTAATAAATCGTTAGAATGATTGCTAATTTTCTTAATTTTTTCAAAATTATTAATTAATAAATCGTTAGATTTAGTAGAGTGCTGAGACGTATCGGCCATCTTCGATGTTGAGTTGTGCGTCTGTAATTATATATAAGTACACGTTCAATGGCCCGGCTCCGTCCGCCTCTTTGGTTATCTGGATCGTCACACCCTCGCTAGCGTTCTCAACTTGGCGTCCGCTGCCGTGTATTTGGTCGTCGTCGCTGGCTCGCATGTCTAGCCATAACGCGTATTTGGTATTCAGGAAACTCCGCGAGGGAGACGGACGAGAGATGCAGGTCTTTGGCAACCGCTGCAACCTCCGAAGAGCGCTTAGAGCCGGCAGCAAACTGCTTTCTTACTTCGTCCCACTGCTGGTGCGCGCGAAGACCCGCGCTGTAGAGTTGATTGGGAACTCCCTCGATCGTCACCTCTACCTTCGTGATTTTGGGGTTATAGTATTTGTCGGTTTTTCTAGCACCGAACGCGAACCGAGCATCCTCGAACAACATCAGTATACCTTTCATAGAGCGGGCGGGTACGTTGACGTTAATATTCCACAATGTGTCGCCTTTGTCTTTCGTCATCTTGCGATGGCGAAGAACTCGGTCGTAAAGTATGGCAACGCGCCCGGCGTACTGGGTTCTGATCAATCGTGCGAGTTCGGGCATCGTGACCATGTCGTACTCCAGCGAAACATTATCGATCGTATACGTCAATAACATGTCGCTGGTTATGAGAACTCGACCGTAGTCGTTGAACGTTAGTTCGTATTCGAGGCGGTCAGCCAAAGCGCTCTGATAGTAGGGAATGTGACTCTCCAGCAACTCGAAGTCGAGCGGGATGTAGAAGCGGTTGTCGTAAGCGCCCGCGACCGCGTTGTCACTCGCGTTGTTATCTACCTTGTTACCAGCCCCGATTCTAAGTTTGGTTACGTTCTTATTTTTGCTGGTGTCAATACCCTGATAGACAGCGTTTTCGCGCTCTTGCGCCGTCTTCCATAGGTCCTGATAACAATGGTAGACGTCGCTGTCATCGATCGACATCACCTCATTACCAGAAATCTTTATCATGGTCTTCTTGACGATGGCGCGACCAAGGTTCTGAACGACGGTTCGGTCCTCGTCCGTCGACGTCAGCGAAATAGTGAAAGCGAGGCGAACAGTACCCGGCACAATGACGTCGTTAGCTCCGAGGTTGGGGAAGCGGACCAAGAGCTGCTGGTTCTGGTCGATCGTCGATGGGTTGTTCGTAATAGCGACACTCTGTCTCACGCCTTTTGCCCCGAGGGGCTCACGCAGTCTGCGGTATGGATTGAGTTTGCGACCGTATTGACTCGAAGACATAATTTAGTGAAACTATATTAAACCCTTATGGTTTTGTCTTTAATACATAATTAATTTTAAGAAATTAATATGGCTGATTACGATAATGACATGTATGAAATCGGCAGAGACGATTACGTCGATGCGGATGAGGATGATTATGACATAGATGATTATAATGACGAAACGCCCTTGATACAACCTCCAGTTCCAATCCAATCGGGGGAATTAGGTGGCGCTACTACTAGTCAAAGTCGGGAATTACTCGAGGGGGCTGTAAACGACTACTACAACCGTTTGGCAGAAAAAGGTCTGGTCCCATCTGTCGGTCACGACTACTCCAAGTTCAAATTTGATCTGAACGGTAGATTGCGACTAAAAGCAGCACCAAATCTCCCAATCATCAACACGAGGACCGGTAAACCCCTAGCGCTGGGTACCATTGCCAGAAACCCGGGCGGTGGCCAACTCGTAAGGAGCAAACTAGGATTCGTAGATTGGAAGAAGAATAAGACGATTGCTTTGAGGGCCTCAGCTATAAGGACCATTAACAGCCTAGAAGCTAAGGCGGCCTCCTCGATAGAAACTATCGAGCTCAGCGATCTCAGCGAGGTCCCTCAAGTGGCCACCGATGTTAATAACGCGGTGGAGACCACGTTCAGCGAAAACGAAATACTCAACCTCGAACAAGGGTCTAACTATGACCCACCGTTACCTCTTCGCGAACTCCGGGTACTCGATAAGGCTTTGCAAACGGTCCGGGGCGAACTGGTCCGTAACCTCGCCAAACTCTCGTCGCTGGATGAACATATCGCGCTAGAAGAAAGAAAACTGGAGAAGCCGTGACGATAGAGAATCTACGAGTGGATCACCGAACGCCTGCGGTCGTTGCGGGATCAAAGAGAAGCTCGCTTGGAGGCTGCATCTACTAACCGTGAGACACTCCGCACCCAAATAAGTCGGATCCGCGAAACAATCTTGAGGGTCCTGAACGAGGAGACGACACTCGGTGAGCGTCTTCGCACTCTGTTCAGAGAACAGGGCATCACGATAGCAAGCATCCTCGTTGCTATCAGCATGACTATATCGACCATAGTTCTAGCTTTCACTGGTGGTGCCGCACCAGCACCCGCACCAGCACCCGCGCCATCAGGCGGAGCCAAGGAGTGGGTAAAAAAACAACTAAAAGCCCTCGCCAGTCTCCTGGCTAAATTAGCCGAAAAGGCGGCTGCCGCACTACCTGGACTGATCGGAAGTATAGTTTCTTACTTGCTATCTATATTATCAAAAACGGCCGGATGGCTAGCCAAAAATACTTGGGCTTTAATCGTGGCAATCGCCGGTCTCCTACTATTCTTCGCCAGAGAGTTCCTAAAACCAAAGCGCAAATAATCCGATCGCCACGAGGGCGACAACGAGCGCTAATTTCTCCTCCTCGTGTGTTGTGCTTCCAATCTAGATTGGTGTTTCAACATTGTTGATGGAACTCGATGGTGCATCCAATTTACGAATTGGGGGTACTGGGTTCGATTGTGTTGAGGGAGGTGTATCCATTTTGTGTTTTGGGGGTTTTATGAAATATTTTTCAAATTTATTTGAATTTACAACTCCGCTCATTTTGGGGGTGCGCTTGATGATATCCGTGTTCACGTTACCGTTGTGACCGATTTTTTGATTGGCGGTGGCGATTACGATCTGATTATTGTAACTATCAACCGGGTCGTCTCGTAGTATCATATTGCTCGGCGCCATATAAAGACCTATTCCAAATACATAGTCCACTGGGGTGCTGGCAGTCTGCAAAACGTCTTGATAATTCTGGATCGCCTTCTCCAGGTCCACCTTAGCTCAGATGGCGTCCTCTACAAGTGCCAAGAATTGTTTTTGTGCATCAAACGCTGTTCCTGTGCCCAGTAGTAGAAACTGCGAGTTTGCTTCTGTGCGCCGAGGATGGCCCAGACGTACGTGCGAATAGATTCGTTGACGCGAGTAACCCCGGCCTGCGTGAACCCTAGACCCTTATCTAACATAAATGTGGTCCACGCGTTCTGAACCTCAGCAGCCTGCTGTATGTAATCGACGTGAGCCAGTTTCGGAGGTAACATTTTACAAGAAAACACGCCACAGTGCCGACCTCCAGACACTTCTGGCCCGAAAGTCATAGTCGCGGGGTCAAAATTCCTGGCGTTCCGACTGACGATGTGGTCACCGGAGTAATCGTGTCTAAAATCAGTCTGCGTCCAATTCCCGGACTGGCCCCGAATGAGAACGTCCCCGAGGCCGGTGGTGGTAGGAAATGCTTTCTGCCTCCAGTCCGCGTCTTTTGAAACGTTAAATTCGTTACACAGTCTTTCAAACGCCATACGGTCGTATGCGTTGGAAATGGGATCCCAGGCGTCGTCTTGAGGTAGAGAAATACCTAGTTCTTTGAGAATCTTCCTAATAGTATAATACGTGTGAAAGTTGTAGCACTTCGGAGCATGATATTCTTGGATGTTAATGGTCTTTATGTGAAACTCCACACCCGGCTGTTGCGCACCATACAGCAAAATTTAGCTGGTTCTGCCAAAACTGCATCGGTGTGGCTTTCCACCGTTTACCGCCTCCATCGTAGTAACCTTGGGCAGCCTATATTTTCTCAAACGTGTTAGGGAAATTGGTGGCAAAGCCACTGTCAGGTCTAACCGTTACGGTTGGGTGTACAAGGTTAACAACGTCTTTTTGCGTGTATTTACCTCCGACCGCGTACTTTGCATTAGAGTTAAAGCTAAATGCTTTTGTATCCATTGAAAGATATTATTATGTTTGCTACTATCACTAATGTTCAAAAAGGGAGTTGTGAACTTCTCAAAAATTAATAGACAACTGCTGCGGACAACGCCGGTAGGCCTTAGATCAATCACGTTCACGGTCGGGTGGAAAAAACGTTGAAACGCTCGAGTTTTTCACATCAGAAGTCGAGGGTGTAAGCCCTGTGGCTTTCGGAAACTACCTCATAACTGAACCAGTGACCTCAGGATTTCGTAGAACTCCAGATGCTATAGTACCTCAGGGTCTTTGGAGTTTCGGAGATCTCCAAGCTTTTGTCGCGGAGAAGATTCCTGTGTAGTCACTCTCGCAATCTCGAAAGCCACAGGGCTCACGACATTGACCGTTGATAGGCGTTTAAGGATCTCACCGGGGTTGGGCTCACTGTTAGGATTTAAAATAACATACCCTTACAACGATGACGGAGTGTTTGATCCTGGCGAGCACGTCGGCACGACCCCGGTGAACTTCGCCGTCACGAAAACTCTCGGGGTGCACCTGGATCGGTGAACACATCGTACAACACGGTAGACGGCACTCCCACCACATTACTGAAAACCGTGCCCGCCAGCGACTGTTTCTATGGTGAGACCCTGACCTTAGACTTCCCACACCCCGAGATGAAAGTTTTGGAATCGGGACACATCCACGAGTTGAAGATTTCTATTCTCGATGATAAAGGGCGAGAGTTGAAGAACGATTACCCGATTTCGGTCGTCCTAGAAATTTCAAAAAATTAATTAATTTTAAGAAAATTATTTAGAATTAAACGCATGTTCGTATATATATTATCAACATTATTGAAAATGAGTATATACGGACCAGGTAGTTCTTCCGATTGGGTGACAAATTCAAAGAATTTGGAACCGACAGAAGGGGGATTCATCCCGACAGAGGGCGACTTTTTAACTACCCAAAAAACAAAGGCCATGATCAATAGAACTATATCGAGGGCCACGGACGAGATTCACAAGAGTCTACTGTCACAACTTAGAGAATATGCCCTGGCTGTGAATACACAAAGTCGTGAAGAAACGACATACGGAACTAAACGAACTAGAAAAAAAAATATCAAAAAAAATTTCGAAAAGAGGCCCGGTCGGGTATTGAGAAAGTCCGAGAAGACCACCAGGCGGACCTTACGGAGGCTTATGATGCGTTGTTCTTAAAGGACACTCTCATCAGTGAAGCGACACTTTACGAACTAGACGGAAAAATAACAAAATTTCGAAAAGAGACCAGGTCGGATATTGATAAAGTCCGAGAAGACCGCCAGGCGGCCCTTACGGAGGGTTATGATACGTTGCGTTTAGAGGACTCTCTCATCAGAGAAGCGGCACTTACCGAACTAGACAAAAAAAATAACCAAATTTCGTGAAAAGAGCCACGTCGGGTATTGAGAAAACCGAGAAGACCACCAGACGGACCTTACGGAGGCTTATAGGGTGTTGCGCCTTAGAGGACTCTCTCAGTAAAGAAGCGGCGGTTGTTGAACTAGACGGAAAAAATAACCGAATTTCGAAAAGAGACCCGGTCGGGTATCGATAAAGTCCGAGAAGACCACAGTCGAACCTTGCGGAGGCCCTTGCGGAGGCTTATGATGCGTTGCGCTTAGAGGACTCTCTCAGCAAAGAAGCTACACTTACTGAACTAGACGGGAAAATAGCCGAATTTCTGAAAGAGACCAGGTCGGGGGTTGAGGGGGTCCGAGAAGACCACAAGGAGGCCATTGCGGAGGCTTATGGGGCGTTGCGCTCAGAGGACTCTCTCAACAGAGAAGCGGCACTTACTGAACTAGACGAAAAAATAACCAATTTTCGAAAAGAGGTCCGGTTGGGGGTTGAGGGGGTCCGAACGGGTATTGAGAAAACCCGAGAAGACCACCAGGCGGACCTTACGGAGGCTTATAGGGTGTTGCGCTCAGAGGACTCTCTCAGAGAAGCGGCGGTTGGTGAACTAGACGGAAAAATAACCGAATTTCGAAAAGAGGCCCGGTCGGGTATTGAGAAAGCCCGAGAAGACCACCAGGCAGCCCTTGCGAAGGCTTATGAAGCGTTGCGCTCAGAGGACTCTCTCATCAGAGAAGCGGCGGTTGCTGAACTAGACAGGAAAATAACCGAATTTCAAAAAGAGGCCCGGTTGGGTGTTGAGAAAGCCCTAGAAGGCCACCAGGCGACCATTACGGAGGCTTATGATGCGTTGCGCTTAGAGGACTCTCTCAGTAGAGAAGCGGCACTTAACGAACTAGACGGAAAGATAACCGAAGTTTCCGATAAACTGAAACATGATCGTATAGCCGCGACCAAAGCTCTTGAGGAGGCCTCTTATAATTATTCGTACTGAGGCATATAACGCAAACAGTGCGCTTGCCGGAATAGTGCGAACAATGAAAACGCTAAAACGTGCCATCACAGTTTGGGCTGAGAAGCGGGGCCCATGGTTGAGGGGCACTATGAATATTCGTTCGGTGCCAAAGCGAGTAATAAATGTGGGGTATACACTATGACAGCCGCGGGTGAAGTTATCCAAATGGCGGTGTGCTCGGTTAATGGTTAGTGGTAAACCTGTGGGCGCGGTGGTCGCGATAAAATATTGTAGTAGATGGGGAAGAACGGGGTGTTGGAGTCACTAAAATCTCTGGAGATAGTTCGACGGTGGTTTCGTTCTCCGGTTATGATCGAATTAGACTTTCCAAAGGTAGTGTTATTAACTTTGTTACGAAATTCGGTGACCAAAAGAGTTCTTCCACTATTGTCTCGTTGTTAATTGAACTTATTTTGTAAATACTAATATATTGAAATAAATTTGTAAAATTTAAATATGAACGAATCAACGCTTCCAATTGTCAATACCACTCCATCAACACTGTGTACAATTAACAAAAGAAGTTCAGATTTTAGGTTGAATAATATCGTCACTATGCAGGATATTTTAGTTAGAGAATATACAAATAGAAAAAGAAACGTTAAAAAATATAGGCGCGCGGTGAACATGGCTGAAGTATCTAGCACGGCTCTGGCGAGTGTTTCTGTGTTGTGTGGGGCGGGGACAGCTGCAACTATATCCACAATTATAACGGTTCCCGTAGCGGGGATTTTATGTGCGGTGTCAGCCGTTTCTGGGTTGTTGTGTATGGTAAACTCGAGAAAAAATGTAGAAAACATGATAGAATATCTGTTCTCGCCAGGTCGAAGAAAAATACCATCGACGTTATGGTGTCCAAAGCGTTGGCCGATAAGAAAATATCAAATTTAGAGTTTGAATCCGTGGTGGAAGAAATGGGGAGATATGAACAATTAAAAAATGATATAAGAATCAAGGCACGCGCCACCATGCCCAAGATTGAGTGTACTGATTGGGATAAATTTAGGGAAAAACTTGGAGATAAAGTCGGAAGAAATGTTACAGCACCATTGTGATTTTTTAAAAAATAAAAAATAATTAATTTTAATTATAAAATTAATTAAAATTAATTATATTGTCGCAGTAAACAATTTATTAATTAATTTTAGGAAAATTATTAACAATTTTAGGAAAATTATTAACAATTTAAAAAGAAAAAAAAGTAATTTTTTTTTTAGCTTCCACCGAGGCTCGAACCCACGCCAGCAAAACCCTTCTGGGCCCACCCGGCTAGCCACCTTTTCTGATCTTGTCTGATCTTGTCTTTGTCTTACTCGTCTCATGTTGTGGCTAGCCGGGTGTAATAACTGCCTGTACAGCACACCCCCATCTATCGGCTGATCTAGGAACCAGTGTCGAAAGTCTAGGCAACCTTGGAAGTGCCTGCACGGAAGCACTGAGCGCTCATTTTCGTCAAGGGGCGTCCCCCAAGACAAAGTATTGTTGTTAATTTTACATATATGAAGTTAAAACCGTGTTGTGCAATACCAAATATTTACTCGTTTTTTATTTATTTTTATTTGTTTTATATATAACAAGTTCATTTTTTTATTTAATAATATAGGTTATAACGTTCTAAATTATTAAAAGTAAAATTAAAAAAATAAAAAACATGCCAACCAATCACAATGTAAGAAATACTTCCGGAATATCGATAGCGGGTTGTGTAATACACACCCACGTGTGTGTAGTATATATTATAGTGTGTTTATGTTTCATTCCGGAATATCGATAGCGGGTGTGTAATACACACCACGTGTGTGTAGTATATATTAGTGTGTTTATGTTTCATCCCGGAAGACGTAATCGTGTAATCTCTCTATAAAATGGACACTTAATATACGTGTAAGGTAGGACACATAATTTGCTGTTTTATAACACGTGTAAGTGAAACATTGTCGTCTGCTTGGTGTTGTGATTACAATATAAATTTATAAGCGATATCGTAGAAATGTACGTTCGTAAACGAATCGTTGGGTTTTAAAATTTTTTGTATAATACGCCTTAGTTTCATATCCGATACGCATTATCTGTCTTAATGTTCGTATTTGCCTCTTGTATAGTTGACATAATTGCCGGTATAATATTGGAAATGTAACGTTTTTATCGGAGCGTAATAAATTACGCTGGTATTTCATATATTTGATATACGCCTAGTGTTCTCATTTTATAGAATTTATATACAGGATTATAACCCCCGTATTCTTCGTAAACTTCTTCAACACAGTCTATAAAAATTTTCAATTCAAATTGTATTGTATTATCCATTTTCTCTAATAATATTGGTACTCGTTTTTTCTGTTCAATTGGACGTGAAAAAAAAGCTACTGATGTATTTATGACACCAATATATACTTTCAAAAGTCAATTACCAATATAATTGGGACTCCCTCTTCTCAAAATTATTTTCTCCAAAAATTCATAAATTTGCTGTCGGGAGACCCAATTTTCCTCGTTAACCAATTTTTTGATTTTCGGGGGTGGTGGGGGTATTATAGAGGGTTATAAATGATACCACGGTAGGTGGTATCATTTTGACTCCCTTACTACTACTTATTTTATTCTATTCCACAGTAGCTGTATAATTTACTCAGAACAGAAAGACTTACATGTACATGTATATAAACGTCCACTCTAGTATTTGGTTGCGGAGGGAAACACGGTTGCATATTATGCTGTTTAATAATCCAAATGTTGGAAGAGCCCAATAATCTTCCTTTATTTAAAGGCAGTAAAAACCAAAAAAAATGTCTGCCGATATGGAATCACACTACCCAGTCAACATGGCCATATCGGATAGATATCGGTAACTGATCGGAATGTCGGCAGATCGGTCCGACAAATTCCCGATATATATCAGACATTTAAAAAATACGATTGCACATGCATTTTATGATGATAATAATGCAAAACATGTGATATAGAACGACCTTAGATGCACTCCATCGCTCCTTGGAAATTTTATAAATTAAAATAAATTAAAAAACAATGATGGTCCAATGACGGTCCGTTTCCGTCCTTCAGCAGATAAGCCTGATAAAGAGCCGATGTCTAACCGATATACCAAAGATTATCATTACCCATGGTTGGAATGTCGGCAGATCAGTCCGATGAATTTCTGATGTCTATCCGATATAAAAAATACCATTGGACATGCACTTTATGATGATTATAATGCAAAACTTGTGATATAGAAGACCTTAAATGCATTCCGTTGTTCAATGGACATTAAAATATACCGGACTTTAACCATTTAACATATGCTCGTCTTTTTTTATCATAATTATAAAATCTGTGAATTTCGACGATTTGTCGTGCCATTTACGGATTGTCGACCCGATGACGACACAATTTACGGATGTGTTTTCCTAAATAAGAATCTGTAAGACTGGTCCGATGTGACCATAGATCTGGTGCGACTTGACCATGGTGCGACGTGATCATGGTCCGACTTTCAACGGTGGTTTAGTGGTTGTACAATCGGACTCCTTGACTATCTACGCTACGCTGGTGAGTTCTTCTCTGTGCGCAGACCGTCTACGCAGTGATCTCCCCTTACAAGCTGGTTCAATCCGCTGTGTGGAGTTTGGGCCCGATATCATCAGAAATGCAGTGAATTTTTATTTTTTTACTACGGAAATTATAAAATGTAACACAATAGGGGTCTGACAAAATAGTATATATTTTGTGTCAATCAATAATCTTGTTTTAACCAAGAAATATTTACCAAACTGTAATAATTAAAATTATTGTAAGAATGACGTAAGATTTCTTTCTTTGCCGGCAAAATTCACATCTGCACGATTGCAGTTCTAAGTTCCCCAGAGAAGTAGATATAGCACTAACTATTATTACATTCCTAAATTCAGGTCTCATAAAACATTATCTGATTATGCAAGCAAGCATTTGCAATTATTATTTTTTTAAATATATATAGTTCAACCTGTGTTTACTGGGCGTGTCACTAGTTTTCGCGACATAGTTTTGTAAAATGACAACACTAAATATTTGCAGAATTCTATTTTTACTACTGAAAGGCCCATTCAACTCCATTAGTATCCACGTATATCTGCTATTCTTCCTGTACTTTATCACTTTTCTCAACTGTATTTTGCAAATTGAGACTGGCATGGCGTCATATTGGACAAAGCGACGACATATTCAATTAAAACACAGTCAGCAAAACCATATCTAACCATCATCGGACCGATATACTTTGTATATCGGGTTGATATCTGAAACGATATGGGGTTATTCCTGTTTGTATGACTTTCTTGTGTATCAATCATCATACAGGTGCTTTACGGGACAATTTCCCGCAGCATCCCCACAGTGAAACTGAAGTTGTCATCAAAGACTGGCTCAGAAATGCTAAGGATCGTGACGGTGGCCGAATGAACAGAATGAAAAACAAGTCTATGGACAATACTAGCACAAGGGAATTCGAAGCTACATAGAGTGACTGAAAATACAGTATCATATAAGTACATTAAGTGGGCAGCTAAAAAATGAATAATGGCTGTTTGTCCACATGGTGTGTAATTTTAACTTTTTGTATTTCTTCCACCAAAACCCGTATGAGGGAAATTCCCAAAATCAGAGCTCAATATTTACAGTAACTATATATTCAGCCCTGAAATTAGAATATCCTGCATATCGATAGTTTCGGTATGCGTATACCGAAACTATCGATATGCAGGATATTCTAATTTCAGGGCTGAATATATACTAGTTACTGTAAATATTGAGCTCTGATTTTGGGAATTTCCCTCATGGACAGGTTGAATACGGTAATACGGGTTTTGGAGGAAGAAATAAAAAAAGTTAAAATTACACACCTTAACTGTAGCTCTGATTGCTATATGATTTACCTCTTTTCAACAGCCACCTCTCTACGCCAATAATCAATCAATCTGCCTTATCACATTGATGTAGCTCGCCAATTTTGGTTGAATTGAATTCCACATGTGCTTTTAAATGTTTTTCAACTTTTGACGTCATTTACAAAAGATATCTACGAAGATGTGCGTTTTTTCGTGAAAAATATTTCCAAAATTGCTATTTTCCATAAATGACGAGAGTATAGCATTCCACATTCGCTCCAGAAATTTCAACCTCATTTACGTACAATGTTGTAAATAGTGTTCATGCAAAATCACACATCTTCTGGCGCACAACCCTTGCGTTGCTAATTTTGGAGTTATTGGCCTTTGTTTTTAGCTCAACTGAGCCGAAGGCTAAGTGAGCTATTGTTACCGCTTTTCGTCTGTCCGTCAACAATTTCAAACGTCTTCTCCCGAACCGCTTGGCCGATGTTGGTCAAATTTCACAGAGATGACCTATAGGCATGATAGGTGAAGCCTTTTCAATTTTGTTAAAATGAACGTCGTCGCCAATCCAAGATGACCACCGTCTAAAAAAAGCACAAATTATTTTACCCATTCATTTACCCTTTATATTACTTTGCTGGACCTAAACATAGACTCGAGGTGATCCAAACCTAACCACCATCCACATATTCATTTTGTGGCCGTGTGTGGTAGGAGGGAGCACGCGAAGGGTAATTTAACGATCAGGGTTCATCCTTACCGGAATGCCGACATACATGGTTTGGCCCTCCAGTACATTTTGGCTTTGGTACTTGAGAACTAAATCATGTTAATGTTATGCCCCATTAACATGATTAAGAAAGTAATAAGATTATAGCTAATCATATTACTTTGAGGCAAGAGCTAAGTGACTCTGCTGTGGCATGGACCTGGCACCAGGTCAGAATATTCTGATTTCAGGACTGAATATATAGTTTCTGTAAATATTGAGCTCTGATTTCGGGAATTTCCCTCAATATGGACAGGTTGAATACGGGATAAATGACCTTAACTGTTGATAGGCTGTTAAACCCCAATAATCAATCATGTTGTGGCCTTGCTCCTTTACTCATGATTTATATCGTATGCGGTGTCTGGCAGCATTGTCAGCATTCATCAGGTTTCCCAACTTTCTCGTACTATTGGGTAGTTAGTTAATATGTAAATGTTTCACTGAAGCGTTTTTACTGACACAGTTTGTTTTATTATACCCACTTTTTTTGTAAAAAAAAACGGGTATATTGTTTTCGTCACGGGTGTCCGTCCGTCCGTACGTCCGTACGTCCGTCCGTACGTCCGTCACGTTTCTTGTAACTCGAAAAACTTTTTCACCTTCATACCTACGCGCCTGATATTTGGTATGTAGCTTCGTTATCATGTGCAGATGCGCAAAGTGAATTTGGATTTTTGATCCGACCCTCCATCATGGATTATCTCCCCCTTTCGGACTCAGAATTTCCCATTTTTTCCTCGTAACTCGAAAAACTTTTTCACCTTCATACCTACGCGCCTCATATTTTGCTATGTAGCTTTGTTATCATGTGCAGATGCGCAAAGTGAATTCGGATTTTGGATCCGACCCTCCATCATGGATTATCTCCCCCTTTCGGACTCACAATTTCCCATTTTTTTTCCTTGTAACTCGAAAAACTTTTTCACCTTCATACCTACGCGCCTGATATTTGGTATGTAGCTTCGTATCATGTGCGATGCGCAAAGTGAATTTGGATTTTTGATCGACCCTCCATCATGGATTATCTCCCCCTTTCGGACTCACAATTTCCCATTTTTTCCTTGTAACTCGAATAACTTTTTCACCTTCATACCTACGCGCCTCATATTTGCTATGTAGCTTCGTTATCATGTGCAGATGCGCAAAGTGAATTCGGATTTTTGATCCGACCCTCCATCATGGATTATCTCCCCCTTTCGGACTCACAATTTCCCATTTTTTCCTTGTAACTCGAAAAACTTTTTCACCTTCATACCTACGTGCCTCATATTTGCTATGTAGCTTCGTTATCATGTGCAGATGCGCAAAGTGAATTCGGATTTTGGATCCGACCCTCCATCTAGGATTATCCCCCTTTTTTTTTTTCGGACTCACAATTTCCCATTTTTTCCTTGTAACTCGAAAAACTTTTTCTCACCTTCATACTACGCGCCTGATATTTGGTATGTAGCTTCGTTATCATGTGCAGATGTGCAAAGTGAATTCGGATTTTTGATCCGACCCTCCATCATGGATTATCTCCCCCTTTACGGACTCACAATTTCCCTATTTTTCATTGTAAGTCGAAAAACTTTCTCACCTTAATACCTACATTTCTGATATTTGATATGTAGCTTCGTTATGATGTGCAAAGTGAATTCCGATTTTTGATCGCACCTTCCATCATGGATTATCTCCCCCTTTCGGACTTAGAATTTCACTATTTTTCCTCGTAGGTCGATAAACTTTTTCCCCTTAATACCTACACGTCTGATATTTGGTTCGTAGCTTCGTTTTGATGTGCTGATGCGCAAAGTGAATTCGGATTTTTTATCCGACCCTCCATCATGGATTACCTCCCCCTTTCGGACTTAGCATTTGGGGAAAGTGGGTATATTGCGATGGCGCGCCATCGACTTTTTCTAGTGTTAATTTGTAAATGTAATTGTTAATTAAACATGTGTCTTTACGACTTACAGCAATGTCATGCGTGTTTCCTTTAAATCCATGTTCTAGGCGTGCCCATTCAAGGTCGAGGTCACAACCGAAGGTCAAACCTTTGCAGCCTGGATTTTGTCCGCTCCATATCCTAAACGCCTTGAAAGATTTTCTTAAATCTTGGGTAAATTGTTCGCTTTATCGAGACGATGTGCAGAACTATAGTCAATGTCACAGCCCAAGGTCAAACCTTAGCAGCCTGGATTTCGTGTCCGCTCCGTATCTCCTATAAACGCCTTGAAATGTTTTCTTAAAACTTGGGTAAAATGTTTGTCTTATCGAGACGATGTGCAGAATCCATGTTCAGGGCGAACCCATTCAAGGTCAAGGTCGAGACGATGTGCAGATCGCACATAGTCATATCGGAATTGTCTTCGTCCTTCCATAACTAATCCATTCAACTATGATTTTCCTTAATGCGGCGGGGGATATAGCTGTCCTGTAAGACTGCCGCCCCTTACTGGAATGCTGTTTTACATGGTTTGGCCCTCCTGTACTTTTATACTGGAGAGCTAAATTCTGTTATGCACAATTAAGAAAGTCATAAGATTATAGCTACTCCTATTTCTTTTGGGTTTTGAGCTAAGTGACTTGTACCAGGTCAGGATATTCTAATTTCGGGGCTGAATATATATTTTGTGTGAATATTGAGCTCCGATTTTGGGAATTTCCCTCTATGGACAGGTTGAATACGGGATATTCCAACCCGTTGACCCGGACTTAAATGACCTTGGCTGTTGATAGGCCGTTGTCCAATGGAGGTTAGATATGGGGAAAAATGTCGGATCAATGTTGGATATATAACTAAAGCAATAGATGTCCAATATCAGACCGATGTTTGGCCGACTAGATAATGGTCCGACTGCAAAACGATGGGCAAAACGATATTGGAAAGATATCGTTTTAAATATCTACCCGATATGAAAAGTGTATCGGTCCGTTGTCGGTTAGATATGGAAACAATGTCGGACCAATGTTGGATAGATAACTAAAGCAATAGATGTCCAATATCGGACCAATGTTTGGCCGACAAGATAATGGCCCGACTGCAAAACGATGGGCAAAACGATATAGGAAAGATATCGTTTCAGATATCAACCCGATATACAAAGTATATCGGTTCGATGATGGTTAGATATGGTTTTGCTGACTGGGTAGTAACCCACTGTCTCATAGTCGACACGCAAAGCCATTATATTATGCTAGTGAGTCTACCTTTTACATATACTTAGTGTTACTATTACTGTTACACGCAACCATCATTACGTGTTTATAACAGTAATAAACATCATCTTCCCTATGACGCCTGTTGATATTCAAAACTAGCGCGTGTTTACATTAATATTTACAATAGCAATACGCCAACTCAGCATGGCAGACATATACCGACCACTTCCTTATCTTTGAAACAACAACACATAGCCACTTAATGTTTTAATTACTTGTTCAAGATAGATATACATACAAATATAATCGTTTTACATTTAATTATGATACATGCATACATAAAATATGGCATTGTGATCAGGATTGCATTACCAAAGCCATGTTCATACGTTACTTACTGTAGCTAATGTGTTTTTTATTTGTAACCAGTGTCGCTCCTGATCAAATAGCACACTCTTATAGCCTGATAACGATTTATATTGCTTGTTAGAAGCATGACCGGCGTTTCGTTGATGGATTTACGAACAGTGCATGCCCTGATTTGGGGCTACACTTACAATTAAGTAGATAAAAACAGTGGATTCAACCAATCAGCATAGAATATGTGTGGCTTCGTTGATTTTAGAGTACACCTGCCGCATTATAAGCGTTTATTATTCCGTATATCCGCGGAAATACCTACATATTTCACGTCAGAATAATGAATTGAACGTTTATAAACAAGTTTGTAATAATCGCTTTAAATACGGCACGATACTAATTGAATAAACAAGCAGAATATAACGAGGAAGTTGGCGTTTTCTAATATTCTCCTTTCTCAGAAATGGATGAATCACTGGTTCTGACGTCACATCCGGTTTCGATGCGAGATGAAGTTTGTCGGCCTCGCAAAATGTGCCCGTTGCACAGGTAAATCTTTACCTATAAACTACGGCTTACTATGACATTGTTTAGCAGCAAGTCGTATTCTAATGATATATTATGGTATTAAACTACAGAACCCATGCCGCATACACTTTGACCGTGATTTACCTTTAATATTGCCCTTGCCCAGAATTGTAAGAGAGATATTGCCTTCAATACATCGATTGGGCCCAGTTGAAATTTGCCTGTAGCATTTGGGGTCCCATACAGACACAGATATTGCTATAGTTGAGAAAGTCCAGAGAACATCGGCTAGGTGGTGGTGTTGGTGGTGTTGTCGCACGTGGCAGAATCGTAGTCGTGTTGGAGATACGTCATAACATCTATCCTGGCCAACATTATCCCAACGCAGGGACCAATCTAGCCTGGTTTTCTTCTATAACATACACAATCGCCAGGTTGATATCGACATGTTAAAGTGCATATAAGTATCTACTTCTTAATTATAAATGTAGCAGACACATACTTCTTATTGTTAAGTGGCAAGGTAGTTTTCTAAATTTAGCTGTAAATTGTTGATAATACATTATTCTTGTGTTGATCAAAGCAATGTATTTGTGAATGTAGTGAAGTTGTAGAGGATGCTGAACATTACTTCATTGAATGTATTAAATAGCAACGTCTAATTTTATGCCAGTCACTGCGACAATTTTATCCCATAAACGCACATATACTTTTGCATGGCATACCTGAAGAAAGTAATGAGTGTAATACTGTTATTTTTAAAGCTGTACAAGATTATATTAAAACTTCAAAAAGATTTGAGTAACACACTTGGTGGATGCCTGAGACGCAAGCTCTATCGGATGCTTTCCATTTGCCAACATTATCCAGTACCACCTGATAACAACGAACATTGAAATCAACTGCAGTGCACATATCTCTATGCATTAGGTTATATATTATATGAACATTGTGACACATAACTCTTTCATTCATTCTCCCAATCTCCCCTCTCACTTTCTTTACTCTCTCTTTTTATCTGATTTTTATTTTCGTACATTGTGCAAATATATATACATATACCGCATGATTATTGGTATGTACCCATGTACATATACATGTATACTTATCGCCATTGCTGTTAAATTGATGTATTGTTGAAATACTTGGGCAAGGGCTGTAATTAATGTTGTGAGAACTTGTAGCCCAAGCACATTGTACTTATATGCAATAAACTATGTTTAAACAAAAAAAGCAATTTGCCAACGGACGGACGGGCGGTCGGCTGGGCGTATAGGCTTTTGGGCGGACGGACGGATGGTTTCTGGTAGGTAGGTATCAAGCAAAACTGGAACACTGACATAGATCGCACAACACACCCGGCAAGCAGAACGGGCGGACAGACAGATACTGATTTGGAACGACGGCTGACTGTGTTTTTTGTACCGTGTGTATCCATTGCGTCGTGCAATCATGTTTGCGTTGTTAAGATACGTAGGTTGGTAGGTTTGTAGGTAGGTGTTTTTGAGTAAGGTGGTAGCTAGTTGGTGGGTGGGTTTTATGATCGTAGGTAGGTGGGTGGGCAGGCAGGCAGGCAGGCAGGCAGGCAGGCAGGTAGGATGTAGCAAGGATACTTGGGATTTCTCATGTATAACCTTTTCCTTGCCCCCACCACCCTCCCCTATTTTACGACAGGTATTGCGTACAATACATTGATTAGGCCCCAGTTCAAATTTGCATCTAGCATTTGGAGTCCCCTTACAGACACAGATATTGCTAAAGTTGAGAAAGTCCAGAGAACAGCGGCTAGGTGGTGTTCTCGTAGGTGGCGGAATCGTAGTTATATTAGTGTTACGTTAGAAGATCGTTCCTGGCCAGCATTATCCCAACGCAGGGACCAATCTAGCCTTGTTTTCTTCTATAAAATCCAACTGGCCTGGTTGATAGCGAAATATCAATTACCTCAATCTATTTCTTAATCTCAGATCCACTGAGTACTCCGCCAACCACCTTATCAGTACAGTAGACCATTGGCTTAGTCTAAAACTTTAAAATTCTCGTGATTTCTAAGGGGTATACCATTATGGAATTCTCTACCTATCGGTGATGTTTGCTATGAATTAGTGGCAGAGTAAAAATTCCAAATCTAAAATAATATCTGTCCGATACATTTTATAAATATAGCAGACATCTACTCCTTGTAAATAGTTTTAAGTGGAAATTATCGTCTTTCTTTGATTTTAGTTGCAAATTATTAATAATACAATATTCTTGCGTTGATTAAAGCAAGTGGCCGTGTACAGATATATTAATGGATTGATGGATGTATGGATTATAGCGGACGGACGGACGGATGGTTTCTGATAGGTCGGTAGCAAACAAAAACTGTGACATTGACATAAATCGAATAGCACATCCGGCATGCAGAACGGACGCACAGACATATATTTATTTGAAACGACGACTGGTTCTGGTTTTTATATGTTACCTCCCTTGGGATAGTATATTGTTGTGTCACGCACATTTCTATGGGGGCAGTCATTGTTGTGCTACGCCTACATGGCGAGTACGACCAACTTATCCTGTGGTGTTTTGGTCTGTCTTGCTTTGTATCTAAAACTCTACATATACTATTCTCTACAGTTTTCACAGTTTTGTGCTCAGTTTATCCGTTTAATTCTGGAAGATACGAATCAATACATTTCGTATGTATGCCTACAGCAGCTATTATTTTTAGGTCTCACTGGGCAGTACAGAGCTAGCAGTGAAAGGTGGTGGACGATTTTCTATGTAGTACCCTGCAAGTTACACAGTGTGTTTTACAAAGTTAACTTACCCCACATATCGATCAGTTTTTATGGAGATAACATATTTCAATACTTTCAGTACTTTTATTATTGTTTGTATCCATTGCGTCGTGCAATCATGTTTGCGCTGTTAAGGCAACCAAACCGGAAGTGGTATGGCGGCCTCTAACAATGTTTTGAGATGTTTTAGGCATATGTTTGCAGGAATGCCTGCATATTTCAGAAAAAGCAGGTTAACTTTCCATTTCTATATATTTGCAATTCGTTCTGATATGTGATGAGTGTGGCCATGAGTGTTTGTTCGGACTGTGCCGTTTAAACTAAACAAATTGTTATGTTATGGTAAAAATCCCCGCGAGTGAGGTGGAGCAGTAGACAGCAGGTCCCTATACCCACGGTACTAGTGCTTCGAACATCAATTATGTATGAAATAAAACTCAAATCCTGAAAATTTGTCTTTTATTTCTTTCTTCCACATGTGATTCACATATTTTAATTAAAAAAACTGGATGGAACTTTGATAAGAGGAAGTGACATGCCTGCCATCTAGTTCTGCATGGCATAATCCTTGCAACTTGTTTATTCTGATAGCTGTTGTTGCAAGGTTATGCAGTTAAGCTCAACTTTACGGGCGCAAAACAAATAAATCTACAATTTCAAAATATCGTAGTTCCGTGTGGAATACTATTATAAAATCATAAAAACGTACAATACAAACGTTATGGCAATGTTCAATTTATTGTAAAAGGAAGGTATTTGATCTAATGACGATTTTATAACTGGATATCAAATGTGTGAAATATTTCCGTCCATTTTGGATGACTTGAAAATGCAAACAGCAAGTATTAACGAAACGAATTTATACTCCTTTTATAACGAGCAAAACATTATGAGAATAACAACAACAACATTTTCAACATGGGAACAATTTGTTTACACGGCACATTTGTTTTAATTGTTGCAGTGTATACTCGATATTGAAATTAATAGCGGTATAAAGGTATAATTAAGGATATAATTACCCCAAGTTAAAACGAGTTATGGTCAAAAAGCAGCAAAGTCAAAACGAGCTGTGGTCAAAGCGCACCCAAGTCAAAACATACCCAAATTAGTAAAAACGTACCTAACCTTTGGTCAAAATGTAACCATTTTTTGTCAAACTGTACCTTTAAGAATATGTAGTGGAGTTATTAGGATGTAAAACAATTAACATGGAGTGGAATAAATACAGGGAATACTTTACATAGGAAAAGTGACAGTGTTTTACAAACATTTTGTACCGATATCGGTGAAAATAGAAACCACCCAGCGGTCCTAGTATCGTCATATATCTTCAATTAAACCACTTTACACAGGGCCAGGATGAAAACATATTTTTATTTTTTTAAATATTTAAAAAAATATATTCTATAATGCCCATTTAACTGAAAACTATTCAAAGCAAAGAAAATGGATATATTTTATACCAAATTTTGGACAAAAGAATGGGTACGTTAAAACTACGTTTGATAAAAAAAACATTGGTACATTTTGACTTGTACATGTATGTGCAACACGTATGTACAGAAGCTCATTAGGTACGCACCTGATTCTTTATCGATATGTATACCTTTTACAATAATATCAATAATTATCAAGCTATTTCCTCTAAATCAACAGATAATGTGGTCAGTTTATTTTTCTTCCATGATTTTCATGATATTTCTTCAATTATAACTATATTATGTGCCATTTTCAAATCTATACTATATGAACAAATTTCCGGCCAATAGCTTTCATCAGATATATAAAATATAGTATACATACATAACATACATACATACAGCTGGTTTTAGCAACGCCGTTATATGTAGTCATGCTCTATTTTCTATACCCGATGAAGGTAATTTGCTGAATTTTGTTTATAGAATTTTATATTAAATGTTATTATTGTGATTCCTTCCTATGGGTGTGAAGATGTTTATTATGGTGTGTCTCAGGGTTGGCAATTTCCCGGGAAATAAGAGTATTTCCCAGGACGGCGGGAAATACTGGGAAATACCGGGAAATGTGAATCTTGGTGGTCTTTTTCATTCCAAAATGTCAAGATGAGTCTCTATGTTCCCCTATATCTACTATGGTTTATATCTGTGTAGACTGATAAGCCTACAGGTAAAACATTCTGCAATAAAAAAAGAAATAATAAGTTTATTTAGAGAAAAAAAACATCATTATTTTCTAGACAATTTTCTTCCCTATTTACAAGTCTATGTTAAGTATTTGCCAACTGTCTATTTTATTGTATATGAGAACACCCCTCATTACTGTAGTAACCTGCCACTAATAAAAGCTGCTTTTGGAATTTTGAGAAAATCCCTGTTGATAACGGATAATCCATGTACAGTGTAATTGTATCCCCCGGACTCCGTCGGGGGATACTATGGATTTGACAGCGCGCCGCGTCCGCCGCAGACACTTCTTGTCCGGAGCATAACTCGAACACCCTTTGGAATATTTTCATGAAACTTCACACATGCATAGACCACGACCCGAAGGTGTGTCGCGCACAAGAATGACAACTCTTGCATAGCTAATTTTTTAGTTATCTCCCTTTTTTGTTTCTCGCACTGATTTCGTGTCCGGAGCATAACTCCACCACCCTTTCGAATATTTTCATGAAACTTCACACATGCATAGACCACGACCCAAAGGTGTGTCGCGCACAAGAATGACAACTCTTGCATAGCTAATTTTTTAGTTATCTCCCTTTTTTTTTTTGTTTCGCGCACTGATTGACCATAACTCGACCACCCTTTGGAATATTTTTATGAAACTTAACACATTCAATTAGACCACGAACCGAAGGTGTGTCGTGCACAAGAATGACAACTCTTGCATAGCTAATTTTGAGTTATCTCCCTTTTTTGTTTTCGCTCACTGATTTCCTCTCCGGAGCATAACTCGACCACCCTTTGGAATATTTTCATGAAACTTCACACATGCATAGACCACGACCCGGAGGTGTGTCGCGCACAATGAATGACAACTCTTGCATAGCTAATTTTTCAGTTATCTCCCTTTTTTGTTTTGCGCACTCTACAAACTGGACAATAATGCATGAAGACCTGTTTTCTCGTCTGCTCTGTATACCTTTTCTCGTGTGCTCTGTACACCTTACCTGTAGAGAGAACAATAGAAACTGGGAGAACCATGTGCTAAGCATGGGCTAGCATGTGCAGATGTCCAGTGCTTGACCACTGCTGACCAGGTAATTTATACAGGTAAATCACTACATTGGGTACTGTGTTGAAAATATTGTGGCATTATGTGGACCTCTGCAGATATATGTAGATAAATATAGGACTATAATTAAAAAAAAGTCTGGTCTCCAATAGCAAGCATATTATTTTTAAACCTTTTTTTGTCATTTTTTTTTTTTTTGTTTTTTTTTCATTATTTATTTTCATTTTTTTTTTTCAAATTATTTTTCAATTTGACTGGAAAAAAAATCTGGGCTCCAGTAGCAAGCATTATTATTTTTAAACTTTTTTTTTCCATTTTTTTTTTTTCATTTTTTTTTTCAAATTATTTTTCAATTTTTGTCCAGTAGCATAAGGTCGTAAGGGCTATATACAGACTATTCACCTGTGCATGTGCTAGCATGTGCAACTGACCACTGACCACTTACAGGTAATTTATACAGGTAAATGATTATATTACATTTCCGTAAACTGTGTTGAAAATATTGTGGCATTATGTGGACCTGTGCAGATATATGTAGATAAATATAGGACTATTAAAAAAAATTCTGGGCTCCAGTAGCAAGCATTATTATTTTTAATTTTTTAACTTTTTTTTCCATTTTTTTTTTCCATTTTTTTTTTCAAATTCTTTTTCAATTTTTGTCTAGTAGCATAAGGTCGTAAGTGCTATATACAGACTATTATCATATAATAAAACAATTATTGACTAGTGAGCCATAGAATATAATCTGATATTCTATGGTTCACTAGTCAATAATTGTATAATATGTTCGGGCCAGTGAAAATTGATTTCGGGCCCAGGCTCGAGGTCAAGGCGGGACAAGGCGAGGCATCTGATTCCGCGGAATTCTTGTTTACTTTGTTGTTTCGTGCTCTGATTTTGTATCCAGAGCATAACTCGGAACACGCATATACGCATTGCTCTAATGGTCCTCTACCGCCCTGTGCCAAATCCACGTTCGTTCTGCCCCCGTCAAGGTCACATACTTGGTGCTTCAAAAACTTTAACGCTCAGGTAAATATCTTACAATTTTTATTTCCATTCACGGATCAACTTCATATTTCATATACGCGTTGCTCTAATGGTCGTCTACCGCCCTGTGCCAAATCCACGTTCGTCCTGCCCCCGCCAAGCCCAGGGTCAAGGTCACATACTTAGTGCTTCAAAAACTTTAACGCTCGGGTAAATATCTTATAATTTCTGTTTTCTTTCATGGATCATCTTCATATTTCATATACGCATTGCTCTAATGGTCCTCTACCGCCCTGTGCCAAATCCACGTTCGTCCTGCCCCCGCCGCCAATCCCAGGGTCAAGGTCACATACTTGGTGCTTCAAAAACTTTAATGCTCAGGTAAATATCTTATAATTTTTCTTTCCATTCACGGATCAACTTCATATTTCATATATGCGTTGCTCTAATGGTCCTCTACCGCCCTGTGCCAAATCCACGTTCGTCCCGCCCCCGCCAAGCCCAGGTTAACATCATATACTTAGTGCTTCAAAAAACTTTAAAACGCTCAGGTAAATCCTCTTATAATTTCTGTTTTCTTTCACGGATCAGCTTCATATTTCATATATGCATTGCTCTAATGGTCCTCTACCGCCCTGTGCCAAATCCACGTTGTCCTGCCCCCGCCAAGCCCAGGGTCAAGGTCACATACTTGGTGCTTCAAAAACTTTAACGCTCAGGTAAAAGAAAATTTTGACTTGCAATTTGGCCTCATTTATTATCAAAGCGATATGTGGGACATCCGTGTTCTATGAACACATTTTCTAGTTTTATTAAACTTCACACATGCATAGAAGACGACCCAAAGGTGTGTCGCACGTAAGAATGACAACTCTTGCGTCGTTAATTTCTTAGTTATCTCCCTTTGTTGTTTCGTGCACTGATTTCGTGTCTGGAGCATAACTCGAACACCCTTTGGAATATTTTCATGAAACTTCACACATGCATAGACCACGACCCTAAAGGTGTGTCCCGCAAGAATGACAACTCTTGCATCACTAATTCTTTAGTTATCTGCCTTTGTTTTTCCGTCACTGATTTTGTCTCCGGAGCATAACTCGAACACCCTTTTTTCAAACTACTTGTGTATCTGGGGAGGGGGATACACATGCGCTTGTCGACAAGCGTCCATTTCTAGTTGTTTTACAACTTGACATGACCATATACAGACCACCTGGGTTCTTATTATACAGTATGACACAAAAGGTGTGAGAGAAGGCTGAATTAACAGCCTGTTGTCATAGTCTGATGGTTTATTAAAGTATATTAAAGTCTCATCAATGTACATGCAAATAAGTAGGCTTTTGGCTAATTTTAACGATTTTAGGTACTGTATCTTGTACGTACCATCGTGGCCCAGTCTTCACGTTAAATAAATGTCATAATAATAATGCAAATAAGTAATACAAATGCAAAGCATAAAACAACAGTACTTGTCAGTCATAAGACTTTGTAAGAGACTGTGTATGCACATATTGCATGCTAAGATCATTTATTATCATTTCTTGATACCGAATACATGTATTAGTGTGGAAGAAGGTTGACAATTAACAGCCTGTTGTCTAAACATAGTCTGATCATGATGACGTTATCCTTGTGAATTTTATCTAGCAGACACTCGGATGCTTCCTAAAAAATGAAGAAGTAATTTACAAAAAAATAATACAACCAAAATATAAATGTCATGGTTGCCAAATATTCCACCTGATGAGTACCCCTAGTTGGGAATGAAACAGATCTATACATTGTAATTAACCCCTATATCTAATTATTAAGTTGGTGATTGTTTAATTAACTATTACTGAGCTTAAAACTTAATTTAAATAACTTTAATTATCAAATAATAACATCAAAATTCATATTTCCCGGTATTTCCCACTTTGGGGAGTATTTCCCGGGACGGACGGGAAATACCGGTATTTCCCGCCGGGATTTCCCGGCCAACCCTGGTGTGTCTCCATATCAAGTTTCTTGCTTGTCTGAATGTTTCGTGATCACTCATTTACGAACTGTCTGACTTTCAGGTGTGGGCAATACTGTTCACATGAGTGTTCACAGCACATTGCTATTGGTAAGACACACCTGAAGGCACACCGCGTTGAAGAAAATATCTAGAAAATCATGTATTATTTGGTCAATAGTGTAACATTGCTACTTTACAAAATGGAAAATAAGTAAGTTTAGTAACATGTTGGTTAAATATATATTGCATGACGCCTAACAGAATGTATGAATAAAAAGTACAAATTTAAAGTTACCTACAGCAATGCAACATATATATATTTAAACCGTTCAAAACTGTGCTATATGTTGAATAATTTAAAAACAAAACAAAAACATTTCATAGCCATAGTGTTATTTATGGTTTTGAAATTATATCCATCTCAGCATCAACAGTAAAAACAAATACCAGATATACTTTTTAGCTCACCTGAGTGAAGCTCATGTGAGCTATTGTTACCGCAATGTGTCCGTCGTCGTCCGTGAACATTTTCAAACGTCTTCTCCTCGGTAACCATTGGGCCTATAGTCACCAAACTTTATGGTCATGGTCCTTAGGTAGGGGGATTACAAAATTGTTAAAATGACGTCATCACGTAATCCAAGATGGCCGCCATTTAAAAATAGCACAAATTCTTCAAAAATCTTCTTCTCAAGAACCGCCAACCGGATTTCGACAAAACTTGGTAGGAATGATCGATTTACATTGCTCTTTCAAAGTTGTTAAAATGGTGACCCCGGGGTCAAAAATGGGCGTGGCCCGTGGGGTCAAATCAAATCGTAGGTACCAATGAGGCGATCACTCTGGTACATTTTTTGTCGAAATCGGATTGTTATGTCATCCAAGATGGCCGCCGAAATGTCAAATGGTCGTTCTTTTATTAGAGATTTCAAAATTCTTCTTCACATGAACCGCTTGGCCCATGGTAGCCAAACTTAAAAGTTATGGTCCATGGGTAAAGCCTTTTCAGATTTGTTAAAATGGAGGTCATCGCTAATCCAAGATGGCCGCCTTCTAAAAATAGCATAAATTCTTTAAAAAATCTTCTCATGAACCGCTAGCCGGATTTCGACGAAACTTGGTTGGAATGATCGATGTACAATGCTCTTTCAAAGTTGTTAAAATGGTGACCCAGGGGTCAAAAATGGGCGTGGCCCGTGGGGTCAAATTTTATTTTTGACCTAATATGGTCATGTTATATATCAAATTGAAGGTATCAATGAGGCGATCACTCTGGTACATTTTTTGTCGAAATCGGATTGTTATGTCATCCAAGATGGCCGCCGAAATGTCAAAAGGTTCTTTTATTAGAGATTTCAAAATTCTTTTTCACATGAACCGCTCGGATGATTATGTCATCCATGATGGCCACCAAAAGGTCCATTTATTCAAGATTTTGAACGTCTTTTTCTCATGAACCACATGGCCGATGCTGGCCAAACTTCATAGGAAGTTAAGATCTTTGGGTGAAGCATTTTCAGATTTGGTGAAGTGACAGTCATCGCTTAATCCAAGATGACCGCCATCTAAAAATAGCACAATTTTTTAAAACACATGAACGCATTCTCCTCTGGTGTTCATGGAGTCAGGTGAGCCCTCTTGTTTTCCCCTAGATCCCCGGTTATAGTCCAGCAGAATGTGAACCTCAAAATCTGCGTTTTTGCTGGCCCTGGCCGTCTTGCAAGCCTCAAGAATAGAGTTTACCTGAAATACATAGAGGATTTTACATGAGTGGTGATTTAATACTATATTTATTAAACGAGTATACTGACTTCATAAGAAACGAGGCTATGCTGAGTTTCTTATGAAATCAGTCAACTTGTTTAATGTTTAATATTGGATTTATCTTTCTGAGATGTTAGAATATTTTGAAGTTTGTTTCTAGGATTTACATTCATAGATAGAAATAAATCCCATTTTCAACATGAGAATTGAACATGTTATATATTACACATACAGTCGAGCACCGGTATCTCGAATATCAGTATCTCAATGATATCCACATATCTCGATGATTCACTAAAGTCCCGAATTATATCTTTACTTGCTTAATATAAATTTATTCAGCTATCTCGACCATGCCCTATCTCGTATATGTTCTCTATCTCGACTGTTAATTATGTACTGTCCCCCCCCCCCCCCCCCCCCCCCCAAACCCGTCCCCCCCCCCCCCCCCCCCAACCCCCCCCCCCCCCCCCCCCCCCCCGTATGAAAATACGTTAAAAATCTCTTCACAATCTCGATCACAAAAACGCTTGGATAAATCGCTTAAGCGCATGGCTACCTGGCTACCAAGATCAATTTGGTTAACAGTAATTTATTTTCAAAACCTATTATCATACAAAACAAAATAAATTCACACTTCATGTTGTTTGCTTAATTGGTCCACCTGGATATATTTGAGTTTTTGACACGATTCATTAAGCATAGCACGCTGGTCATTTAAGCAATTCACCGAGAGTCGTGACGCCACCTTGTAATGTTGATTAGCTTACTACCTTTGGTCATTAGTAATTGGTGATTGTTTACTCGTGGTGTAATGGGTAATATGATTTCATATTTTTCGCTGGATACGATGTGAAGAATATTATGAACATGTGTAATATATTGATTTAAACAAAAAGAGACATGTGCCAAATGCATTACCAATTCAGCTTCAAGCTCGTCCGTGCCAAGGTACAGCGATGCCATCACGATTCTGGACTTGGCATTGCGGGCCATGTGCTGTAAATAGAGAATACCAGGCTGGGTCTTTTGATATCAAGTTTATCACAAGCTAAATTGGGAAATTTATATACCATAACAGTCGTAAGGATTGATATGTGGCTGTGACTGGAGAAATGAGGCTGATAGGATTTGTGACCTGATCAAATAGCACACTCCTGTAGCCTGATAACGATATATATTGCTTGTTAGAAGCATAACTGGTGTTTCATTTATGGAATAACGAACAGTGCAGATCCTGATTAGACTGCGGATGCACAGGCTGATCTGGATCTACACTGATCGCAAATCCCATAAGCCTCATTTCATCAGTCACAGCCAGATATGTGGATATTATTTTTAAATGAGATTGTTTGAAGGTATGACACACTGTTATACATGTATGCATGGCAGGTGTCAAATAAACACATTTCTGAACAGGGTCTACACTGTTCTTCATTTGGGCAGTGAAACTATCTTTGTACTTCTAATGGACAGTATATATCTGCAGGAGTCTGCTAGTAGAGCCGGACCTGGACTTGCCACAAATGGAACATCAACGTTTGCGCACAGCATAGCCCCAGCTCAGCCTGCGCATTCGCAGTCTGATCTGGGGCTATGCTGTTCGCCATTCACAATGGCCAACACAAACAGGAACTACACCAGAAAATCGGCGCTAATATAACCGTATGGCAATGTATAATGCGGGACTATCATAGTTATGTTTAGTTGTAGATCATTCAGAATATACGGGTATCACACTTAGATATACTCACTATTGAACATACATATTGGCTGTCTAATAAATTATGTATTATATTGCTGAGTTTGACATTTGTAGGATAAAATACAATGCATTACAAATAAAGTTCATATTATAAGTTCTTACCTTTTGTACAATAGTCTATACACAAATTGTAATATGTAATCCGAAAATACTGTTAATGTACAACATCCTTGAAAATATTACTACCCGGTAGGATATTTTTGTAAACACCCAGAACGTACAATAATTTTTCCATCTTTAAAATTTATTGTGCTGTTTACGTTTGGATAATTAATCAATCATATAGAGTGTCAGTCAGACTCGATAAGCTGAATAGCAAGCGCAGAAGCTAGTCTGGACACCACTTCATTAATCAGCTCAGTTGGTACCACGCTGGCTTTTTTGTTAATTAGTAATAAATCAGCTTTGTTTCAGAACTAGCACGTGCCATCCTGTAAACGCTAACATGTAGAATGCACATGACACGTATACGAGAAATTCCAGTTTGAAATGAATGTATACCAGAAATAATTATATTATTACGATATTATATCTATGTACATTTATGTATTTATTTAAAAAATGTATTTCAACATGTGTTGTCTCGGCTCTATATGACCTTTATACCGAACGGACGTAAACTCCAGACATTAGACTCAACATTAAAACATTAATTACTGAGATATGCGGCCATTACAAACATTCCAATCAATCAGTATGTTACATTTGTTAATTAGTAACTCAGTTCTCAAAAGTTAATTGCGATCGCAGCATCCAATTAGTCTTAATCCTCGATCATCAATCAATATTTTCACACGGTCACAACGACCCAGAATCAGTTTTATATGAAACATCTTCACTGATGGTGCATAGAAACGCTAATGTATTTAATACTTATAATATTGATACATGTATATGCAGATGTGCACAGATGTGCACAAATAAGCTAACATTGGTACACTTTCATTCATAGTCAACGTATTGAGAATAAGTTACATTCTCCTTACGTTTTGAATGCACCTTATGTGGCAGTGTATATGCATCATGCATGTTAAGCTGCACCATCACACATCTTAAGCTCTGGACCCGCAAACCAGGTGACTTGTTAAGTGGGGTAATTAACCTGGGGTAGCGAAACCTCTAGCCGCAAAAACGTACGAGGTGCGAAAGTATATGAGGTGCGAACGCGGAGGTCGCGAAACCTCCGTAAATCTTTTTTAATGACCATTTAGCATTTCGAAATCCAGCTTCCAGAATTGTAGTGGCAAGTCCATATGTTCATTTGACAATTATCGTTATCCTGCAGAAATACATACCGGTACATTGTAGATTACATAGAACATGTAGAAAATTACAATATTAAACATGTTATTATACCACCGCAATAGTTGTCGGTGGCATATAGTGTTTAACCTGTACGTCTGTCGGTAGACAATTTCCTTGTCTGGAGAACTACTTATACAGTTTTTGGCCGATTCTCTTCATATTCAATACATGTATACAGCCCTACCATCAAGTGCAGGAATGTGTAACGTAAAGATTTTCGTTATCCCATTGATCCATCCGCAGTTATGCCCCCTTTTTGACTCTGAAAATATTATTTTTTCCTTGTCCGGCCAACTACTTCTACAGCTTTGGCTGATTTTCTTCATATTTGATATACTACCCTACCATCAAGTTCAGGAATGTGTAACGTAAACAATTGTGATGTCCCACTGATACATACAGAGTTATGACCCTTTTTCGACTATGAAAAAAAAAATTCCCTTGTCTGGCATTCCCTTGTCCGGCGAACTACTTCTACAGTTTTTGGCCGATTCTCTTCATATTCAGTATACAGCCCTACCATCAAGTACAGAAGTGTGTAACGTAAAAATGTTTGCTCTCACACCGATCCATCCGCAGTTATGCCCCTTTTTTGACTCTGAAATAAAAAAATGACCATGTCAGGCGAACTACTTCTACAATTTCTGGCCGTTTCTCTTCATACTCGGTATACATCACAACCATCAATTGCAGGAGTGCGTAACATAAAAATATTCTCTGTCCCACAGTTCCATCTGCAGGTTTGCCCGTTTTTTTTACTCTGAATATATATTTTTTCCTTATCCGGCAAACTACTTCTACAGTTTTTGGCCGATTCTCTTCATACTCGGTATACATTCCAACCATCAAGTGCAGGAGTGTGTAACATAAAATTTTCCCTGTCCCATCGATCCATCCATCGACTCTGAAAATAATTTTGTCTCCAATCACTCACTCAGTGATTGCTGTTGTATTCATAAATGTTCAACAGCGGTGGCATTTTGTTTTACAAACAATTTTCTTTGTTATGATATGAGGTCGTGTCCGACCAAAGCTAGAAAGGTGTATGTACATGTAAGTCAAGAGTCCGAGTCTTCCGGAAAAATAATTTCTTAACCTTTGTGTCAATAATTTTATACATACATGTTCGTCCAAATTTTGAATACCTGCTGATCCGTTAGTCAGATTCTTTACCAAACTTCATCTATCTGTTATAACTACAACCCTTAGTTGATTTGGCTTGAAACTTCATAAAAAAATTATAGTTATTTGTCATCATCCATATATTGTTTAGCTCACCTGAGCGAAGCTCATGTGAGCTATCGTTACCGCAATGTGTCCGGCCGTTGTCCGTCCATCCGTGAACATTTTCAAACGTCTTCTCCTCGGTAACCATTGGGCCTATAGTCACCAAACTTCATGGTCATGGTCCTTAGGTAGGGGATTACAAAATTGTTAAAATGACGTCATTACGTAATCCAAGATGGCCACCATCTAAAAATAGCACAAATTCTTCAAAAATCTTCTTCTCAAGAACCGTCAACCGGATTTCGACAATACTTGGTAGGAATGATCGATGTACAATGCTCTTACAAAGTTGTTAAAATGGTGACCCCGGGGTAAAAAATGGGCGTGCCCCGTGGGGTCAAATTGGGTTCAAGTTTTATTTTTGACCGAATATTGTCGTTATATATCAAATCGAAGGTATCAACGAGGCGATCACTCTAGTGCATTTTTTGTTGAAATCGGATGGCTATGTCATCGAAGATGGCCGCCGAAAGGTCAAAAGGTTGTTATTTTATTAGAGATTTCAAAATTCTTCTTCACATGAACCGCTTGGCCCATGGTAGCCAAATTTAAAAGTTATGGTCCATGGCTGAAGCATTTTCAGATTTGTTAAAATGGAGTTCATCGCTAATCCAAGATGGCCGCCATCTAAAAATAGCATAAATTCTTAAAAAAAATTCTCATGAACCGCTAGCCGGATTTCGACGAAACTTGGTAGGAATGATCGATGTACAATGCTCTTTCATAGTTGTTAAAATGGTGACCTCGGGGTCTAAAATGGGCGTGGTTCGTGGGGTCAAATTTTATTTTTTACCGAATGTGGTCATGTGTAATGACTGTGTATATCAAATCGAAGGTATCAAAGAGGTGATAGCTCTGGTACATTTTTTTGTCAAAATCGGATGGTCATGTCAACCAAGATGGCCGCCGAAAGGTCAAAAGGTCGTTCTTTTATTAGAGATTTTAAAATTCTTCTTAACACTAACCGCTTAGCCCATGGTGGCCAAACTTCACAGTTATGGTCCATGGGTGAAGCCTTTTCAAATTTGTTAAAACGGAGGTCGTCGCTAATCCAAGATGGCCACCGTCTACAAATAGCACAAATTCTTAAAAAATCTTCTTCCCATGAACCGCCATCCGGATTTCGACGAAACTTGGTAGGAATTATCGATGTAGAATGTTCTATCAAAGGTGTTAAAAAGGTGACCCCCTGGTCAAAAATGGGCATGGCCCGTTGGGTCAAATTGGGGTCAAATTTTATTTTTTACCGAATATGCTCATGTCATTCCGGTATATCAAATTGAAGGTATCGATAAGGCGATTGCTCTGGTGCAATATTTGTCGGAATCGGATGATTATGTCATCGATGATGGCCGCCAAAAGGTCAAGTTATTCAAGATTTTGAAAGTCTTTTTCTCAGGAACCACATGGCCGATACTGGCCAAACTTCATACTAAATTAAGATCCTTGGGTGAAGCATTTAAAAATAGCACAATTTTTTTAGAACACATATGAACTCAATGTCACATTCTCCTCTGGTGTTCATGGAGTCAGGTGAGCGAATTAGGGCCATCATGGCCCTCGTTTTAATTATTTTTTCCAATAACCTCCGAAGGGAAGCAAATTTTATACACATTGTTTTAAAGTCACTCTTTTTATTAAATTTTCAAACTAGTGTGAATTGGCAGTCCTATGTGACGTCCATATTGTAGCAGTACACTGTATTGGCAGTCCTATGTGATGTCCATATTGTGGCAGTACACTATATTGGCAGTCCTAATCAGGCCTGTAGCCAGGATGAGGCAGACGAGGCAGCCGCCTCGTCTCAAATTTTCCCGATTTTTAGGTCTGGCTACGGCCCTGCTAATGACATCCATATTGTAGCAGTACACTGTATTGGCAGTCCTATGTGACGTCCATATTGTGGCAGTACACTGTATTGGCAGTCCTATGTAACGTCCATATTGTGGCAGTACACTGTATTGGCAGTCCTATGTGACGTCCATATTGTAGCAGTACACTGTATTGGCAGTCCTATGTGACATCCATATTGTAGCAGTACACTGTATTGGCAGTCCTATGTGACTTGGCAGTCCTATGTGACATCCATATTGTGGCAGTACACTGTATTGGCAGTCCTATGTGACGTCCATAGTGTGTCAGTACGCTGTATTGGCAGTCCTATGTGACGTCCATATTGTGGCAGTCCTATGTGATGTCCATATTGTAGCAGTACACTGTATTGGCAGTCCTATGTAACGTCCATATTGTGGCAGTACACTGTATTGGCAGTCCTATGTGACGTCCATATTATAGCAGTACACTGTATTGGCAGTCCTATGTGAAGTCGATATTGTGGCAGTACACTGTATTGGCAGTCCTATGTGACGTCCATATTGTACTGTATTGGCAGTCCTATGTGACGTCCATATTGTGGCAGTACACTGTATTGGCAGTCCTATGTCACTGTATTGGCAGTCCTATGTGATGTCCATATTGTGGCAGTACACTGTATTGGCAGTCCTATGTGACATCCATATTGTGGCAGTACACTGTATTGGTAGCCTATGTGCATATATTGTGGCAGTACACTGTATGGCAGTCCTATGTGACGTCCATATTGTAGCAGTACTGTATTGGACAGTCCTATGTGACGTATCCATATTGTAGCAGTACTCTGTATTGCAGTCCTATGTGACGTCCTATTGTGGCAGTACCACTGTATTGGCAGTCCTATGTGACGTCCATCATGTGCTGTACACTGTATTGGCAGTCCTATAGTGGAGTCATATTGTGGCAGTATACTACGTATTGGCTGTCCTATGTGACGTCCTATTGTAGCAGTACACCTATTGCAGTGGCTAGTACACTGTATTGGCAGTCCTATGTATGTGCTATTGGTACGACTCATATCTGTGGGCAGTACACTGTATTGGCAGTCCTATGTGACGTCCATATTGTGGCAGTACACTGTATTGGCAGTCCTATGTGACGTCCATATTGTGGCAGTACACTGTATTGGCAGTCCTATGTGACGTCCATATTGTGGCAGTACACTGTATTGGCAGTCCTATGTGACATCCATATTGTGGCAGTACACTGTATTGGCAGTCCTATGTGACATCCATATTGTGGCAGTACACTGTATTGGCAGTCCTAGTGACATCCATATTGTGGCAGTCACTGTATTGGCAGTCCTATGTGACGTCCATATTGTGCAGTACACTGTTTGCAGTATGTAGTCTATGTGACATCCTATTGTGGCAGTACACTGTATTGGCAGTCCTGTGACATCCATATTGTGGTGGCAGTACACTGTATGCAGTCCTATGTGACATCCATATTGTGGCAGTACACTATGTATTTGGTGCAGTCTCCTATGAGACATCCATATTGTGGCCAGTACACTGTATTGGCAGTCCTATGTATCCATATTGTGACGTAGTACATGTATTGGCAGTGCTATGTGACATCCATATTGTGCAGTACACTGTATTGTAGTCCTATGTGACATCCATATTGTATCAGTACACCTGTATTGCAGTCCTATGTGACATCCATATTGTGGCAGTACACTGTATTGGCAGTCCTAGGTGACATCCATATTGTGGCAGTACACTGTATTGGCAGTCCTATGTGACATCCATATTGTAGCAGTACACTGTATTGGCAGTCCTATGTGACGTCCATATTGTAGCAGTACACTGTATTGGCAGTCCTATGTGACATCCATATTTTAGCAGTACTGCTACAATATGGACGTCACATAGGACTGGGGGTGGGGGTATACTGGAGTCAGCTCATCCGTCCGTCCATCTTTCCGTCCGTCACAAAACTTAACAATTGTAAATTTCCTTTTAACTTCTCTTTCCCTTTGCGGAAATCTTTCATATTTTACCCGCCCCTTCTCTGACACTCATACATCATTCTGCAACAAACCTACGACCCCCATTTATGCCAGGGGTCAAGGTCACGGACTTAGAAACTTAGAAAAAAACGAAAACTTAACAATTGTAAATTTCCTTTTAACTTCTCTTTCTCTTTGCGGAAATCTTTCATATTTTACCCGCCCCTTCTCTGACACTCATACATCATTCTGCAACAAACCTACGACCCCCATTTATGCCAGGGGTCAAGGTCACGGACTTAGAAACTTAGAAAAAAACGAAAACTTAACAATTGTAAATTTCCTTATAACTTTTCTTTCCCTTTGCGGAATGCAGTGATATTTTACCCGGCCCTTCTCTGACACTCATACATCATTCTGCAACAAACCTATGACCCCCATTTATGCCATGGGTCAAGGTCACGGACTTAGAATGTCTAGTTTGCTTTTTTCAACTGGAACCACCATCGCACTCTCCATATGTGCTGACATAGTCTTTTATCTGAAAATGATAGTATGCGAGCTGGAATTCATTCTAGGTCAGGGCTGACGCGGGCGGGTATTCTGTAAGCCCCCGCTTACTGACAAATCTAGTTTTTCCTGAAATGCATTATTTCATATAGAACTAACGACAGCATATATTTCATGATATGCAGAATTATTATACTGAATTTATTACATTATCACAGCCAAATTGGCTGTGATAATGTAATAAATTCAGTATAATAAAAATTAATAAATTTATCCTAAAATTGCCTATACCTCGTCGGGCGTATATTGTGACCTTCGGCACTCAACAAGTGGTAACAACATATACTTACCAGATGAAATAAAGAAAATAGGGATTTTCACAAAAGTATCCTAGTACTATAAATTATAATTGTATCCTGTCTCCAATGGGTTAAAGTTGGATTATTCATGTTAAAATCATACAAATTCTTTGAATCCCCTTTGACCTTGTACTGCAATATTTGCATGATAGGATCTTATCAGTTTGATGCATCAACATAATGCTTGGGTCAATACCTGTGTTTATCTATATGTATGCAAACAATACATGTAAACACAAGGTTCATTAGATTACAGTTAGTTTCGCGGAGTCAGCGATTTTTAGCTCGTCCGTTTTCGTAGAAAACTGAGAAAGCTTTTGTCACCACTCTGGCGGCATCCGTGTCGTCGTCTGGATTTTTGGTTAACATTTGCGTTTAAATAATTTTCTCAATAACCACTCAGCGTAATTTAACGAAACCTGACCACAGCTTCATCTATCACTCTCCACGACCCACTCGCCTATCCATGATCTGGACATATATTTGACTTACTTTTCACGCTTGAATAACTTAACTGTTAGAAATTTTGTGTCAGAGCTGCAGATAAGCTGCGTATTTGCGTAAATACCCAATTAAAATTGCCAAAAACCCAATTGAAATCAGAAGTAGCGAGTATCAAAAAGCAATTACAATTGTGTGGTTCATTTATCATGCTGCAGAAAACAATAAATAGACAACAAATATAGCATAGTTTTCTTATTTTCCATGAAAACACATCTTGGTATTTGAGACAATTCTAATGAAATGCCATATGTTTTCATTTCGAAGCAAACTATTCAATAATTGCTGTCTGTTGATGTGTAAACAGTAGTGTGATTTTATTTTACCCAATTAAAATTTCGAAATACCCAATTGCTTCAGAAATGATGGACTGAAAATACTCAATTACTAATTCCTTATCTGGAGCCCTGTGTGTTCTTAATTCTTGGTGAACCCTCGTGTTCTATCATTTTTAAACAAACCCTTGGCCACATTTAATAAAACTTGAGTAAAGCTTTCTACTTCCATCGCTCACCACAACGCACCCACAACTCCATGTCCTTTACCTATATTTGACCTGTTTTTCCTGCTGAATAACTTCAATAATCTTCAATCCTGGTTAGCCCTTGCATTTTAATGGATTAACCCTTTCAGCACTACATACCTCAATAGTACTGTTTGCAAGCAGTGTAGATCCTGCTGAGTCAGCTCGTAGCGAGCCGTCTCATCAGGATCTGCACTTTTTGCAACTACATGTATAAGACTAAAAATTGTTCTTGCCGGATCATAACCCAGTTTGGCACACATGTTTATCATGGCAAGAGGAATAACTCTATTGGTTTTCAGTGAGTTATCTCACATCTCCCATTGTTGACTAGCCTTGCTTCGACAGGTGTATATTGTGACCTTCGGTACTCTTGTTTTAAATGGACTAGACTGAAAATCATTTGTAACAAGTGGCTTTGTCCGATAATTAACATATCACAGTCCATTCCAGTTATTTAGGGTTGAAAGCGTTAAGTCATTTTATCAACTGATCCAACATGTCCTAAGGCCCTTTTTATCTGCCCTTCGTCCATATAGTATAAGGAAGGTGCATCACTGCATTGTGCATCAGTAAATTGTTCACTTTGTGGACACCATATAGCCAGGTATGAAATAGTTTGTGATGTTGTTCCTTTGAGGAAAACATATTGTCAGGTATTTGAGATATCGGGTACATGTAAGATCAGTGCTCCAGATAAGGTGCGTATTTGCGTAAATACCCAATTAAAATTGCCAAAAACCCAATTTAAATCAGAAGTAGTGAGTATCAAAAAGCAATGAAAAATGTTTGTTATCTTTATCATGCTACAGAAAACAATAAACAGACCACAAATATAGCATATTTTCTTATTTTTCCATGAAAACACATCTTGGTATTTCATTAGAATTGTCTCCAAGGAGACAATTCTAATGAAATGCCAAGACATGTTTCATTTAGAAGAAAACTATTCAATAATTGCTGTTTGTTGATGTGTAAACAGTAATGTGATTTTATTTTACCCAATTAAAACTTTGAAATACCCAATTGCTTCAGAAATGATGGAGTAAAAATACTCAATTACTAATTCCCTATCTGGAGCCCTGTAAGATACAACTGGATATGGGATAGTTTGTACTTTTATGCATTGTGGACACGATATACATGTAGCTGGGTATGCGAGACAGTTCGTGTTTGTTGTATGTACCCTTGTGGACAAGATAGTGTTGGGTATGATAGATAGTTTGTGTTTGTTGTCCCCTTTGTGCACAAGATATAGCTAGGTATGACATAATGTGTATGTGAGATGTTTTATGTTTATCATCTTTTTGGACAAGATATTGTTGGATATATGGGATATTCTGTGGTTTTATCCTTTGGGGACAAACTATAAATATATGTAGGTATGTGGTATAGTTTGTGTTTTTAGCGCGCCTTTCGAAGAAAGGAGTGCTCATGGTATACCCCCAGTATCTGTCCGTTTTCATAACTTCGACCGTTGGGGGAAATTTGTTATAATTTCTGTTCCCGTTCACCAAACATTTGATATTTCAAACATATCTTTCTAATGATTCTCTATCATGCTGTGACAAATCCACGATGCTCAGACTCTCACTAACCCCAAGGTCAAGGTCACAGTCTTACTGCTTTCATAAACGTAACTTTGAGGAAAATTTGTTATAATTTCTGTTTCCTTTCACCAAACGTTTTGATATTTCACATGCCTTTTATCTAATGATTCTCTATCATGCTGTGACAAATCCATGATGCTCATACCCCCGCTAACCCCAAGGTCAATGTCACAGCCTTTAAGTGCTTTCATCAACTTAACGTTGGGGGAAATTTGTTATAATTTCTGCTTCCTTTCACCAAGCATTTTGATATTTCACACATGCCTTTCTCTAATGATTCTCTAATGACCTCAAGGTCAAGATCACTGTCTTTCTGCTTTCATAAACTTTTGGATAAATCTGTTATATTTCTGTTATAAATAAATCTATTATAGTTCTGTGTCCTCTCACCACTCACCAAACGTTTTGATATTTACACATGTCTTTCTATAATGATTCTCTGTCATGCTGTGACAAATCCACGACTCTCAGACCCCAGCTAACCCCAAGGTCAAGGTCTTAGTGCTTTCATGTTGAGGGGTTGACTTTTTATATTTTTTCCTTTCACCAAACATTTTGATATTTCGCACATGCCTTTCACTTATTTGATTCTCTATTATGCTGTGATGCTAACCTCAAAGTCAAGGTCACAGTCTTAGTGCTTTCATAGACTTAACGTTGGGGGAAATTTGCTATGTGTCCGTCCGTCCGTCCGTCAGTTTATATTTTGAAAGTTTTTGTAAGAGTTTCTCAAATCACCTATGATTTCTGTTTGTCTTCAGCTATTATCTTCATATTGCACACATGCATTAATTACTTAGTAACGATACATCCTTACACATTAATATAATTATCCTCGCTACTGATTGTACGTCTGTCCGTCTGTCTATTTATTTGAAGTTTTTGTAACAAGTGCGTTGACATTTTCTAGTTTCCGTTTCCTTTCACCAAACGTTTTGATATTTCACACATGTTTTTCTCTAATGGTCCTCTATCATGCCATGCCAAATCCACGACTCTCAGACTCGCGCTAACCCCAAGGTCACGGTTAGCGCTTTCACAGACTTAACATTGGGGGAAAGTTGTTATATAATATTTATTTCCTTTCACGCAGCTTCTTGATATTCGTTAAACTAAAGCACCACCAGGCGCGCTTTGTTGTCTTCTGACAACTCTTGTTATCCTTAATTGGACACGGTATTCTATGTAGTACCTTAGACCACTGCACACAACAATTGTCGTCTGCTGTTGCTTTTATATATTGCCTTATTTCTCAATAAAAACATGGTTTGACAGCACTTCAGAATCATTTCCAATGGAAATGATTCTAAAGTGCTGTCAAAGCAAGTTGTAAATTATTCTAAACTGCTGTCAAAGCATGTTTTTGATGATAAAAATGGAAAATAGAAAATAAATATTAGACAACAAAAATTAAGATAACAGTGTAAGGGTTAAGTATAAATATTGTATGGGCAAGATGTATAAAATATTATGTGTTTTTGTCCTTTGTATTTACAACTTCACAGTCTCCTCCAATTGCAATTGTAAACATCTACAGTGGAAGATCGATCTCTCGAACAGGTCTCTGTCGAACACTCCGGAAAATTCGAACTCGTCCTGTGGTCCTCACAAATTTCCCTATATAAATCATATACTGTTTTACCTAAAATTCGAACTACGACAAAGTCGAACTCTCGAACCGAAGTCACGGTCCCTTGGTCAGTCAATCAACGTAAAGTGCTATTGATAGCTCGTACAGGTAAGTCTGTTGCCAGCTGATCTGTTTGCCAAACGAGGTGTGAAAGTCACGATTGGCAGTCTCTTTGATTTGTTTTGCTTGACCGGTGGTGACATTAAATTACGAATTTAAAAATTAAACGGCGTTAATTCCACGTCAAGATGACCGCGATAATTAATAAATTTGAACAAAATTCGCCTTTAAATATTCAATTTAATTTTAGCAGTCATATTTTCTTTCTTTCCCTCGAACTACGCCTGACTCAAACTTTTATTCGAGTCCGTTGCCGGTTCGAGAGATCGATCTTCTACTGTATTTTGAGATGTCTTCAACACTTTTCTATTTCTTTTGTACAAAATTAAGAAATTAATTTCTAATTATAATAAATAGCATTAATTTTCATCTGCCGGTATGTTTTCATACCCTTTTTCGTAAATATGTAGTACAGACAACAATATGTTTTATTTGTATATAACTGTTTTGTGATCGTGGCAGAGGACACCTGTTTATTTGTAAACAAACATTTAGTTTTAAATAATAAACATGTCAGTGTAGGTGTTATTAGCATTTGAGTTTGTGTACACATACATGTACATACAACTTCATACAACTCACACACAACTGGAGACTATCATCATGTGTATAAGTCGGAATATTTTTTGTGCATGTTTTTTTGGGGGGGGATTTTTTAAATGTGTAATTTTTAGCGCGCCTTTAGAAGAAAGGAGTGCTTATGGCATACCCCCGGCGTCGTAGTCAGTGTGGTAAAATCTGTTAACATTTTAATGAAACACGGTTATCACTCCTGCTATCAGTGTGATATAAAATATATAATAATGCCAATCAATATGTGGGGTAATGGTGTTTAGAAGGCACTCGTAATTTTTATAACTGGTGGAATAGTGACACAATTATGCACTTATTTAATTCCTATAAAGAACAGTTTGTGCCTACTGAGTGGCACATGTGGAAGACTCGGACCTAGGACCCAATACTTGGATTATTTGGAAAACGTTACCCCATCCACCCATTTCCATAAAGTATACTGTATGGAAATGGGTGGGTGGGGTAACGTTTTCCAAATTAACCAAAGTATAGGGTCATAGGTCCGAGTCTTCCACATGTGCTTAGTGGGTACATTGTAATTGTACAGCTAAACTGTGAATGTCAAGTTTATGCAATAAAAAGAATGTATATTATTATATTGGAAGTAAAATAACGCATAGTATTTGATACTATAGATTATGAAAAGGGAATACAACAATAAAAGTTTACATTCAGTTGCAATTCCGCATTCATAACCAATTGTATAATCATGTATATACAGAGGTTCAGATAAGTGCGTATTTTTTTCTCTCAATTCTTTTATCTGAATACGCATTGATTATCAAAATTGGGGGTACAAAATACGCACAGCAATGGGAAAATACGCATTGATTTTCAAATGGAATAGTGAAAATATTGTCATAAAGTTGAAAATTCACTTAGTTGAGCTGCAAAATCAGGGGGTATAGTACACTTTAGACACAAAGCTTATCTGAGGCTCTGTATATAGTATATATGGTACATACATAACATTTTAAGGGTTCAAGCTTGTCCTGTAAAACGGAGATGGTATTGCAATAATTTGGGGACATTTTCTTACCGTAATAACCCTAAATATTCGGTCACAATTGATTCTGGGAAACACACATTAATATCAGCTTGCACAAAGCAAGGAATGTCCAAATATTTAATGTTAGTATGGCTGTACTGGTTTATCACAATAACAATTTATTTGGATACAATTTGTTTTGGGATATTTTATAGGGGTTTCCCAAAACAAATGGTGTCTGAATTACAGTATTTGAGCAGAAATGTATATAGTGCAAATCGTGTCCCTCAACTCGAAATCGGGAGAAGTTGCAGCATCTAGATAGACGAAAACCGTCCAAATCGCCCTGTAACCTGATCCCTGGGTTTCTGGGGGCTGTTTCAGTAAACTCTGTACGACTAAAATGTCTGTGAGAGCAAAATTATGATAGTCTGTACAGTTCACATTAGCAATGTTTTCTTGTAGACAATTATTGGGTTTACATTTATTGAGCATATGCTGCGTTTGCAGCCTATGCTCAATAAATGTAAACCCATCAATTGAAATTTCCAAACGATCCTAAATTTGCTTATTGTTGCTTCTCTAACCCTTACACCCGTCGCTATACGACCCTAGCTGTTGGTGGGACGTTAAACCCATTCACTCTAACCCTTACACCCGTCTCTAAATGACCCTAGCTGTTGGTGGGACGTTAAACCCATTCACTCTAACCCTTACACCCGTCTCTATATGACCCTAGCTGTTGGTGGGACGTTAAACCCATTCACTCTAACCCTTACAGCACCATTTTATATTTTGTTGCCTGCAGTATAATATTTTAATTTATGATTTTGCTATGAAAAGTTGTTTTATTAAAAACACATGAGATTTGAAATATGGTTCTAATGAATAAGATACATTAAAACAACAACAGATGAATATTGTTCCTGTGTAGGAATTCCGAGGCTCACCTATGTCATTATCCCCTCGCCGATATTCAAGAGGGGATATGTTAGTTCATGTACGTACGTGTGTACGTACGTTAGTAACACCTTTCATTTTTAGCGCGCCTTCCAAAGGAAGCCGTGCTTATGGCATACCCTCGGCGTCTTAGGCGTCCGTCCGTCTTCAAAAATTATAATGGCCTATATTTTGTTTCCTTGCATGTATTTGCTTCATATTTCACACACACATTGCTCCAAGGGTCCTCTACTGCGCTGTGGCAAATCCACGTCCGTGCCACCCCTTCTAAGCACAGGGTCAAGGTCACATACTTTGTGCATCTCAAAACCTTAACGCTCAGTCGCTCGGGTAAATAATGGCCTATATTTTCTGTTTCCTTTCTTGGATTTGCTTCATATTTCACACACGCATTGCTCCAAGGGTCCTCTACTGCGCTGTGGCAAATCCACATCCGTGCCGCCCCTTCTAAGCCCAGGGACAAGGTCACATACTTTGTGCATCTCGAAACCTTAACGCTCAGTCGCTCGGGTAAATAATGGCCTATATTTTCTGTTTCCTTGCTTGGATTTGCTTCATATTTCACACACGCATTGCTGCAAGGGTCCTCTACTGCGCTGTGGCAAATCCACGTCCGTGCCACCCCTTCTAAGCCCAGGGACAAGGTCACATACTTTGTGCATCTCGAAACCTTAACGCTCAGTCGCTCGGGTAAATAATGGCCTATATTTTCTGTTTCCTTTCTTGGATTTGCTTCATATTTCACACACGCATTGCTCCAAGAGTCCTCTACTGCGCTGTGGCAAATCCACATCCGTGCCGCCCCTTCTAAGCCCAGGGACAAGGTCACATACTTTGTGCATCTCGAAACCTTAACACTCAGTCGCTCGGGTAAATAATGGCCTATATTTTCTGTTTCCTTACTTGGATTTGCTTCATATTTCACACACGCATTGCTCCAAGGGTCCTCTTCTGCGCTGTGGCAAATCCACGTCCGTGCCGCCCCTTCTAAGCTCAGGCTCAAAGTCACATACTTTGTGCATCTCGAAACCTTAACGCATTGCTCCAAGGGTCCTCTACCTCTGCTAAGCCCAGAGTCAAGGTAAAATACTTTGTACGCTCGAAACCTTAACACGCTCTGGTAAATGGCTCATAAATTTAGTTTCCCTTATCCAGAACGTTGTGTTTTCAAATGTGCCCTCGGTTCCTTTGCTGCCACCGGGCGCACTTCGTTGTCCTCTGAAAACTCTAACCGCCTCAACGATTTGATAATACATGTATGTGGCCACAATGTGGGTCTAGGGATGGTGCTTTGTTTTGCATAGGACTCGTGTCCGACCGCCCAAGGTCATGGTCACTGAGGACATATGTTTACCTTGTTTTTAAGGTACATTTTCAGGGCTGTACAAATTGGCACGCCCGACGCCCGGGACAAGTCGGTTTTAATCTCGGGCAAGTGCCTCTATGCTGGAATTTAGTCCCGGGCAAGTCACTATTTTCTGTTAGAACGTCCCGCCACAAGCCCGTTTTTTGGAACCGGACTGTCATAAACTTAATCCCAAAACTGACCACTTTATCGATCGATAACGCTGCGGGCGTCCTGGCGATTCGCAGCTATATACTGTGTTACACAGTACCTGTGTATCGCAATAAAGTGATATAGCAATCTACAGCGACCCTGATTATATTAATTTAATCGAATTTGAAAGTAATTAGCGAATTAGCGAAAATATTCTGCGGCTATCGATGGTTATTGATTTATTTTATGTATGTTAACGTTTTCGTCTCACTGCGTCGACAGGCCAAGAGACCTAACTTTAGAGAAATAAATGTATGTTACTTCACGGGGTGGAAATGGAATTTAAGGTTCTTAATTTAAATTATCGTTTCTACGCGGCATATAAACGAAACAAAGTGAAATTGAATGGGATGGACATACTATGAAGGTATGTTTGATTCCAAGGCGATGTTTGAACCCACAACCTCCAGATTGGAAGTCGGTGTTCTAAGCCCTAGGTCACAACCTATACCTTATAAACGAAGGAAAGAAATGCTCCTAACGAGCGACCATACGTACTTAGAATAACAGCTGACGTAACGCGCGGTAAACTGAAATGGCCTACGTGACAATTGACATTTACGTTCCAACAAGATTTTCACGGTGTGTAATCGATCGTATTTCCTCGCCATCATATGAAACCCGACTCGAGAAACACAAATTAAGTTGTGGTTTCTGAATTTGTCAATTATTTGTCTAAGAAATCAAACAAATGTGACAATTCTTTTTACAAAATATTAGAATCGTCTAAGGACACAATTCTCATGTTTTATTAAGACATCGGACAAATGTGAAAAGAAAACCCGAATACATTGATATTTCTTTACAAAAACATATTTTGACAACATTTGAGAATCGTCTTAGGAATCGATTCTCATGTGCTGCCAAATCTTGGTTTTATCAACAAAATCAAACAAATGTGAAATTCCACAAGCTAATGCGTAATTATCAATTCATCGGCTATGCGATGACGTGAGCGACTACATAGCGTGGTTTTGGTATGTTTGTTTCCACAGAATTCTAAAGGTCAGTCACACTTTGCACGTGCAACTGGATTAGGATGATTGTAAACACTATCAGGTGTGCAGCTAGACCGAAAATGATATGTCGCAAATGTGCTAATTGGGGATGGGTGGGTACGGCCATATATCTTTTTTGTTACAATCTCGCGTTTTTGCGATCTCGATCTCGCCTTCCGCTTTTGGAAATACGATTTGCCCATGCATGTGTAGACAGCATGCGTGTTGGATTTGCGTTCTACGTACGTACATGCATATAAAGCATGCTAGTTCGAATTGCATTCTACGTACATACGTACATGTAATGTATGCGCAAAACTCAATTTCAACACGCATGCATTCTATCTACACACATATTACAGGCCCGTAGCCAGACCTGTTTGAAGGGGGTGTGGGTCGTTTCGAAGGCCCAAGGGGCCTGAGGTATCTAGGGGGTCCGGCGGCATGCCCCCCCCCCCCCCCCCCACCCCCGGGAAGATTTGAAATATAGGTGGGTGGTCTGAAATGCAATTTCCTGCATTCTCCGCAACAGCCGAGCTTCTAACTGACCTTCCATACCCGATTTTGTTTCTTCTGAAAAATTGGACCCTCGAGGCTGGCGGGCGGGGGGGGGGGGGGGGGGGGGGGGGGGGGGGGGGGGGGGGGGGGGGGGGGGGGGGGGGGGGGGGGGTCGGACGGACTGGGGGGGGGGGGGGGGGGGGGGGGGGGGGGGGGGGGGGGGGGGGGGGGGGGGGGGGGGGGGGGGGGGGGGGGGGGGGGGGGGGGGGGGCGGGCGTTCGGTCGAGGACCCCCCCCCCCCCCCAGGCTACGGGCCTGCATAATGACTTGAACAAACGTATTTCCAAAAGCGGGAGGCGACATTGTGAAAAGGCCGAGGCGAAAACGCGACATCGCGGTCTCGAAAACGCGAGATAGCCAGGCGAAAACGCGAGAATGAATACAATAGAATCTCAAGTTTTCGCCTCGCGATTTGGTCTCGCGTTTTCACGATCTTGTGTATAGGTCGACGATGCGATGCAGTAGCCTAACCAATAACACGTATCGAAAGAAATATGTTTTTTTTTTGCTCAATAAACGTGTATTGGCAGGCAGCACATTAGAATCGTCTCCTAAGACGAGTATCATTTTTTGTCAAATTATGTTTTTGTTGTCAAGAAATATAGATGTTTGTCCACATGTGTTCTATTTCTTAATAAAAACGTAAAAATATTTTTGCAGCACATGAGAATCGTCTCCTAAGACACTGTTTACGTGTCCTATTAGGGACATATGGCAACCTCCCGTTTTCGAGCTTTGGAGACGAAAACGCGAAATTCTATCATATTCAATTTGGCGTTTTGCAAACACGCCGCACATTCACATGATGCATGAGCAAAACTAATCCGAATATTTCAAAAGCGAAAGACGAGATCGCGAAAACGCGAGACGATTCTCATTATTTTAGGAAACGATTTTTATGTTTTATTATTGTCGATAAATGTGTTTTTGAGTATGCACTTGTCGCAACGTTATGTCCGCGGTGGCACAGTGACAAAAGACCACAAGAATAAATATGTACTATACAATGTTTATTATTATAGATATTTAATATAATATGTATATGTGCCAAGTGCTCAATTGTATTATATTTAACAACTATGATAATAGTTTTTGTTTTGGGACAGTTTCGTATAAGAAATCTTACGAGGACAAGTCACTTTTTCAAAGTTACTTGCCCTGAAAATTATATTTTCCGGGACAAGTCCGGGCAAGTCACTTTTGTCAAGTCACTTGTCCGGGACAAGTGGCTAAAAAATCAATTTGTACAGCCCTGATTTTTTTTTGTTCATTCAATAACTCATGAACTGCTTCACCAATTTGATAATATTTGGCCACAATGTAAGTCTAGGGATGGTGCTTTGTTTTGCATATGACCCACATCCGATCGCCCAAGGTCAAGGTCGCTGAGGACTTGTGTTCACCTTGTTTGTAAGGCAAATGTGTTTTTATTTTTATTTTAATTATTATCAAGGCCGCCAGTAGTGGGTGGTTGGTCGGGTGAACGCGACGGCATAAATTAGTGGTAAGGTTTCCTTATAGGAATCACAATTTGCCTGGTTTGGCCATAGGATACGTCTTTATCTGTTGTTACCTGGGAGTTGAATTGGGTTATTGCCCATTATAAAAGTAGTAAGATTATTACTGATCCTACTGCTTTTGGGAGGGGGCCTAGTGATTCTGGTGTGGCGAGTTCCTGGCATCAGATCAGGATTATTCTGATTTCAGGGCAGAATACATAGTTTTGTTATTGTAAATATTCAGTTCTGATTTTGGGATTTTCCCCCCATTTGTACATGTACTTGAACATGTACTTGAACGTGTACATGTACTTGTACAGGTAATATATGGGATTTAGTACTAAACCCATTGACCCGGCCTTAAATGACCTTAGCTGTTGATAGGCCGTTAAACCCTAACAAACAAACAAACAAGGCTGCTGAGTGAGGCGATTAGCTTAATTTAATGATGCCCTTGTTCGAATTGACCGGAT
>CM055267.1:75312819-75529131 GCA_029237695.1 Conchocele bisecta | reverse complement strand
ATTTATTATCTCGTCGCCAATAGGCAGGATGAGGATATAGCTCACCATGTACCACAGGGGACCGTTTCACTAAACTTCTTAAAACTAAAATGTTTGTAAGTGCAAATTTAGGATCGTCTGGAAATTTCAATTTATGGATTTACATTTATTGAGCATAGGCTGCATATGCAGCCTATGCACAATAAATGTAAATCCAATAATTGTTTACAAGAAAACATTGTTATAAGTATACCAGCCTGACATGGCGTTGTTTACATGCTTTGTTTATATAAACATTGGTGTATAAATAAACATGGAATTCCTGTAGGTATTTCCCTGTTTATTATGGCGCGTCGCTATAGTCATGATCGATATATTGCGATTGACAAAACAGTTTCTCATACTGGAGCAGTGGGTAAACTGGCGGTCAACGGTGGCACTTGATTTCAATTTTGCACCGCATGCGTTCGTTCCTCACTTTGGCCATTATATATATATATATTTATTTTTTAAATGTTGTTTTTGTGTTTTCTTTTTCTTTTTAATGCATCTTTATTACATGTAACAACAATTGGCATGGTAATTATGAACCACATGCATCCACGTTTATTTATTTATTTGTTTATTATCTGAAGTGAGAGGGGTTTTTTTACGACATGGTATTCTCCATAACATATTTGCATTTGTAGTGAGTCGAGGTGGACTTTCGCAATAACACACGAATGTGCAGAATGCATTTCACAATGATAAGGTTCAAAGTGAAGTGTTTAAGTAAATGCACGACTGTTTCGGGATCTGTGCGTTACCTTTGGCGCCAACATAGTAAAAGCGAGAGAAAAATGTACGCCTTCGGCAGGATTCGAACTCACGACCGTCCGATCACCAAACAGCAGATCTACCCACTACAGCACTAAGCGATGTTACTAGTTTTATCAATTCTATCGAATGTTAATGCGTTTGCGCTGGTATACAAATACCATGTCTACAACATATGACGTAAACTATTTAAAAATAGCACCTGTTTACAATAATATTTACAATAATAACGCGTCAGCTCAAAGCGGTACACCTCTAGTGTGAAATTTTCAGGACTATATAATTTTCACTTACGAACATTTTAGTCTTACGAAGTTTAGTGAAACGGGCCCCTGGTGATTAAACTCCCCACCAGTATACCGCCATTAGATAGATCCATCTGGTCCAACGATACTACGTGTACCGGTAGCATAAATACAGGTGACACAGTTTGAAACGTATCAAATTTTTTAACTTGAATATTTCGGTCAAATATAACCGCAGACTGATGATTCCAGTACCATATTAATCAAGGAGTGTTCTACTACGAAGACATTGTGGTCATTATTTCAGGACCGACCTGAATTGGCATAAAAAAATAAAGACCACTTAACATATGACTATATTTATTGTTATTTCCTACCACAATTTTATTTGGGAAGTGGAATATAAATGGCCGCAAGATCTTTCCTATAGAGATACAGTTGATAAGTGTATCAACAAGCCCATTACAAGAAAGATCGTCACGGGAATAAAATGAAAACGGTAACCATGAAAATTCATCAAGCCAAAGGACGGGCGTGCATGTGTCCAATCGGCACCAGGTTAAGTACACAATAGGACAGTCCATCACATTGTACACTCAACCAGGTGCAGATCCAGCCCCTCGCTCCAGAGTACGCACGTGCTAGTGTTATACTTATACGAACTTAGTGACTACATGTGTTGGCGCGAATAAAGACCACACAACAAGCGCCAAATCATTAGACAACAACAACATACTGTACAATGTAGTCAGCCCGTAGTAATCACCAATTCAAGGAACTTGAGCCGCCATATTATACTACAACGAGTCGGCTCAATTTAACTACTACTTTTCCTTGAATAATGATTATTAGAAAAAACTTCGCAGTATAAACAAACACGTAACCAAATACATAAGCTATGCACGTCTTTACACAAGCATTAAATGTTCCATATGTGACCCACACGCCCGCCCGTTGGCTTTCTGAATTTTTCGCGCCATAAATTTATTTATAAATTCCCCCAAAAATTCAGATATGGGAAAGCAGATGAACTTTGAGTTTTTCTAAATAGATGTCCAGGCCCTCATTTGACAAATGCACACCGTCCGGTCGAAATAATCCCGGGGTACGCAGGTTTATACCCAAGTCGAGCGCGTTACCCTTGGTAAGTAAACGCACTTGCTGCCTGCCATATTACACGGCGCATTTTGCGCACCTCAGCCCCCGACCACTGGGCCCTCTCAAGAATGTTAATCCATGTGCACGTTGCCTCCGGGAAAGCTGCATGCACATACTTAATTGTGCGCTTTATCACCCGAAAAAGCTTATACAGGGATGACGTTTGCAGATCATTTCCACCTAGGTGGAATATAACTAGCCGCGGGACGGGCTGAAATATCACCTTTAGTTGGAGATGGTGCACCAAGTCGCCCCACTTCAGGCCGCGGACGCCGTACCAGCCAACACTCGCGTCAGTACCGAGGTTACCATGGTTCCTGGTGACGGCCCGTTTACCAGCCCAGTGGGGTATGGAGTCGCCCAGCACCCAGACGTCTGAATTAAAATATAAACAAGGCCGAAAAACCTGGACTTTAAACGATCCTGTTCAGTTATAAATATAGTAATAGCTATAACACAATATTCATGATTACTATTGATTAAACACATCTGTATATACCCATATACATGTTAAAACTTAACTGTGATACAGAAATTAAGAAATCCAAGCTCCAAATAATTGAATCCGGAACCCAGATCTCCCAATTCCACAATAAACCCACCCACGCACATATATATTTAAATGTAGCTACGCTCGTGCATGATCTGATAAAAAAAACTTATCATTATTTGAAACCAGGCATCAATTTGATGAACGAATGTAAGTTTTGTATGCCTTAGAGCGCCACCTTCCCACTTTCATGATCACATCCCCAGACACACCAGCTGCCGCCAGCTGTGACGCTCTACCAATGCGAAAACTATGCGATCTGACCATTTGACCACGAAATTGCGACGCGCCAATACATTTGGCTAAAACTGCACTAAACTGTGAACGTGACAACACCGAACGGTCCGCATGACAGAAAAATGGGCCATGGCCTACAGGACGTATTCTTTTGATGTTATACATACTTTGTACCGGACACATTGTGCTATCCTTCTCCCTCGCTAACTTAATGACTGTAGGAGAGCCATATTGCTTAGTTTTGTATGTTTTTAAGGAAACCGACAATGATCCGCATTCCTGATCAAAGGCAACATCCCCCACTTTTAGTGCACTACCTATCACTGTTCGGGACGGGCATACCAGTTCGCTGACCCGAAAAAGTCCAAAATATGCCAGCAAGAATGCTGCCTTAAACATGTTTGCTTCGTATTCACTGTAACATACCAGCGGCAGCAATCGACATATTTCCGACAACATTTTGGGCGTTATTGGCGCTCTATTATCGGTACGCATGCGTGATCTACGGCCACCCTCCAATAATTTGCTGATTATGAAAACACCAGCTATGTTAAACCAATTGTGTAACTTTTGAAAATACGTTAGACCATGGACATATGTAGAAATTGTATTTGGTGCCAGGCCAGTTTCGAAACAGTAGGAAATAAACATAACCACCTGCTCAACAGATGCTGGCCAAAGTTGTGGTAACTTATATGTGTTGGCTGCCCTGCTGGCACACAACAACCTTGCAGCTCGTCGCTGAAGGCAGTCCACAGATGGACCGGCACACTGCATGGCTCTGGATCCGCCCCTGGTGCCCGCTCTCGGAATTTGCTGAGCTGCAAACGAGACAACGCATCACATATACCATTCTTATACCCTGCTACATGAACTGCTTTTAACACCATGTTGCTGTGGAAACATAATATGGCAAGCCTGCGGACCAGAAACATGACTGTCTCCGATTTGGATGTCATGGTGTTCAAAATGTGCACCACCTCCATATTATCACAGTGGAACACAAGTTTCTTGTTCCACAGTTGTTCGCCACATATATGAAGCGCGACTAAAATGGGAAAGAGCTCTAGCAGCGTGATGTCATTTGTCAGTCCCAACTCATGCCACCTATCAGGCCAGGCTGCATAGGTCCAATGCCCATCAAAGTATGAGCCGAAACCAAGACCATGTCAGGCTGCACTGTCGGTAAACAGCTGCGCATCTACATTTGACATCCAGTGACGTTCATGAAAAACGGAAATACCATTGTGATTGTCAAACAGTGTCAACCACATCCCTAGGTCCAGTCGGATACCCCTATTCAGCCGTAGGTGGTGGCGAGGATGAGTGAGACCACAAATGGCGTTTATTAGACGGCGACAGAAAGGTCCGCCTACGACAATGGCCCTACAACAGACATTCAGTGAACCGATCAGTGACTGCATTGCTTTCAGTGTCGTTTTCTGCCCCGCTAGCATGATTCTAATCTTGTCAACTACATCAGAAATTTTATCACCTCGGGAATAATACGCACGATCATTCGATCAGAGTCTAACTCCAAACCGAGAAACGTGAGAACTTCGGAGGGACCCTCCGTTTTCTCCGTTGCTATAGGAACGTTCAGTTCGTCTAGACACTTTTGGATAGTAGACATCGCGTCTCTACATGCGGTACCGATCTATCGCCGCCCAAGAAATCATCTAAATAACGAATTAGTGAACTACCAGCAATCTTGCTTCGAATAGGCTTCTAAAAATGTGGCAAATTTCTCAAATACACTACAGCTAATAGAGCAACCAAATGGTATACATTTGTCTACAAATAGTACCCGTCGAACATAAAACCCCAGCAGCTGGAAATCCTCACACCTTACAGGTAATAACCGAAACGCGTTCCTGATATCGATCTTAAAGAGTTTACAGTGTCGACCCAAATCCTTCAGCATAATACGGCCTCGTCAAAACTGGTATATTCGAATGAGCACAACTTTGGATCGATGAAGTCATTTACAGACCCCCCAGCTGGATGGGATAAATGGTGTATCATTCTATATTCCCCCGGTGATTTCTTTGGTACTAGTCCTATGGGTGACACGCGCAAACCCGGAAGAGGTCTAGCTGGGAAAGGGCCAGCTACACGACCGGCTGCAATTTCCTTACCAAATTTTTTACGAACAATGTCTGGATGATGAGCAACTGATTTTAAATTTTTTGCTACAGTAGCTTCCCTTGGACCCTCGTAGTGCAACGAAAAACCATAACTAAACCCCTGGATTAAAAAATCTGCCAAACCCCTGTTGTAGTTAACAAGATGCAGCGCCCTACATAACTCCTCTAGATCCACCGGTGACGTCGCTAAATTAGTAATGTCCGCATTAATAGGGAGAACGCCGACCATATCCCCTAGTGAAACGTCTACGACCCCAACTTTGCCCTCGACCACGCTGGAAAACCACGTGATTGGCCTCGAAAAGAACCACCCTGTCTGACTTCGCCCGTGGCCGTGCTAGCTAGACTAACATGCCATGTCTCTATATCATGTTTAACTTCTATTTTTCATTATCTGACTTTTTTCATTTATTATTTTCTTTGCTATAGAGACTGGCTTCCATCCCATTGGGTCACATAGCGAACTCTAAACTCGAATACTCGATACGAATACGCGCATAATTTTGACACTTCGTGAACTGTACGATACCGAAATCATCTGACAATACGTTTAAATAATATTAAATAACCAAATTTCATTCATAATTTATATGCAACTACTTTCCTTACTAGTTATTTCTCAACATTTCTTTGTAAAACAGCGTGCATAACACGTTCAGTTTATCACCGTCGCCATTTTTTTTCCGAGGTACAATATCGGAAATCTGCAAAGTAACCGACCAATGAAATCGATTAACGTATGTGGGGGTTTCCCGCTCAGATGTCAGATAGTCTGGCAGCCAAGTGTATGGCACGTTCCATGCAGGAGCTTAACTTTATTTGGAATAAAACATTTTTTTTTATTGGCGATTTTGATTGCGCAGATCATCAACATCAAGAATCCGACTGATGACACTATGTCATCTTTGATCATTTTGAGAAATTTGCATAAATCCAAAATGGCTGCCAAACAGTTATAGTGTGTCATATATAGTTGTTTCCACATGAGGTATTAGCATACATTAACAGCATAAAGTGGATTTACTTGACTTATCGAGATAAGTGATCAACATTAAATTTCAATTCACTGTTAAATGGTAAAAATCCAACATGGCCGCCAAACGTAACATGATATTTTGTATATGACTGCTCCCACGTACACTCCATATGAAAACAACATGTATACTAATCTTGGATATATTGACATGATAAACGCTTACAGTAAATTTGATAGTAACTAGACACATTTGTGAAGAGCGAAAGTCCAAGATGGCCGCCATATATACAGAAATTATCCCATGACGATCATCACAGAGAATAATAATTAAGTATATAATTGCACATCGATATCATATCGTAGTAAAAATTGAATAAAAGTACTGAAGTTATGATACTATGAACGTTTTTACTAACTTAGGAATACAATTAGATAACTACCAATAGCAGAAATCATAGATGGCCGCCAAATATAAAAATAATGTTGCCTTATATTGAACAAATTGCATATAAACATTACTAGGATTATAAGTAAATATATCTCTTAGATACTTATATACATGGCAGACGTACGTATATAAAGATAAATTACCTCGCAATGGCAATCATATCGTTTAATGATTAAATATTACATTTCAAAGGAAATAAATATATGGCTAATGGAGGCTCTAGAGATGCAGTATACATGGACGACAACTATTACCCAACAGTCCAAACTTATTCAAAAAAAAACAATCATATTGAAGTGCAATACACGAAGACATGACAACAAGGATGCCGCTTTGGTATTGTCAAAACAGTCCAGTTGGGTGGTTGAACCTGATTAAACACCATATAATTTCTCCCGCAAACCACACCATCATAAATGAAAAGGACAGTATTATACAAGGCAATGATGAATCAAACATTATTAATGCATGTATACTGTACACAAAAAGACATTAATTACACAAAATGTATCGGTTTCCGTAATTGAAAGCTAATATTGTAAATATAACTATAAGAAAACAATGATATAATTATGATGACACAAACAGCATTTTCATATTAGTCTATCAAATTGCGTGAATAATGTATGCCTCATATCCATATTATGGTACTTTGAAGTTTGTCACGTTCTATATATGGTTGTGTACCATGTGTATTGCGTGTCTGCATGTACTATAATCGTTTTGTTACCGTGGGTATTTAGTAGTGGCACAACTAGATTGTCTGTCATATAATATCAAATACATTTGTATTAGCTGTGTCCTACCTGTGGTATTTAATATATAGCATCTCCATGTTCTTCTCGAAATTATTATATTTGTGATTACGGTTGTTTTCTTTAATCCACATTTATGTATACTGACGGCGTCATGTCTTAGTTTTTACATATCATATGCATTCACAGGTGCTGAATTCTGTCATATGTTTAAATAAGTAAAACTCATTAAATGGCATATAACTACACAATAATTCGACAAAAATAAAGTATTGGTATTGCTTATCTTGGAAACAATACACAGAGAAAATTGATGTACATGTGTACATACTTTATCTCATCATATAAATATGTTGCTCTACATCGGCGATAGTGGTCTGAAAACACATCAATTACTTGCAGCTTACAAAGTAATAAGTGATATTAAAGTGGTGTACATCAACCATCATGTGCATACAGCTTTGCGGAAACTGACTACTTTCACAGAAAGAAAACATGTGGCCAATACTATCAGCTATGTGGTTGTACTAAGTAGGTTGAAAGCACGTAATGGTAGCCAGAAACTGGAATAAGCTACTGGATGGCTGAACTATGTTATTGTACGTAGTCGCCGATTGTTACAGAAATATATAGACGTATCATCCATTTGTACTTATTCACTTGCTATATCCAGACACTCAAGTTGTTAATGACACTATCTAGAGGAGCCATTTCATGCGATGTTGCACAGTAAATCACATTGAGCATTTGCGTTTTTGGAGCCAATGATATAAACAACGACATCTGGTGTTTTTACAAATTGGGAAGTACAATGTATCTCCCTGCCAACAATAGAAGTATGAATGCTGCTATGTAATGACAAGACAAGACAAAACAATATCTAACTGAATGCACGAGTTTAAATCTTATATTATAATATAATTGTATTACTATTATAAGTTACTATATTCATATCCGGCGGCCATATTAGACTTACGTTATTGCCGATGCTGTCTAATGGTGTATATCAAGGTGTAATTACAAAAGCTATTTACTACACAAGTTAGTTGTCAGGTAATATGATATTTGGTGGTCACCTTGGACTAATGCGATTGAACATGTGTCTAAATACATACCCAATGTATTGGAATAATTATATACCTAAATACAATATTGGTATGCAAATTCGCTCTGATATGATTGCAAGTATATAGTGTTTCTTATTTCAAGATACGGTTGCAAATACATTGTAATATATTCATATATGGCTGCCATCTTGGACTTGTGTTATATAGATTAGTATATAATTTCACATCAAAAGTTACAAAAAACACACATTCATTGTTTCAAAACACATAATTAAAAAACGTATATTCTTTTGATATGACGAATTAGTGAAAGTATGTAAAATGTTTGGCGGCCATCTTGGATTTTTTCTATATGCTGTTAAGGAATTGAATTTTAAAGTTGCCCGTTTGTGTCAACACGTTAATACATTCATTATACTCTCTTAGATGGTTTAATTTCCTCCTGGGGATGCAATTATATCGCACAATATATCTTGGTGGCAGCCATCTTTAATTTATGCAGATTTCTCCAAATGCTCAAGGGCAACAGATTTGCATCAGTCGGATTATAAAACTAGAAAGTATACATAGGCAAAATCAGTAGTAAAAAACTTAAGTTATTCAAAACGAAGTTAAGCCCCAAAATCGGCCTTTGGCCTCCGGACTAAAAACAGAATTACGGAAGTTAATTTATTCTGCCGGAAATTCTTCGGCAAAATGGCGACAGTAGCGTGTAAACTTTGTACAATTTATGTAGTCGGACAAAAGGAGCGATAAACACTTTATTTTAATAGACAAGTCACCCATTGTAACTCATACAGGCTATTTAATATAATTTCTGGCTTTGCACTGCTGGTTTAGCACCATTAGACGCGTATTTAGACAATAATCGACAGATTTCAAATCTTGAAATCAAGTCGCTACAGTAGGTATCTGTGAGGTCTATGGCTGTAACGGTAGTGAAAGCCATAGTGCTATGTCTACGTGCTAGCGTGCTGGGGTTGTGGATTGGTCTCCAGACGTGTGGTGGGACAATTAGCTACTTTGTGAGGTAAACCACACCCCGAGCAAACATGTGGGAATCGACAGTGAGGCCAGTGACAAGTGCCAGTGTTAAATGCGTTGCACGAATAGGACCTCCCTGTCGTAGCCCCTGGCTGCTGCACATCGCGCACCTGCACACACTCCACCATAACTCGTTTGTGAATTGTGGACCAGAAAACGGGGTTGACTGCCTGTCGCATTCTGAATTGCTCATCATAATTTTTCCAGGCCAGACCCCCTGCCTCGCTGCGCAATCCCGTATATTTATTACATGTATTGCAGCAGTTCCGCTGCCTTGTCGTTATGGACGGAGATGTATATGGACATACAAATTATAAAAACATTTGTCCAACCCTCAATAGTTTTAATAGTGTCCTTGCACTCCTTGGGCCTGGATTCGATTACCCCCTCAGCGGTCAATCGCAAGGTACCCCCCGTGCACAAATCGTTCAGTTCCATGGCACCTTTCAAAAGCAGTGCCAGGTTCGTATAATCACCCCGGCATATGCTTCTACACAACGCCTCCGGTACATGTACCGATATACTGTCAGAGGCGCAGCGCATCGCCTGAATGTTGGAGGGCGAGGAAAATATATCGGCACCCGGCGAACTGTCCAGGTGAATTGGTTCATTCACGCTAGATTGTGTAGCGGGCTGTGGATTGGGACCTGGGAAATTCACCGTGCCAGTTGACGTAGCAAAACCCTGAAAAGGATGGGATATAATAGAGGGGGTACATGTTTGCAAATCAGTATCGGCCGGGAGGTCCACAATATTTGCTTCACGCAAAATTTGTAAAAAGTCAATTGTTTTACCCGATGTATCTTCCTCCGTATCGGATAAATCAACTGTCCGTGGCGCTTTACTGGCGGTCTTCCTCGCCGACGACGCTGATCGCTTCTGCCCCCGTCCTCTGCCCGGCATTATTTCGATCGATGGCTTAATACACGGATTATCTAAGATTATATTATCGAAAAAATTGCGAGCTCGATTTTTTTGCTTTCACTCCGATGAAGTAAAGGTTAGAAAGAGGTCGTGGTATGATCACGTGATACGTTTTAACCTATTGTGCAATGATAAAAACAGCATTATTCCAAATTTAATATCTACTGCGCATGTGTGACCTTGTCACGTGCTATCATGTCAGGGCCGCATGGATATCACGTGAAACACCTTTTCCATTGTGCATAACGATATAAACCGAGGTGTTCCCAACTTCCCATGCAGTCCTGTACTGAACATTGGCGACCTTTTTGAACCAGGAAATGAACGTAAACAAAAAACAGGTCTGCCAAAATAATAGCGATTTATTTCCATATTGAAATAATCGGCAATATGTCACCGGAATTGTCACAATTCTGATAAAATTGCCCGAAATATTGATGTTCAGCGATAATCAAAGAGCTTGCCAGCATTACATTGTAATGGATAGTATATTGGAGACGGGGGAGTTCAATCACATGTGCATGTACGTACACAAAAATAATGATAATACATTTTATAAGCCTGTTTGTGAACACATGTGGCTGTGACTGGAGAAATGGGGCTAATGGGTTTTGCGACCAGTGAAGATCCAGATCAGACTGTGCTTTTTTATCAGGATCTGCACTGTTCGCCATGACATCGGTAAAACACCCGTCCTGCCTCTAACAAGCATATATATCATTATCAGGCAACAGGAGTGTGCTATTTGATCAGGAGCTACACTGGTCACAACACCCATGGGATTTGTGACCAGTGTACCTTTCGATTGAATAGCACACTCCTGTAGCCCGATAACAATCTGCATCGCTAGAAACACGAGTCATTGACGGGTGTTTCATTAATGGAATGGCGGACAGCGCAGATCATGATTAGACTGCGCCTGTACAAGCTGACCTAGTGGGTGGCAGGTGGGAGTATGCGATGGGTAATTTAACGATCGGGGTTCATACTTACCGGAATTCCGAATGGAGACTTGGTTTGGCCCTCACATACATCTTTGGCATTTTGTATGTGACAGTTGAATCTGATTATACCCATTCTGTGAGTGTTACGATTATTCGTAATCCTATTTTAGGTCACCAAGGTCAAGATCCTTTTTGTTTTTGGTGTGGTATGGGCCTGGCACCAGGTTGGGTTATTCTAATTTCAGGGCTGAATATATTTGTTCTCGATGTAAATGTTCTGTTTTGATTTTGGGATCCCCCCCACCCCCCCCCCCCCCCCCCAAGCAGCAGGTTAAAACGGGATCGAGTCTGTTTGCCCGGCCTTACATGACCTTAGCTGTTGATAGGCCGTTAAACACCCAATAAACAAACTCATTTCTCCATCGCTTTTAAAGTTCACTATATGGTCTTTGGTACATGACTACATGTATTTACTGATTTATGAGAAAGAAAATGTATTTACAATATGATGCCTGTCGGGAGCCTTGTATTTATATTTTAACCCTTTCACCTCTAAGTAACTGGAATGGATATTTGATATGGTAATTTTGCAACCAATCCAATAGACTACATGTACTATAGTCCATTTATGAATAGGGGGTGTTTTTTGTTCTCAAAAATATAAAAATAACTTGCAAAAAGTGCAGATCCTGATGAGACGGCTTATCACGAGCCGGCTCATCTGGATCTACTTTTTTTTACCAATACCACTATATAGGCATGTGGTGTTGAAAGCGTTAATAGCTGGGAAAATGGTCCGATTGTTTTGTTTACTATCCCACATCATCGACAGTTTATAGAAGCATCCTGGTACCAATGCTAAAATATATTTATCCTAATTGGGACTTATTATCTCATAATTAGGACGTACTATCTTAGCTCCTAATTATGACATAATATGTCCTAATTAGGACTTATAATATACTAATTAGGACTTACTCTCTCCTAATTAGGAGATACTATCTCTTAATTAGGAGTTACTATCTCCGATATATAACTTAGTATCTCCTAATTGGGAGTTAGTATCTCCTAATTAGGAGTTGATACAAATCTAGCAATTAGTGAGTACCGGTGTAACAGGTGGGGGGGGGGGGGGGGGGGGGGGGGGGGGGGGGGGGGGTGGGGAGGGGGGGGGGGGGGGGGGGGGGGGGGGGGGGGGGGGGGGGGGGGGGAGATTTCCAGGCTTAAGCCTGTGAATATTATTATTAATATAAATATTAGTATTAATATTATATGAAAATGACCTATGCATACTGCTGACTTGAACTTCAAATTTCGGTTTAGTTTTTCGTGTCGGCTAGATCTCGTTTGATCAGCCGATGCACATACATGTATTTCTAAAATATATTGTTCTGCTTTGTTTCTCATCGAAATTGTTACTACCACTGGGTTCAACTGAGTGGTAATAACACACACTTTAGGTGGGTAGGGAAGGGGCACCCATAGGCACTTTGTGGTATCAAGGACAAAATGCTGTTTAAATCATACCCAAGTTTACTCTGATATTAAATATCTAGAAGGTAGGACACCTGAATGAGAAAAGCCTCCATAAAGCATACCCAATTTTACTCCGATAGTAAATATCTAGAAGGTATGACACTCGCTATCATTTCAACCAACGGAAGTGGATTATTTATCTAATTCAGTAATTGTAACGCGCGCGAAGGCCCCGGCCTTCTCGCGCTTTACAACTACTGAAATTAGCGAGTATGATTTATGAGATTTAATGAGTATGATTTATGGAGGCTTTTCTCATTCATACCACAATGTGCCTGTGGGGGCACCACTTACCTTCGCCGGACCAATCTTATGATGCTTCCAATGCTCCTGTGTCATGGTCAGACCCTTAGAAAAGTCGGTGTCATGGCCCACGAGAGTGAGGGTGTTACACAAACCCTCCCTTACTGACGAATCTAGCTCCAGGGGGGAATGTAGGCGTACTGTAATTTCGGTATTGAGCACACCGTGGATTAGGTTCACCCATGGGTGGAAGACTCGGACCTTGGATCCAGTAAATGACCCATTCGAAAATCATTACCCCACACACCCATTTCTGTTAATATACTATACAGTTTTATACTTTATAAAATTGTATAGTCTAACTGAAATGATTGGTGGGTGGATCATTTACTGGATCCTACGTCGGAGACTTCCACCTGTGGGTTAACCATCCACCCTTATGTCCATCCAGGGATTTAGGCTACTGACTGTATTTATATCTCTGGTCCATCCAACCATACACATGATACATCTATCACAATATTTAATAGTAGGGTAACTTTATATTACCCTCCGTCTTCCACAGAACGTCCCTCCAGTATTTTATCACTGTTTGAGAAATCTACAACCCTCTACCCTTCCGTCCGTTACAAGGTTAACGTTTCTGTTGAGCTTGTATCTTCAATAGTATTAGGCCTACAGGTTAGAAGACACCAAATGGTGCGAAATCACCCAGGGTGTATGCAAAAGTAGTCCGGTATAAAAAAATAGTGCGGGTGTTTTGAGGTCACAGACACCGTTTGGTTGCAAATCTTGATCCATTACTACCCAGTTTCACTTGAGGAACATTTTGGGGTGCCTTTAACACCAGTTTTCAGCATATTTGTAGCATTTAAAAGAAAAAACTGAACCTGTTCAGGCGCGGATCTAGGTTTCTGAGAACGGGGGGGGGGGGGGGGGTTGTCGAGGTGCACGCAGTGGACGAGTTGCTAGGGGGTCCGGGGACATGTCCTCCCCCCCCCCCCCCCACGGAAAAAAAAAAATTGAAATACAGATGTCCTGATATGCATTTTCCTGGGTTTTACGGGATTTAAAATCCGACTCGAGCTGGTAATAAACTGTTATATTTTGTACCGCTATGATGATATTCTTTTGTAAGTTAACTGATTATCAAAACCACATACCAGCTGCTGAAGCCCGTCACATAGGTAGCACCTATTATGTCTTTGACGCCGACAAGTTTGAGCAAGGAAATTATTGGGCACCGGTCTGTGGAGATTGCCATAAATAAGTTACACATTTTGACTATACCTATCAGTGAAAAATGATTTCATGCTGGTCTGTCGCATCTTTTTCGCGACAGGCTCCATTGTGCAAATCTAGAGCAGTCAGGTTATTGTTGTTGTTGTTTCTGCTGCGTGCACATGTTTCCCGCGTTTACTTTTCATGGCACCGTAAATGATCAACGCTGTATGATCAATCATGAGTCATGCGAATACAATGTAAAGTAGCTACAGTAACAAACACAATACATATACATATTCAATCGTTTAATTGTGTATGGTTTACGTTTTTAAACATATATCGAACATGTTTGTCCATCATGAATACCATCGTGACAATTTCATATCAGTTCATATTTGCGTAACCTCCGTGGATGAACGGGGGGGGGGGCGGTCGGGGTTGCAACCCCCACAACCCAGTGCTAGATCCGCGCCTGCTGTTGGTCACTTGATGTAAACGGTGGGTGGCAGGTGGGCGCATGCGATGGGTAATTTAACGATCGGGGTTCATCCTTACCGGAATCCCGACTGGAGACCTGGTTTGGCCCTCACATACGTCTTTGGCATTTTGTATGTGACAGTTGAATCTGGTTATACCCCTTATAAGAGTAATCCTACCGGTATTACTTTTAAATAGGGGAAGGGGCCAAGTGACTTTGGTGCGGTATGGACCTGGCACCAGGTCAGATTATTCTAATTTCAGGGCTGAATATGTTGTATCTCGATGTAAATATTCCATTCTGATTTTGGGATCCCCCCCCCCCCCCAATGTAGCAGGTTAAAACGGGATCGACCCTGTTTGCCCGGCCTTACATGACCTTAGCTGTTGATAGGCCGTTAAACACCAATAAACAAACAAACAAACAAACAAACAAACAAACTTGATGTAAACGAAGTTTCCGTGGCAAAAAAATGTACACAATATTGGAGGATATGACAAGGTTGGATTTTTATGCCACCGGGTTTCGAAGAAACGGGTGGCATATAGTGTTTGGACCGTCCGTCTGTCCGTCCGTCCGTCCGTCACACTTTTCGGTTAACCACTTTGTCACAGTTTCTCAAATATGCTGCAGGTGGCATCCGCGTTCGACAGACGCATTTCTTGTTATGCCACCGGGTTTCGAAGAAACGGGTGGCATATAGTGTTTGGACCGTCCTTCTGTCCGTCCGTCCGTCCGTCTCCGTCCGTCCGTCCGTCCGTCCGTCCGTCTGTCCGTATTTTCGGTTAACCACTTTGTCACAGTTTCTCAAATATGCTGCAGGTGGCATCCGCGTTCGACAGACGCATTTCTTGTTCTTTCTTGTTCTTTCTTAGGAGTAAGTGAACCTATTGTTTTGTTCATGCAGAACCATTACAGACTGGCTGCAGGTCATGTACAAGTGGGTACCACAGCATCCATACGAATGGTGAAAGTAGGAGAGACTGGCCTTATTGGATGGCACTCAGTTGAATTATATAGTAAAACTATTTGATGGTGTCTAACCTATAAGGTGTGCCTAGGCCCTATGTGAGATATGTTTTTTTGTAGAATTTGAAGTTGGAAGTTTATGTTTCTTGTAGCTATGTCTCTGGGAACATAATTTAAAGTTACTGCGACAAGAGTAATCGAGCGGACTCCGCGATGCAACACATTTGTTCTTTTTGTATCGCAGACGGACAGTTATCGGCTTCAAAATCTTCTAAAATCTTGATTTCTCAGCTTTAGTTGTCAAATATAATAAACCAGTGTATGTAAATTACCTGTATGTGATTGGGCTTGGAATGTGACAGTAATATACACCAAAACAGTCATTATAGTGTGTTTTTCATACTTTTTTTCATTGATATTGGCTTCCTGATGGACAATTAAGAAGTTCGGGAAAGTGGCGCGACATCGCGACGCTGTTCCAAAATTTGCCAAAATTAGGCGTAAGTGTATTGTTTTCGCATATCGGTATAGTATCAATACACTAGTACTCAGAAAACATTGTTTTTCCTTTCCTCCTGTGTCATAAAGCAAATTTCTTGATGACTGTTCCAAGCCAGTACCCTTTTGTCTGTCGACCATTCCAGAGTGGCATACATGTTGGTATAGTTTCAGTGATGGGTCTTTATATGTAGAATGGTTAGCTATAACACTATTTAGGGTAATGTTATGTGATTTTATGGAGATTTGTGCTTTTAATTCATCATCTATTAAAATTGTCCATAATTCTGTAGTAGCTCAATTTAAGGCAGAAAGTGGACAGTCACATGGTGGAGTTACACAGCTGCTGTGTGACAACCATTTGAGATATTTGCTCCAAACTTGGTACTGTATCCAGGAATAGAAGCTAGTTTTGAAAAGTGAATATTGTAGAATGATTTGTAGTGGGACTGGTACACTTATAGGTTAGAAGACACCAAATGGTGCGAAATCGCCCAGGGTGTATGCAAAAGTAGTCCGGTATAAAAAAATAGTGCGGGTGTTTTGAGGTCACAGACACCGTTTGCTTGCAAATCTTGATCATTATACCCAGTTTCACTTGAGGAACATTTTGGGGTGCCTTTAACACCAGTTTTCAGCATATTTGTAGCATTTAAAAGAAAACACTGAACCTGTTGGTCACTTGATGTAAACGAAGTTTCCGTGGCCAAAAAATGTACACAATATTGGAGGATATGACGAGGTTGGATTTTTCTTTCTTAGGAGAAAGTGAACCTATTGTTTAGTTCATGCAGAACCAGTACAGACTGGCTGCAGGTCATGTACAAGTGGGTGCCACAGCATCCATACGAATAGTGAAAGCAGGAGAGACTGGCCTTATTGGATGACATTCGGTTAAATTATATAGTAAAACTATTTGATGGTGTCTAACCTACAGCCACCATACTTACTTGCACACTATCATGAGCCAGTGATGTGCACCAGTGATTATTTCCCTTGTTTATAGTTTTTGTTTGAGCTTGTATTTTCAGTACTATTTGGCATACAGCCATCATACTGCACACTATCATGAGCCAGTGATATGCCCCACAAACAACTGTGAATCAAATGACCTTCATGTGACCATGACCTACAATTACCATATTTACATACTTATATCCCTTGGTCATAAGGTTAAAGTTTTTGTTTGAGCTTGTATCTTAATAGTAAATATACACACAGCCACCATATGTGCAGACTATCATGAGTCAGAGATGTGCACATCAAACCACTGTGAAACAAATGACCTTCATATAACCTTACCTACAATTGCCATATTTACAGTTATTTCCCTTGGTTAAAGTGTTTTTTTTCTAGCTTTTATTTTCGATACTCTTCGGCATATAGCCATTATACTTGCACACTATCATGAACCTATACTGTGCACCGCTAACCACTGTGAAACAAGCGCCCTTCATGTGACCTTGACCTACACTTGCTAATAATTACATAGTTATTTCCCTTGGTTAAAGTTTTTTGTTAGAGCTTACATCTCATAAAACTGTTAGACCGTGATAGCTGGAGGATTGATACTTGGTATGTAGCTTCCTTATAATGAATTGTGTAGATGGCTAGATGCGCAAATTTAATTTTGATTTTTTATTCAACCTCGGGGTCATGGATTAGCTTCCCCTTTTGGACTTAGAATTTGACAAATTGCCTTGTAAGTCACACAATTTTAAACCATAATAGCTGGTGGCTTGATTTGACCCCCGGTCATGGATTATCTCCCCCATTTGGACTAAGAATTTCACTATTTTGCCTTGTAACTTGTAAAACTTTTAAACTGTAATAGCTGGTGGTTTTTTTATTTGTCACTTGGGCTATGGGAGGCATATAGTGTTTGGACTGTGTGTCCACGAGGTTGTATCTCACTTTCCCAACATTTTGATGTTTGGTCTGTCTAGACTGTCTCACTTTCCCAACATTTGACTTTCACACCTTCGACTTACCTGTGTGTTGTGTATACTGCTGGGCTTAAAGGTTCGTTACACATATTTAATTATAAATTAACAATTTTAACATGTGTTCACTATCGGACAAGATGAAATAAATCATGCTAATTGACAGAATTGAATACGGACCTGGAGGTTACGGAGTATACCGATGTAGCGTCACATCTGATTAAATTAGGACAATAAACACAAATAGGTGGTGTTTCATTTTATGAAGAAATCTATTGTTTCAATCGCAAATGTGCGGAGTAAATAAAAGCTGAGTTGTTTTAGTGGTGTTGATCATGATCTACACTGTTGTGTTAAAACTCATAGCTGATCAGGATCTACACATTTTAAATTACATATGTATGTTAAATAAAAGTTATCTACACTGTAATTTTATAGAATATAGTGTACAAATGTGCTAAGTTAACTTTAGCAGTGTGGATAAAGTGTCTTGCTCAAGGACACAACGCACGCCGCTAGTCAGGCTCGAACCCACGACCCTTGGATCAGTAGTCCGACACACTAACCATTACGCCACGGCGCTCCACATGTGTATATATTTAAAACATTTACTTTACTTCAACCCAAATTGTGGTATGTAACTTTCTGCTGTGCATAATAGCAATTTTGACCAATTATCACCAATTAAGTCCATTGTTAAGCATAACAATAGTGTATCACTTTCCCAACATGCAAACAAAAACAAAATTCTACCTGAAATACAGAATGTTGGGAAAGTGAGAACACCCCGTCCACGAGTCCGTCCGTGTGTCCGGCACATTAAGAAGTTCGCCACAGTTTCTCAAGCATGTCATAACTTCTATATCCCTTGAAGCATTACTTACATATTTCAACACAATACATGTGGACAAATGCCACACATACATGCTGCCCTTAATATGAACATGACATTTTAACGACTTTTTCCCACATTAAGATGTTTGCCGGAGTTTCTCAAGCATGTCATAACTTCTTTAATCCTTGAAGGATTACTTAAATATTTCAACACAGCATCATGTGGACAAATGCCACATATCCATGCTGCCCTTAATATGACCATGATATTGAAGATAGTGCATGTTGGAGAAACTCTTACACACGTTTGGAAAAGTTTCTCCAACATGTACTATCTTCATATGGCTAAGTGTTTCCGCAGCATTTCGAAGGTGACAAATGTCAATGTCGCGTTAATGACGGCGCGAGTGTGTGACAAATGTTCAGGCGATTCAAGTGTACAAGTATTGAAGCAATCCTTCGCGTAGTATTGAAGATATTACATCTTGGAAAAACTCTTACAAACTTTTCGACGTTAACAATATCTAAAGAGATGATAGTTACTTTATATAACATTGATGCACATGGCAACTTGAAAAAAAAAAAAACAGAATCTCAAACAAAAATAAATATATTAATAACATCCACCCTCCCATTTTAACATTCATTCCGCAAACCCCATGTCTGAGAACCAAAGTACTGTTTTAAGGCCTAATGTAACGGCATGGCAGACTGTAAGAGTAGAGTGGAACCTCTCTAAACCGAACATCAAGAAAACACATATGACCTTATTTGTTTATGAGTTTCTTGGTCATTTATCTCAGGTGATAATGTATGTTCGTGATAATGTATGTTCGTGATCGCATAGCACACAACTATGGCTCAGAATTATCACATGCCTGATTTACAGTGAAACCTCCCTAAGCCGAACACCCTGGGGACCTCCCAGGTGTCCGGTTTAGAGAGAGAGTTCACTGTATATACAAACAATAATCAACCATCCAAGACCTGCTAAAAGCCCATGTGGGCTGTGCCAAAGTGGCAACGCTTTCTGAGATATTGATTAATTAATTCATAAAAAATATATCTTTCTAATTATCTTTAGATGGAACGTATCTTACAGTTTAGTTTATGGTATCGGAATCTTCATAAATTGCTTTTGTTCCCCGTTGATGTGCAAACGGTTACGTTTCGAATATTCCATTATTTACCTGCACTCTTCTGATCCTCCATGGTATTTCCTTATTTCTCATTCGTTTTATTCTCCCCGAGAGGAGTGGGCCGATCCCGGAGGTACTGCAATACCGGGCCAACCCGTGGCGAGAGCGGAGCAAGCCCCTGCCATCTCGCCTCGTCCCAAAAATCAGTTTAATATCGAAGTCCCCCAATGTGGGACGTATCAGATATTAAGCTGAAAAGAACAGATACTTTTTTCTTTCTTTTTTTCATAAAATTTTAATAATAAATCTTATGTACATGAATATATACAACAAAGAATGGAGAGTGCAAAAATGCACTCATCCGTCGAAAAAACCCAAAACAAACAGTGTACATGTAATACCTATTTGCCGTTATACCGTATAGGCCTGTCTTACATTCCAACAGGATTTATTTAATTAATTAAATTTTATTTTAGTGAAAAACAAAAATAACCGTACGCCTGTGTTGCCATTGTAATTGAAATTTTGGAAGGTAGGAGGAAAGCGAGTAGTCTCCCAGAAAACGTGTGTCAGAACTACAACACTCGCTCCCTGGCAGACATAATCTAGACTACAACTTTCGTTGTTTAACGTGTGTCTAAATAGTATGATTGTGACAATTGCTTTAAAATATGTACGGTGCACTATGTTTGACTGCAATCGTGTTTTTAAATAAGGAATAGTATTCTGTTCAAAGGGGTGTAGCGGCAAAGCGGTTGTGAAACAATGTGAAAATAAGGGACATAATCCAAAAAGAGCCAACAAATCAGTGGCTGGTTTTAGAACAACAACAACACGGGTTACTTCTAAAATAAGTAATTACCTCCCTTGGGATTAATTTACGTCATTTGCTTTCTAGTGAAACGTGTTTACAGGTTTGTCAATTTCACAAAATTAGTTCCCCATCATCACATACACTTTACAATTTTGTACGACTGGTAGAATTTCAGTTATGACAACATATACAATACATTGTTTGACATGTTTTTCGTGATTTTGTATTGTTGAAATCAGTGTTGTTTGGTTTTAGTCGGGGGAGGCTATCGTGTTAAAAATCGAGGAAGTTAAAGGCGAGTGGATCTATCTATCTATCTATAGATACTGCTTGCACGCCCCTTGCGGGTATTATGAGCAGGATTGTATTCCTTTATTATATATATACATGTACATACAATGTCGAATACAATTTCAAATACAATCGATGTTCCCGGTAATTAGCTGGGTGAACTGCTGGGTGAATTACAGCTGGGTGAACTGAAGCAGTGTGGATAAAGTGTCTTGCTCAATGACACAACGCAACGCCTCGGGTGAGGCTCGAACCCACGACCTTTGGATCAGCAGTTTGACGCTCTAACCATCACAGCCACTGCGCTCCACGATCACAGCCACTGCGGATCTAACCATCACAGCCACTGCGGATCATCCTTAGTAAAGTCTAATCCCACCAGTGTTGACGAGTGCATATTAAAGTTGTTTATATTCAGACGTTGGTAATCCGCTCGGATTCGTAGGTTCATTTTATTTAGCATGAACATAATGATATAGTTGGAGTTAATTTTACGCTTTTCAAATTTTTTCAAGTTTCTGGTGGCCCATATTGTGAATTTGCAGTCACATAGCATGTATAAGATTATGTTTTTTTGATGAATGTCAAGGCCACGCGGTAAGATGTTGTATAAAACAAATTCCTTTGAGGGGGTAATTATTGTATCTGCAATGTTTGAAAACCAGGTAAAAACCAAGGAGTACAGGGGTTTAACTAAGGGACATTCGTAAAATAAGTGACTAACTGATTCGCTACTTTTTTCGCACATGGGGCACATCGAGTTGTTCGTTATTTTCCTAAAATATAGGGCTTGTTGGACCGGAATTATCTCGTGTAAAATTTTCCAAGAAACGTCTCTAGAAAATGGGTCGATGAATTTATTTTGGATAATCTTCCACAGGGGTGTGAAATTTATCTTGGGGTGTTTTGATGTTATTGGGGGGAAAATGTTATTGTTGTTACACAAACTTTTATATAGTTCTTTACATGGTAACATTTGTAATTTAACATTGGGGGCTATCTTAGTAATCACTTTAAGAATTTCTAGACCTTTTTGATAGAAAGTTGGTACATATTCACTATGAGGAATTTTTAAAGATGCAAAGTCTGGGTTATATTTTCTTAAAGCGAGACCAATCCAGTAAATGGCAAAATGAGTCCATTTAGCTTTATGTCCGTTTATCAGTGTCAGTATATGTTTAAGTAGTAATGCGTTTGTCTTGGTTTCTATATTTACTATATTTTGTCCTCCTTTTATGTACATTGTTTCTCTATTTAAATGATCTGATTTGGACTTTCATACAAAATTAAATATTGCCCTTGTAAATAACGTTTTGTAATGTTGGGGTAGTATTGTTGTGGAGCAGAGGTACCACAACTTGGAACATGCTAGCGAGTTAATGATATGAGATTTGCCTTTTAATGGAATGTGTCTAGCCTTGTATTCGTTTAATTTATTTTGAAATTTTGTGAACATCGCGGACCAAACTTCATCTTCGGTTAGGCCATTGCCAAATTTTCGTCCGAGTAATTTTGTATTTTCGATCCAAGAAATTCCGAAAGGGTGATCTGACCTATTTTTCCATTTTCCAAGAAATAAGCCTTTAGTTTTAAATATATTAAGTTTAGAGCCAGAGGCTTTACCGAATTGTTGGGCGATGTTTAATACAATTTTAATTGATTTTGTGTCGCCTAATGTGGCAGTGCTGTCATCAGCATATAGGGATATTTTTGATTCTTCGCTTGTTCCAGGTAAAGGGATGCCACGAATGGATGGGTTTAAACGTATTTGATTTGCAAAGGGTTCTAGTATTAACACATATAATAAGGGGGACAGGGCGCAGCCTTGGCGAACGCCACGTGTAATATTTATAGGGTCAGAAATGAAATTATTAACGATTACTGATGATTTTATATTAGTGTATAGTATTTGGATCCATTTTATAAAGTTATCTTTGAATCCGTAAGTTTTTAGACATTTGAATAGGAAATTGTAGGAGACTATCAAATGCTTTTTCCTGATCTAAGTTTAAAAATACACATTCCATGTTTTTCTGGTTTACATAGTCAATTATATTTCTCATTAAATGTACATTATCAAGAATAGTTCGTCCTTTTACAGAACACGTTTGGTCTTCATGTATGATAATGTTTAAAACTGAGCTGAGTCTCTTCGTAATAGCTTTTGAAATAATTTTATAGTCATAATTTAATAAACTAATTGGTCTGTAAAATTTGACATCATCTGCCTTGTCATTGTTTTTGCATATGAGTGTAATATATGAAAGTTTTTGGCTATCTGTTAAGTTCCCGTTTTCAAATATAAGTTCTGTTAGACGTAATAGAACTGGTGAAAGTATGTTGAAAATTTTTGAGTAAAATGCTTTTGTGAGTCCATCTGGACCTGGGGATTTCCCGTCCTGCATATTTTTGAGGGAAAATTTTAATTCGTCTTCTGTTAGAGGAATTTCGAGGGGGTCTGATTCTTCGTCGGGTAGGTGGGGCAAATCTTTGAGAAAACTGTCAGCAATATCATTGTCTATGGGTTCATCAGTGAATAATTCTGTGTAAAAGGATTTGAAACAGTCTAGTATATCATGGGAATTGTTGTATTCTGTATCGTTATATATAATCTTTTTAACAGTTTTCTTTTTACAGTTAGTCATCTCCTTTGTGTTAAAGTAATTGGAAGGGATTTCGTCTGTTTCCAATGTTTTTATTTTTGCTCGAATTTGAGCACCTGCATTGCGTTTTTCAGCTATGGCGTTTATTTGGAGGCGTAAAGTTTCTATTTGTTCGAAATAATTTCCTGGTTTTTGTTTTTCAGCTTTGACTAAGTTTGAATATTTATATCTCAGCTGTCGTATATTATCATATTTGGCTCGTGAAAGTTTCGTGCTGTATGCTATGCAATATGTTTTTATTTTATTCTTTAGAATGTCCCACGTTTCTAATGTTAATGTTAAATATTTCATTTGATAGTTTAAAAAATGTGTAAATGCTTCAATAAATCCTATGTCCGACAATAAGTTTTCGTTAAATTTCCAGTAGCTGCGTCCGAATTGCGTTTCATTTTGTGGTTTAATATTTAGTACAAAAATATCATGATCACTTATGCCAGAAGGAAGGTAATCAAAGGTTATATTATTATCATTAATATTATTATTATTATTATTATTCTCATGAGTAATATTGTTTTGATTATTAACCAATATATGTTTGGAAATATAAAACCTGTCTAACCGACAGTGTATATCTTTCCCTGGTGCGTGCCAAGTTGCAGCTACAGCATTTGGGTTTATTTTCCTGAACGAATCCGCTATATCAAAATCATTACATATTATTTTTAATTCGTCTGAGCCTGCGTTTCCAAAGACTGGGTTCGATTCCCGTCCATATTTATCTATTTTGCTGTGTTATACAATTAAAATCACCTCCTAAAATTACAATTCTATTACAAACTAAATATTGAGATAGTTTAAGGATAAAATCTTTGCGGTCTTTTTCTGAGTTGGGAGCGTATATATTAATTAATCTAAAAAGTGAATTATCGATCTTCAAATCCAGAAAGAGTAGTCTGCCATCAAAGTCATATTCGTATTTATTAACTTCAATATTTATAGTATTAAAGACCATTATTCCTACTCCGCATGATTGACTGGTGCCGAAACACCAAAAACGTTTGCAACCAAGGTCGCTGGTTATCAAATCGGCTAATGTTTTATTATCAATGTGCGTTTCTTGTAAGAATAAAATATCAAATTTATGAGATTCACAAATATTTTTCAGTTCGGACTGTTTTTCTAAAGATTTCATCCCATTGACGTTAAAAGTTGCTATTTTTATGTGGTTAGACGTCTCAGACCATGATGTTTGCTTAGGTGTGGGTTTGCAATTACCTTTATTGCGAGACTAAATTGATATACTTACCGTTAGAAAGCGATAAGCTATCAGCCGTGTAAAAAGACAGAAGATAATAAAGCTATCAATATGAATATGAACTACAGCGCGTCTTGTACCGTATAATGACTATGTGATCACCTTTTTTTCATGGAGACTAGTTGCGGGCAGTAACTCTGCAACACTTCAGGAGTTTGCAGAGTTACTGTCCGCAACATGGGCTTTGTAACCGTTTCATTGTATCCCCCGGACTCCGTCGGGGGATACTATGGATTTGACAGCGGGCCGCGTCCGCGTCCGCCGCAGACACTTCTTGTCCCGAACACCCTTTGGAATATTTTCATGAAACTTCACACGTGCATAGACCACGACCCGAAGGTGTGTCGCGCACAAGAATGACAACTCTTGCATAGCTAATTTTTTAGTTATCTCCATTATTTTCTTTTCGCGCACTGATTTCGTGTCCGGAGCATAACTCGACCACCCTTTGGAATATTTTCATGAAACTTCACACATGCATTGACCACGACCCGAAGGTGTGTCGCGCACAAGAATGACAACTCTTGCATAGCTGATTTTTTAGTTGTCTCCCTTTTTTGTTTCGCGCACTGATTGACCATAACTCGACCACCCTTTGGAATATTTTTATGAAACTTCACACATTCAATTAGACCACGACCCGGAGGTGTGTCACGCACAAGAATGACAACTCTGTCGTAGCTAATTTTAGAGTTATCTCCCTTTTTTGTTTTGCGCACTCTACAAACTGGACAATAATGCATGAAGACCCGTTTTCTCGTGTGCTCTGTACACCTTACCTGTAGAGAGAACAATAGAGACTGGGAGAACCATTCACCTGTGCATGTGCTAGCATGTGCAAATGTCCAGTCTTGACCACTCTTGACCACAGGTAATTTATACAGGTAAATTACTACATTGGATATTACATTTCCGTAAACTGTGTTGAAAATATTGTTGCATTATGTGGATCTGTGCAGATATATGTAGATAAATATAGGACTATTAAAAAAAAAATCTGGACTCCAGTAGCAAGCATTATTATTTTTAATTTTTAAACTTTTTTTTTCCATTTTTTTTTTCATTTTTTTTTTTCAAATTCTTTTTAAATTTTTGTCTAGTAGCATAAGGTCGTAAGTGCTATATACAGACTATTCACATGTGCATGTGCTAGCATGTGCAACTGACCACTGACCACTTGCAGGTAATTTATACAGGTAAATGATTATATTACATTTCCGTAAACTGTGTTGAAAATATTGTGGCAATATGTGGACCTGTGCATATATGATATGTAGATAAATATAGGACTATTAAAAAACATTCTGGGCTCCAGTAGGGAGCATTATTTTTATTTATTTTTTTAATTTAATTTTTTTTCCATTCTTTTTTTTACATTCATTATCAATTTTTTAACTGACCACTAACATATTACAGGTAATTTATACAGGAACATTATTACATTTCCGTAAACTGTGTTGACAATATTGTGGCAGTATGTGAACTGTGCAGATATATGTAGATAAATATAGGACTATTAACAAAAATTCTGGGCTCCAGTAGCGAGCATTATTATAAAAAAATTTTTTTGTATATTACATTTCCGTAAACTGTGTTGAAAATATTGTGGCATTATGTGGACCTGTGCAGATATATAGATAAATATAGGACTATTAAAAAAAAAAAAAAATTCTGGGCTCCAGTAGCAAGCATTATTATTTTTTAATTTTTAAACTTTTTTTTTTTTTTTTTTTTTTTCAAATTCTTTTTTTTTTCAAATTCTTTTTTTCAATTTTTGTCTAGTAGCATAAGGTCGTAAGTGCTATATACAGACTATTATCATATAATAAAACAATTATTGACTAGTGAGCCATAGAATATAATCTGATATTCTATGGCTCACTAGTCAATATCCCTGAGGCTTGTACCTCTATGTCAGAAAAGCGGACGTTAAACCCTATTCACTCACTCACTCACTCACTAGTCAATAATTGTATAATATGTTCGGGCCAGTGAAAATTGCTTTCGGGCCCAGGCTCGAGGTCAAGGCGGGACAAGGCGAGGCATTTTATTCCGCGGAATTCTTGTTTACTTATCTCCCTTTGTTGTTTCGTGCTCTGATTTTGTATCCAGAGCATAACTCGAACACCCTTTGGAATATTTTTATGCCCCACCACGATAGTGGAGGGGGCATTTAGTGTTACTCTTGTCCGTCCGTCCATCCGCACACACGAATGGGTACTTGTTGTAAGCGTACGGGGATCTTATTGGGTAGGGTTAGGATAGTGTTGGGTACTCTTGTTGGGTATTTTTATAGAGTAAAAACCCAACAAGTATTCATTCGTAGGAACGTGCGTCCCGTCCGTCCGTCCGTCCGTCCGTCACAAAACTTTAACACTCGGGTAAATGTCTCATAATTTCATCATCCTTCGACCGATCTCCTTCATATTTCATATACACATTGCTCTAATGGTCCTCTACCGCCCTGTGCCAAATCCACGTTCGTCCTGCCCCCGCCAAGCCCAGGTTTAACATCACATACTTAGTGCTTCAAAAACTTTAACGCTCAGGTAAATATCTTATAATTTCTGTTTTCTTTCACGGATCAGCTTCATATTTCATATATGCATTGCTCTAATGGTCCTCTACCGTTCGTCCTGCCCCCGCCAAGCCCAGGGTCAAGGTCACATACTTGGTGCTTCAAAAACTTTAACGCTCAGGTAAAAGAAAATGTTGACTTGGAATTTGGCCTCATTTATTATCAAAGCGATATGTGGGACATCCGTGTTCTATGAACACATTTTCTAGTTTATTAAACTTCACACATGCATAGAAGACGACCCAAAGGTTGTCGTGTCGCACGTAAGAATGACAACTCTTGCGTCGTTAATTTCTTAGTTATCTCCCTTTGTTGTTCCGTGCACTGATTTCGTGTCCGGAGCATAACTCGAACACCCTTTGGAATATTTTCATGAAACTTTACACATGTATAGACCACGACCCTAAAGGTGTGTCACGCAAGAATGACAACTCTTGCATCACTAATTTTTTAGTTATCTCCCTTTCTTTTTCCGTCACTGATTTTGTCTCCGGAGCATAACTCGAACACCCTTTTTTCAAACTACTTGTATATCTGGGGAGGGGGATACACATGCGCTTGTCGACAAGCGTCCATTTCTAGTAATTAATATGAGTTCCGCCGTGTTTGAAAGTACATGTATTCTGTTATTTTAATCGAAATTAGAAAATAATGACTGGTCGATGCTGAGCTGTGCTGAGCTGGGCTCAGCCTCGACACAGGAAATAATACGAATTTGGAGAATACGCTGATAAAAATGTATGGCGCCCGCGTTCAGATGACTATATCAAAACAGGGAATACTGTGGACAGTGATTAGACTGCGCAGATGTGCAGGCCGGGTTGGTTAAGCAGTAATTGCAAGCGGAGTAAGCCGGTTTTGTCATGTCGTGAAACAACACGTGAACCAACACGTGATCGCAAGACGTATGTATACATCTTGTATCTAGGTCACTCGTTTTATGCTATTTAACATTTCACATTTATTAGAATGTATACAGGCGCGGATACAGACATAATTGCAGGGGGGGGGGGAGGGCTGTAATTACTATGCCGACCTTCGCGAGCGCGAAATCGTAAAGTATCTTCCCCCTTGAAGATAAACCAACCTCAGATTTAGCCGTTCGTTTTCCACAAATAAAATTGCCTATTTTGGTCGCGTATTAATGGTGTGTAAACCCGAATCACACCTGTCTGGCACCTGTCTGGATTTTTTCATTCACAACTACGTGTACAAATTTGCATAAAACAACACTATCACACTGGTTAGGCCGAACGTTTGGTCGACAGATGCAACGAATATCCGTACGTTTTGGAACGCGCGGTAGTCAGATAAAATGGCCGAAAAGGAAGCAGTTTTTGAGGTAAGCGTTGTATTTATATTTATGATATATAAACGAATTCAGCCTCATTATTGGTCTTACGGAATGCCCCCAAGTATCCGCTGTCTGCAAATACTGCTTTTGAAGCTGTGTAAGTGGAATTGATGGAGAAATGCAAAACAAAGTTTGGGTTGTCAACAACAGAACTTGGAAAAAAAATTCAAAGTAGCACAAAATGGCCCTGTATGCCCATTTATCGTACACATATGTGACCCCCGGCATTATAAATCATTGAATACATGTAGAGAAATACAATTTGAGACACCTGCCGACACAACACATTGCATGCAGAATATTGACATTTTTTTACTGCAACGATGGGCAATGCCGATTGACATGCAACGCATATGCTGCCGATGCAGTATCAATTGAACGAATATTATGTCTTTCGGCAAAAATCTACAGTTTATTTTCCAAACAATGTCATTCTTATCCGACGTTCGTGCTGTCAGATGCGTATTATTGGAAATAGTACACGTTTATGTGCCAATTTTGCGGGTTGGTCTTAATTTTATGTTTTATTAATTATTCCACTACTTCTGTGGTGTGGTCTGTAAATTGAAATTTCTCTGTTCGCATGTAGACACACTGCATACAAATTAAACCCATTGAAACACGACCCTAGCAAAATATATAATTGCAAAACATTCAAATTTTGCCGTACTGCAACTCTGCCGCTTCTGACCTCTCTGTGGCACCAATGATCCTATGAATGTAACCGATAGACATGGAGAAACAACATAAACAAGTATCGCTGTGGCTCAATCGACCAAAAAAATCACTCCACAAGGTCAACATTAAACGCACGCAGAAAAGAAAGCTTACAAATTCAACTCCCAAACACAATTAACTATTCACAACTGATTACATGTAAGACGCCAATAAGCTTGTCAATGAAACGACCTCTTACTCCAACGCATGGATTCCAAGATGGCGTATAAGAGAAGACTTGGAGCTGTACGTACGTCTTCGAGCATATTTCGCAGACAACGGGTCTCTCCATCTGTGGAAGAAAAATAATAACATATAAATGCTTCAGGGAAAGCATACGCTGTGGATTCATACCATTGTAACTGCCGCGAATAAAACAAAGAATGTATCTAATATCGGCCAGCTATAATTGTTTGTTATCTATGCGTCGATCACTGGATGCTGTAATGCTGGATGAACACGTAAGACATATGCCGAAAGACATATTATTCGTTCAATTGATACTGCATCGGCAGCATATGCGTTGCATGTCAATCGGCATTGCCCATCTCTGCATGTATTCAATGATTTCCAATGCCGTGGGTCACATATGTGTACGATAAATGGGCATACAGGGCCATTTTGTGCTACTTTGAAAAAAAAATCCAAATTTTGTTGTTGACAACCCAAACTTTGTTTTGCATTTATCCATCAATTCCACTTACACAGCTTCAAAAGCAGTATTTGCAGACGGTGGATACTTGGGGGCATTCCGTAAGACCAATCATGAGGCTGAATTCGTTTATATATCATAAATATAAATATAAATACAACGCTTACCTCAAAAACTGCTTCCTTTTCGGCCATTTTATCTGACTACCGCGCGTTCCAAAACGTACGGATATTCGTTGCATCTGTCGACCAAGCGTTCGGCCTAACCAGTGTGACTATAACCACAGGTGTTTGAAGAGTGAATCCGGATAAGGAATTACCACCCTTATCGCATCGCAGTATTTCGCCGATATTGATTTCGAAAATCAGTAATATTTTCCTTAAATGATGTCGAAAATTGGTGAAAAACATTGTCCATTTTCGATGTCTTTTATGGAAAATATTGCATTTTTTCGAAATCAATATCGGAGAAAAACGGCGATGCGATAAGGGTGAAAATACCAGATCGGAGCTCATATATTTATGCCATGTCGTCGGCAGGGAATTGCACATACTATTTTACGAGTATGAAACGGTCTGAAGGTGGGAGGTAAATATAAGAACTGGTACAAAATTCACCAAAATAAAGGAGAATATACTAAAACACTGTTTATCACACATTTCAGTTGGGCTCACATCTCAGTACTTTCAGTACTTTGATTCTGACAGGAGCGGAAGTAGGACAGCGGGGTCAAAAATCATCACGTCACAACAGCCGCAGAGCCGTATCACACTTCATTCACCTGTGTGCTGTCACACAAAATAATCCATTCCAAACTGTAGATCTTGGCTGTGTACTAGAGCCCTTGTGTAAACACCGTCTCCACATACATTAATACACCACATCAGTGCACCCGAACCTGCCTCAAAGTACCTGCAACACAAACTTATGTATTTTTCGATGGACGATTTTTTGACCCGGAAGCAGTCTATTTGTGTACCGAGGTCAATTGTTACCTCGTGCGCTTTAATATTATCGAACCATATTGGACTAACAGGTTGAAGTAACGTGCCAATGTCTACACGTACATTAAATATGCATAAAAGCACCAATAAGTGAGATAAAAAATACGCTAACATTTGTTTACTCCATCTTATAACACATTAATGAGTAAATCATGTGTTTAGCTTCTTTTGTTACCACTTATTGATGCTTTTATGTATCTTTAATGCATGCAATCTTCAACCTGTGATTCTACTGGAATGCATAATCTCTAACTTATACTTGCAGCTTAGCGACCAAACACAGACACAACATTGGAGTGCGGCGTATCGTGGATTATAATACTGACATACAGCCGGACTGTGGAGAATCACCGATTTCACGAACAAAGTACATTTTCACAGCCATTTTGTAATGAATTCAGTATAATAATTCTGAATACTTTTAATCATCAAATATATGCAGTCGTTAGTTCTATATGACATACAAATAAATGATTACTCCCTCAAAGTATACTTGCAATGTTGGTGAAATAGGCTACTGTTGAATAAAGTCAAGGAACTATGGAAGGGTCTAGAAAGAGGGCAACAGATGGTAAAGTTGATGGAGGGAAGGAGACGGGTGGCCACAGTAAAGACGAGAAGTCAAGGAACCAACACGAGTTGAATAAAGCAGAGGCCGCGCCCACTAAGGCCAGTGACGCCATCTTTGACATTAACCGACTCATCGACGACGCCGAGAAGAGATCTAGTGATCACGTGGACGCCATAACTGGGCTATTAAACGACGTCTGTGAATTAAGTCATGAATACGTCGATCGAATCACGGACGGACGGACGAACATCGGCGACTATGAAAAGAAAGGTCGCAATAATATTCTGGTTCCTTTGTTGAAGGAGGCTGAAACTTTCACCACCGAGTGCAAAACATCAACTTCCGATAGTTCACATAAATGCAACGTAAAGTCGTGCGTGTTGTTAGGAAATAGAACAGTATTGTATCAGTTACAGAGTGTTGGTGCTCTTGGAATCTTCCCATGTCCGGGTGACGACATCAATATACGCGGACCTACAGATGGCGACACGTGTTTCGTCTCCGGTTTACTCGCGCTCGCTGACGGCCGGCTACTAATGTCGGACATGAAGAATGAGAACATAAAGCTGTTTGACGTCAACCATGAACTCGTGTCCGACGTTAGACTACAATCCAATCCCACCGACATTGCGGAGATAGACGGCGGGCAGGTGGCCGTCTGTCTGCCATACGACACGAAGATCCAGTTGGTGTCAGTGTCCGGCATCCTGACCCTCGGGCGGATCATCGAGACCGCAGTGGAATGCCGCAGTGTGACCAGATGTGGCGACAACCTGGCGGCGGTAAATTATACATCACCAGACATTGTGGAGATTGATATGATGGGTAGGAGGGTGACAACTGTATGGACACATCCTGATGCCAAACTCCAGTATATAATCCACAACACCCGGGGGGAGTTGATCACGACAGGCTTTGGCGGCGTGGTAACACGTATGAACCGGGATGGCGTCGTGCTGGCCCGATACCAGGGAGACAACTTGCGGGTTCCACGCGCACTCACCGTCCACCCAGACGGAAGTATCTATGTCTGCGACTCCTGGTCTAACAACATCCACCACATAACATTAACGGCGGATTGTACCCGCAGTATTGAAGTCTTCGGGGACGGACAGATATCGGCGTCGCACAGCATCTGTTACAACCAACACCACAATTCACTGTACGTATCTCAGAATGGATTAACTCAGCTTGATAATGACTTTATGAAAGTATTTCGTCTCGGGTATTAAAGTCACTGGGTCTCAGATATACAGACATGTAGACATGGATGAACCAGATCAGGAAAACATGGGTTGATTGTAGATTTATATCGTATTTTGTTTTCTCAGTTATACCTGAAAAAAACTGATTGTGAAAAATGAAATTTGTGAAAATAATTTTTTTTATAATGTTTATAATACTGAAACAATAGTTATTTTCCAGTATTATAAATTGAAGTGATTCTGAAGTGCTGTCGAAGCATGTAAATTATTCTAAAGTTGTCAAAACATGTTTTTGATGATAAAAATGGAAAATAAACAGCAGACGACAAAATAGTCGTGACTTCATGACTTCAAGACTGTCTTGTCTTGATATTAATTGGCATTTTCCTGTGGATTTTTTTTTCAAAAACTCATAAAATATCAAATTTAAATATTTTTAAATTAAATAACTTTGGGTTATTTCAGTACAGTATGCATGTAAATAGTAGTTGTGAAATATTTTAAGCTTTTATTGTTTATAGAAATAATAAAAAAATATTTAACAAAAATAATGACAAAATTTGTGAATATTTTTTTTTGGGGTAAAACATTGTATTGAAATTAACAATATAATGCTGGTGTATGTTTATAAATGTAAACTAGGGTTCAATCCAAGTGTTTGTACAGTTAGATGCTGTATATGTTCAGTTTTATTGAAAAATATAAAATGCCAATAAACAAATAGCAGCCATCAAGTTGGGTCGGTGATGTTCTGTAGCCGATTTCATCAAAATTTATCTAACAAAGTATACTTTGAGGGAGAAATTTTCAATTTTTTATTAATTTTTATTATACTGAATTTATTAGATTATCAGTCATTTTGGCTGTAATAATGTAATAAATCCAGTATAATAATTCTGCATACTTTGTTCTATGTGAAATAATGCATTTCGGGAAACATAAATGATTACTCCCTCAAAGTATACTTTGCTAGATAAGTATACTTTGCAATGTTGATGAAATCGGCTACTGGACTAACGACAACAAATTAAGATAGGTTGTAAGGGTTAAATTAATTTCACTAGCTAGTAAACTACTATAATGGAAACTTATTATTATACCCCCCCCCCCCCCGCAACGAGTTGTGGGGGGTATACTGGAGTCAGATTGTCCGTCCATCCGTGCGTCCGTCCGTGCGTCCGTGCGTCCGTTCGTCCGTGCGTCCGGGTAAACTTAACATCAGAGAAATATTGTTATAACTTCTATTTCCTTCATCTAAAATGCTTCATATTTCACACATGCATTCCTGTAAGGCTCTACTACCATGCTGTGCCAAATCCACGACCGTCCAACCCCCGCAGATCCCAAGGTCAAGGTCAAATACTTAGTCCGTAAACTTAACATCAGAGAAATATTGTTATAACTTCTAATTCCTTCATCTAAAATGCTTAATATTTCACACATGCATTCGTGTAAGGCTCTACTACCAGGCTGTGCCAAATCCACGACCGTCCAACCCCCGCAGATCCCAAGGTCAAGGTCAAATACTTAGTCTCTTTACAAAACTTAACATCGAGAAATATTGTTATAACTTCTATGTCCTTCATCTAAAATGCTTAATATTCACACATGCATTCCTGTAAGGCTCTACTACCAATGCTGTGCCAAATCCACGACCATCCAACCCCCGCTGATACCAAGGTCAAGGTCAAATACTTAGTCTCTTTACAAAACTTAACATCAGAGAAATATTGTTATAACTTCTATTTCCTTCATCTAAAATGCTTAATATTTCACACATGCATTCCTGTAAGGCTCTACTACCATGCTGTGCCAAATCCATGACCGTCCAACCCCCGCTGATCCCAATGTCAAGGTCAAATACTCTTTACAAAACTTAACATCAGAGAAATAAGTTATAACTTCTATTTCCTTCATTGATTAAAATTCTTATTATTTCACTTGTGCTTCCTCTAAGATTGTACTATCATGCTGTGACAAATCTACGACTGTCCAACCCCCGCTGATCCCAAGGTCAAGGTCACATACTTAGTCTCTTTACAAAACTTAACATCAGAAATATGTTATAACTTCTATTTCTTTCATTGAAAATACTTAATATTTCATATGCTGTGACAAAATCCCCGCTGATCTCGAGGTCAACGTCACATACATACGATAACCTCGACTTAAACGCCCCTCTCCTAATAAAACGCGCCCCCCTCCCCCTAAATAAAAAAAAAAATATTTTTTTTTTACCAATGACCGCCAATTTCAAACAAACACAAATAATCCTTATACCTTATTTGTGTTTGAAATTGGCGGTCCTTGGTAAATGTTTTTTTGTTTTTTTTTTCTTACTGGCTAATAAACGCCCCCCCCCCCCCTCCCCCCTCCCCCCCCCCCCCCCCCCCCCCCCCCCCCCCCCCCCCCAAATAAAAAAAAATAAAAAAAGTAATTATTTTTTTACCAATGACCGCCAATTTCAAATACAAATAATCCTTAAATCCTTATTTGTGTTTGAAATTGGCGGTCCTTGGTAAATGTTTTTTTTTTACTTTTTTTTTTTTTTACTGGCTAATAAACGCCCCCACTCTCCCCCCCCCCCCCAACCCCCAAATAAAAAAAAAAAAAAAAAAATAAAAAAAAAAAAAAAAAAGGTTTTTTACCAATGACCGCCAATTTCAAACACAAATAATCTTTAAATCCTTATTTGTGTTTGAAATTGGTGGTCCTTGGTAGTTTTTTTTTTTTTTTTTTTTTTTTACTGGCTAATAAACGCCCCCCCCCCCCCCCCACCCCACCCCAAACAAAATAAAAAAAAATAATTTTTTTTTTTATTTATTTTACCAATGACCGCCAATTTCAAACACAAATAATCCTTAAATCCTTATTTGTGTTTGAAATTGGCGGTCCTTGGTCTTTTTTTTTCTTCTTTTTTTTTTTTTATTTTTTACTGGCTAATAAACGCCCCCCCTCCCCCCCCCCCCCCCCCTTTTGTAAAATGCAGCTACCACCCTGTGACAAAATAAACGCCCCCCCCCCCCTTTTGTAAAATGTAACGCCTCCGGGGTTGTTAATTTGAGGTTATACGGTAGTCTCTTTACAAAACTTAACATCAGAGAAATCGGTTATAACTTCTATATCCTTGCTCGGATCTGCTTCACATTTCACACACTCATTGCTCCAATGGACCTCTACCACCCTGTGACAAATTCACGTTCATGCCGCTCGCGCTAATCCCAGAGTCAAGGTCACAAGCCCACACACTTGGAAATTTGTACATATTTTAGGGGTACCTGGGCCCACGCGGGGGGTATTCCGTAAGCCTCGCTTACTGACCAATCTAGTTATCTCTATAGACCTGCCCTCAGCCTATCTTGAGGTAATATGACAAAATAAATGTTGTTCCATGAATAATGATTTATTTTAGTATATCGATGGTCTAAAGCATAGCAGTTACGCCCTTATGTTACTAGACCATCGATATAAGTTGAAATATTTTTAGTTCTTCACATAGAAGGCAATATGTTCATAATATCGTTAAATGCTGTCTCAGCAGGTAATTTCAAAACTTTTCCGGGGGGGGGGGGGGGAGGGTGGATTGATTGACATCATATATGAGATACGCCATGTGATTTTGTACCTAAGAACATGACGATGCACGATTTTCCATGAAAAATATTTACAATATTTTCCGTATTAGATGTCTAATATTGGTAATTCCGCATTTGCTATGAAAATTTCTTCATCTTTCGATGTCATTTACAGAAAATATTTTCTTGAACAATTGCAGTCCTGTTCTTATTATAGAGTTTTTTTTTAAATTTCACAAAAAATAGATTTCACAATTTTTTCTTACTGGTGTGTACACATGTATATCGAAAATGCAAAATGATCTGCCCTGTTTATCATAGTTTCTGGTAGTATTATGTACTTGAATATAACCCATGTTTTTGGAAAGTTCATCAAATAAAATTGTGTGATTGATTGACATATGACACGCCATGTGATTTTGTACCTAAGAACATGTACGATTTTTCATGAAAAATATTTGCGATATTTTCTGTATGAGACGTCGAATGTTGGTGATTCCGCATTTAAATGATTGCTATGAAAATTGCTTCATCTTTCGGCGTAGTTTACAGAAAATATCACAGTTTATGTAAATATATTTCATGAACAATCCACATGTTCTTGTGTACAAAATCACACAGCGTGTGTCATCTGTGACTGGAGAAATGGGGCTTAAGGGATTTGTGACCAGTGTAACTCCTGATCACACTCTTGTAGCCCGATAGCGATCTATATTGCTTGTTTGAAGCTTGCCGGGTGTTTCATTGATGGAATGGCGAACAGTTCAGATCTTGACCAGACTGCGGTTGACGGGCTGATCTTGATCGACACTGGTCGCAAAACCAATGAGCCCCATTTCTCCAGTTGCAGTCACATGTTATTTAAATTGCACGATGCCAACATTGTATATATTGTATATCTGAGACACAGTCCCTTTAGTACATTCAAATGACATTATTCAGTATGAACTTGATGTAATAGTTATAGTTCACATATTTAATTTTTACTTCAATTAATTTCGAACGAGCATAGCGAGCGAAGAAATTAGTTTATTAAAAATGCAATATGTTAACTATAGCTAACTTATTGGTTGCCCCGCCCCATCACAGGCACCTGTCATTAGAATGGAGCGTTGCCCATAAAGGTGTTTCCAATGTTGCACATCACAGTCACAGGGAATTACGTAAACAAGGCGGGGCATGTGGTTCTAAACATAACGTTTGCGAGTTATTGCAACATTTAATTATTAATTTCATAGATATTTGCTAAAACATCGCAATATGCGATTAATTGAGACGAAATACTACTTTCTTGTTCGAGAAACTAGGGCAATCATTATTGTGTACCCTAATTTATCGACCAATGAAAGAACGGCATTTTGTATCAATTAATCGCATATTGCGATGCTTTCTATGTATTGAATTAATCATTAAATGTTCAGCACTATATTTAGAACTGATTTTATGCCTTGCTGTCATCAGAAAACATGCAGCTAGGATTATCTCCTACTTTTGGACTTAGAATTTTCTAATTTTGGCTTGTAACTCATAAAACTTTTAAACCCTAATAACTACATACCCGATACTTGGTATGTAGCTTCCTTATGATAAGTAGATGCACAAAGTGTATTTCGATTTTTTATTCGACCCAGACTCATGGATTATCTCCCGCTTTTAGACTTGCAATTTTGCCTTATTTACTATCAAAACAGTATGTCAGGCATCGCTGTTCTATGAACACATTTTCTAGTTAAAACTTAATTTTATACAAAATTGTTTAACCCTTGTTTAACGAGTTAACCCGTCCACCGATTAGACTAGCTACTGTACGGGAGACGAGTTAACTCGTCCACGACAGGTGCCCGGGGAATCCCAGTTGCTATGCAAATTATCGATAGCGAGGCTAATACACACAGTACACTCGTGATCTTTTTCTTCTTTCTTTTCTTCGTAGAGCTCCATTTTTTTCCATGCGTGTTATAATGCAACAGTTCAACTTGGTTCAGTACAGTCATTAGTGAACGAGCTATTTACATTGAGTGTATTGTCATTAATGTTCTCCCAATTTACACGAGTTCGAGCTTTCTGGTCCTTTCGGCATGCAGGCTGTAGACATATTCTCTGCTGATCAGTTCCATCTGTTCTAGCGTCGTAGATGTATCCAGGATACGCGAGATATTCGGGTGCGTCGAGTCGAGACACAGCTGTGTGAGAAGCGCGGTATTGTTGACTATAGTGTTTAAAGCATTTGAATCGATCGCGCATGCCTTCAATTTTTTTATATATTCAGCTCTGACTGAGGTTAGCCCTATACATTTTGAGACGAAGTGTTCGCGATCCTCGGATTCTACTTGACATATTTTACAGATTGGATTTACTGTCAACTGATTAAATTTTGCCCTATTTGCCTGCAGAGTGTAAGTGCCTGTCAGTAGCCTAGCCTTGATTTCTGCTCGTCTGACGTCGTGTCGGTTGTTTCGGACGGTTGACCATATATGTTGTGTTTTCCCAACGTTGACCTTTTCCGGGTTTATGTACTTCAGTGATGTTTTTGTCTGAATGTCTTCTCTCCATTCATCTTCGACTGTGCGGTTCACATTCTCCTTCATTGTGGATTTCCACTGCAATTTGGATGGTGGATCACGTATTAGTTCATAGGTAGAAGGTAAGTCGTACTTTCGTAGAGTGTCCTCTAATTTCATAAACCAAGACTTGTCTCCCCTGGATTTAACAGCCAGTTGTCTCTCAGCTATTTCATGATCGATAGTGTTCGGGTTTCTGGCAATACTGCAGAAGTGGTTTATCATGTTTCGTTCTATACAGACCCGTATAGGAACGATGCCTAGCAGAGCTCTTGTGGCAGTTGTTGACGTCCTGAGTGGGAGTCCCTGTAATTGTTTCAATGTTCTGTTCTGAAAGCTCTCTAGTTGGTCTACATCCTTTATTTTCAAGTTCTGTGCCTCCAATCCATATGTCATTCTTGGGACGACAAACTTTTTCCACATACATGTATCTCCCTTTATCTGCTGTTTAATACCAGATTTTCCATGGAAGCCAGATCCCATCAGTGAGTATGCTGTTTGTCTGCCTATTTTTACTTTCTGATCTATGTTAGCCGTGTCTTTACGATTTCTTGTTATGCCAAGGTGGACTGTTTCCTCAACGTTGGGTAATGTTTTTCCATATAAATGAACTGTGTCAATCTACTTTACATTATATTGCAATACGGCACTTTTTCCTGGATGAATATTGTAGCATTCATCATTTACATAGTTTTCGGTTTCGGACAGCATCGTCTGTAATTCCTGTTTGTCATGTGATATTAGACACAAATCATCCGCACATGTCGCATGGGGTACGTCAATCGGGCCTATGTTTGCTCCTCTGTGATGGGTTTCTAAGCTCTTCAGTAGAGGATTGTTGTATCTCTTGTAGTGAGTTGTTGATAGGACTCTTCCTTGACGCACTCCTTGAAATATGGGGAATGGTGACGATAGTTGCCCGCGCCATTTTACTTTTGATGTCATTTCTGTGTATAGATTATGTAAGAGAAGCCAGTTGTCTCCCTCGATTCCATCTATAAATAGCTTATGTAGGAGTGACTGATGTGAGACTACATCAAATGCTTTTTGTGTGTCTAAGGTTGTGATATATAAGGTTTTTTAATTTTCCTGGACTCATTGATGCATTCCATCACCAGCAGCGCAGTATTTATTGAAGAGGTGTTCTTTGTGAAACCCTTCTGAAGTCTTGACTGACTTGGTTCCAGAATACTATTGTGGCATCTATTTATGACGTGTTCCAGTATCTTCAGTACAACTGGTGTGACTGTGATACCCCTATAATTTGCAGGGTCTTCTGTGTTCCCTTTTTTATGTATCGGGGTCAGTAGTCCTTCCTTAATGTGTGCGGGTACATCAGTTACTCGGAATATCTTGTTGACAAGTTCAGTGATAACTGGTGCCGTTGCTTGTTTACTAATCATTACATGCTCCGCTGTAATTCCAAACGTATCACATGCCTTGTTACTGTTTAGGGTGTCTATTGCTTGTTCAATCTCTGTGACGGTAGGTAGGCGGTTCAATCGGGGCCTTTTGAGCTTCACAGATCGCCTGTATTGAGATGATATCTTGCTTTTTCCGCTCTGCATATTTGGGATTATAATGTAAGGATCAGGGATTGTGGCCATGTGCCCTTTGTCATTTGTTACCCCACCCATCTTTAAACACTGCAAACTGTAATGTACTATAACACGAGAACATGTTGAATATTTAACCAAGCTTACCGACACATGTTGATTAGTTGCAGAGGTTACTTGGAGGTTGAGATTCCCATTATTGTTCTCTGTTTGACATGTGTTCATTTCTGCCACAATGTGGAAATGACATATTCTGCACCGCAATAATCCGATATTCGGTCTGAATTTAGCACATCCGAGCGTAACTGAAGTCTGTCTATATGCAAACACCCATTGGAAGGTGTCATGAGTAATGACAAGTCATAATTTAGCTGATATTTGGTTAAAACTGACTGATTTTTGGATCAAGACATTTCTCTAAACTTTCACTTCCGCGAGTTTGACCTTTGAACCGGTGCGCCCGGTGTATCGACAAATTATCGGAAGCTGTGAGATCTACCAAGTATAATACACAAATATTGGTTAACTTCCGATTTTTCCCTAGGAATAATGTTTTAATAGGATTAAGAGTTGTTTTTCGCGTTAAACATTGCCTGTTTAACGTGGATTATTTCCTACGTGTATGTAGTGTTTAGGCATTCATAGTGTTGAATGTCAAATCAATCCGCATCTTTCATTCGCTCGTTTTATTCCATTTTCTCTGTTGTTACACAAACTCCATCTCTCTGACACTTTTGAATTACAATCCTTACTTGTACCTTTATAAAAGGAGCGAATGACTGAATAACGGAGATTAGTCGATTAGTCTCGAAAGCTTACTATTTCTGTGAAGCGAAGTATTTCGTTGCTAAGCGAACTTTTTGTTGGTTTTGCAAGTGCGCGATAACATTTTGTGATCTTATATTTGGTTTTACTTAAATACAGCGAACTACGGCGTACTCCCATTTTTAGATTTTGACTCAGATTTTGGAACGGAGAAAGAGGAGTTCAAAGTTAAATAAGTGGAGTTCCTAGTTTAAATACAAAACCCGATTTTCTTCGTCGAGTCGCTGGAGGTGTGTCAGCTTTCGAGACTTCTGATTGGTTGACGGTCATTTTCTGAAATCCGCAGTCTGTATAATGGATATTTCCATATTTTCCGCTTTTATGAGAAACTCCGGTTTCCTCCTCTTTCCTGCTTCTGACACTTTGTCAGAAGCGGAGTAAAAGGAGCGAAAGTCCGGCCGACCGGAGTTCCTAGTTAGAATACTATTAACTGTTTTATGAGCAAACCGTAGGAAATGATCCAAATTTCCAGTGTTTTCATTGGTTAATAGCCATCACGTGGTACTCTGAGATGTCTATAAAAGAACGGCGCACGGCCAGTTTCAGCATCTAATCGTAGTTACTACATAGTTGCATAGGCGCTACTTTCGAAAACCAATACTCAACGAAACCAATAACCAGCTTTATTTGAGCCAATATTGATACTTGTGCACTTACCTGCTTCTATTAAACTCATTGTAAGTGTCAAATACAGATACACAATATTAACCTTGTATTAATTATTACCAAAGACACGGTTGATCCACATCGTGTTAATTTATAAACACTGAGCACTCAGTGCCAGTGGAGTGTCTAATACACAAAACAGGACTGAATCCCATTAGAGTGCTTAAACCCCTGATGTTTTGGCAACGTTCTTTATATTAGCGCAGTGGCTAATACACAAACGTGAATACACCAAACTACTATGTTTTATGAATTAGTGGAGTGGCTAAACGCTAATTCCTTATGTTTTAGTGCAGTGACTATGCACTTATAATAGTGATTTCTAGTGGCGTGTTTGATACATAAATCGCTTTCACAAGAGAATAAGGCATTGTGTAGTATTGTAACTTCCCATGTTAAATTAAGTATTGGTTCACTACGGTTAGATCCCACCACATATACCATCCAAATACCATCGCGATCCGTTGTATTTGAGACACATGCGCGAAAATGATCGGCCTTGCTCCGCTTTCATTTTTAGGCATCGACAAGAGTACCACATCGGATATCCTGACAAAATAACCGCTGTACATAATATTACGCTGTAAAGAATACTTTAACTGTTGTTACATGTGTTAAGACTTTATTAAACTTGTTGAATTGACATTCGCTCTCATATTATATTCTCAGCCAATATTTAGTTGATAGGTACATCCTTGTTGGTGCGGAGCTGCCAAACCCTATATCTGGATAATCATCCTGACAAAAACCAGACTGCAGGTCCCTTACAATACCTATCCTCAACCATGGGTGTGGCAAGAGTTTCAAAATTGGTCGCCCAATTGTCACATACCTCCTCCGGGGTTTCTGCCTTCTTCCCCCTACAATAAGTATATCTGTGGATACGGAGTCTGTGGCTCGCTGTTTCCTTACTAGATTATTGAATGACTTAGTATTATTTTCAGAGTCCATAAGTTCTGTTAACAGGTTGTCTCTCTTCATGGCTTGCTCTCGCCTTTGGGATTTGCGGATGTTGGCTTTTGCCTCCTTCCTTTTCACATTAGTTGGATGAGATTTATCTATAGGCGTTCCCGCATCTTTCCACTCTTTCCAGACTCTAAGTGACTGTTTGATTGCGTTAGCTATTTCAGGGGACCATACCCTGCACACTCTTGTCATATCGATAGTTAATTGTGTTTTATGATTTGGTATACTATAATAGGTGGCATCGTGTAGGAGCTTGGTCAGTTTTCCAATCTCACATTGTAGGTCATATATACTCTTTCCCGGCGTTATCACCAATTCCTGCATTCCGTCACTGACAAATGATTTATAGACATATCAATAGCAATCTTACCTGTGTTTTACTATCGCTTTTAAGTTCCCTTAAAATGCTAGCGGCAGGGTATTTACCCACCCATTTTACCCCTTGTGTGCATTGCGCACACAAAGGGAAAAATTCACCGTACAAATACCCACAATGCTCTGAGTTGACACGTCAGTGGAGCGCAATGGCCTGGTGGTTAGAGCGTCAGACTGCTGATCTAAAGGTCGTGGGTTCGAGCCTCACCGGAGGCGCTGCGTTGTGTCCTTGAGCAAGACACTTTATCCACACTGCTCCAGTTCACCCAGCTGTGAATGGGTACCGATAATTCGTAGTTGCTCTGTAAATACGAATTACCGGCTTCTCTCAAAAAATCTCTACCTCGGTTCTTTCTCCCATTCTTGGGAGACGGCATGCAAGGTCCTAGAGCCAGTGCCGCCGTTAAATATTAGCAAAAAAAAAAGAAAAGAAAAAAGTTGACACGTCACAAACCGGCTATTATATTTTCCCTGCCGAAGCGAAAGGTCGTACTTTTCCTTCGGCGTTTATCGAATTTTCTTATTCGTTTTTTGCTAGTGACTTTATTTCAATTACACGTGTCTAAATTTTTGTTAGTCGGTTTGGCGTCTGTACAGTTTAGTTGACAATAATTCGGAGTTTATAAGTGTGTATTGGGTTTTCGTGCTTACGAATTTCTGTCAACACGGCGACACACGCCAGCCACGTGGAGTTGATTTATTCAGGTGAGTGTGGTATATTATGGAGTGTGTTCAATGCGGGAAAGTATTTTTTGACTGGGATAATCATGCGCAAACATGTTTTGTGTGTTGTGGGTGTTCAATGGAACAGCCGTGTGCGGTGACCTTTTCCTGGGGTCACCGTACCTGGAAGTTGGCGAAAGGAAAAAAAGGTAGAACAAAGGTAAGTGGTAAAAAGCCAGTCGGGCTTCCTACAGAGGAGACCATCACTAGCATGGAGTGTGGTGGGTGTGCTGAATCAGAACCGGTAAATACAGTGGAAACCCCACAGGTTCCCCCATCTGAAGGAGCTGGTGCACTGGTGTACAACGTACGGAACCCAGTGCCTGGCTCTAGTATTGTACCGGATTCAGCAGTGACACATAGCTATGGGATAGATACAGGGGAATCTGTGTTGAATAGCCAGTTTGTTGCTACGGGTAGCTCTGTTACTAACACTATGGACAGAGTATCCCGTAGGTCTAGGGAGTTTGATAGACGCTCCAAACACTCAAAGACGAAGAGGAGTAGGAGATACAGTTAATCTTCTTCGTCTTCAAGTTCATCTTCACCTGAGGTGAGGCGACGCAAACACAAGAGGCGTCATCAGTCTCCACCAGTTTCAGAGGCTGGGGAACTTGTTAGCTCTCTGAAATCATTGATTGAGGGCCTGGTGTAATCTAAGACTTGCACTCGGTCAACGTTATCCACTCATACGGATACAGTAGAGCCTGTGGCAGGGCCTACGGTCATTCATGCACAGGGAGGCTTGCCTGTTCGCGAGAATGTGAATGTTTCTGAGAATACTTTTTCGTTAGGTTCGGATGCCGAAAGAGGTGAGCATGATGAGGATACCCCTACTCTTAACTATGCTGATGCCATTGCAGCAGTTTACGCATTAGTTAATGATGAAAACCATTGCCCTTCTCAACCGCGCCCTAAGGCAAGGGTGAGGTCACTTCTGGAGTTGGAAGAGGCCCAAGTTGAGTCTGGGTTGCCCATGCTCCCACATTCGTCTACAGTGAAGGCAATGGCAGATAGTCTGGAGACGGATTCTGGGTTGGATATTGTTAAGGCTGGGTCTTACGTGCCCAAGGACTTCCTTAGAAGGTTGGCACCTCAGTCTTACCGGGTACATATGTAACATTGGCCTGTCCGGAACCCCATGCTCGACAGTGATGCTCAGAAAGTGGGTATTCGTGGTCCGTGCCTTCCCATAGTAACACCGGTTCTAGCGGAATCTCTGGAATCTAGAGCTAGAATGATGGTTACAATGTCATCACACTTGGATTTGTTTCTGGCTGCTTTGAATAAGGGTCTGAATCAGGAGGAACATTATGATACTTTATTGGTACTTCTACAGTCGGCGGCCAAGGCTAGCAGGCACATCATGGGGTCACCCATGTCTATGTCAACTGATATGCTCCTTTCTCGTAGAGACGCAGCTATTGCAAGTGCATCGGTCCTACTGGGCCAGAGTAGAGAGACACTCCGATTATGTCCCTTGACATCTCCCAACTTGTTAGGTGGTAAATGTGCAGAGGTGGCTGCAGAGGATTTAGCCGACAGACAGAGAAATGCGCTATCTAACACATTGCCTAGATGTCGCAAGCCCATTATCACGGCTAGGAATATGCAGTCCAATCAAGCGACATTGTCTAAGCCTTCTACAAGCACAGGCGGATTTACGCCGCCAGCCTCCCGTCATACCCCCCTACACCAGCTCCAGGCCAGCGGGGCCGTTTCCAGCGGGGGCGTGGCAGGGGTGGGGGTAGAGGGTCTCGTTTGTCCAGTTCCAGGCCTCGGAGGGGTTCTTTTTGACGTAGTACGGGGAAAATCGCTCGATCTCGGCACACCCTTCTCTTCGCTGCCTGTAGGAGGGAGATTATCTTACTTCGCCAACGAATGGGAAAAGATAACGAACAGCAGTTGGATCCTCGATATTGTGAGGAAAGGGTACAGCATTCCTTTCATCAAGGATCCTCCACTCAGGGTATCGTTACCCGAGAACGAGATCAGTCGAGATACACTCAAGAGAGAGTGTCTTCAGCAAGAGGTTGCATCTCTGCTAGAGAAACGAGCGATATAAGTAGTCCGGGACCCATCCAGCCCCGGGTTCTACAGCAGGCTTTTCGTAGTGCCGAAAAAGAACGGAAAGCTGCGCCCCGTACTGGACTTATCGGCACTCAACAAGTACATGGTAGTGGACCATTTCAAAATGGAGACTGCTCGATCAATCCGCAACACTATTTCTCAGGGAGACTGGGCCGTTTCCATAGACTTAATGGACTCGTACCTGCATGTACCCATCCGTCCAACATCACGGAAGTACCTTCGTTTCCTGTGGCAGGGCCAAGCATATCAGTTTGCAGTCCTCCCATTTGGAATTGCCACAGCGCCGAAGGTATTTACAACACTTATGGAAGTGGTTGCGGCGGTCAATCGAATGAAGGGGGTTCAGCTCCTCCAGTACTTCGACGATTGGTTACTTCACCGGGGATCAAGGGGGGTACTCTTACAGGACCTGACAACAGTCTGGGAGACGATTACCAGTCTCGGTCTAGTTCCGAACTTGGAAAAGTCAGATCTCATTCCCAGTCAGGATTTTTGTTACGTGGGGATGAATTTTTTAACATCCAGGTGCATAGTAAGAGTCCCTCTCGAGAGAACTCAGAGCATACTGGACTTGGTGTTCTCCATTCTCGATTTATTAGTGATTACCGCCCGGAAGTTCCTGTCTTTGCTGGGCGTCCTCAATGCAGCAGCAGATTTTGTGGTTCTGGGCCGGTTACATCTGAGGCCGTTACAGTTCTATCTGCTGTTTCATTGGACACCTCATTGATGTCCTCTAGATATGATAATTCAGCTATCCAGCTATTTGAAGCGACACCTCCGGTGGTGGGCAATAGAGCACAGGTACCTTCAGGGAGTGCCCATGTTACCTCCGGCGCCAGTGTTATTCCTGTCGACGGATGCCTCGAGCGTCGGTTGGGGGCACATCTAGATCCGTTGGGACTTTTGTTCAAGAGAACCTGGTCTCGGGAACAGGCTCAGGAACATATCAACATGCTGGAAATGAAGGCGGTGACGTTGGCATTGGGTCAAGCGGAACAGCATGTGCTAGGCAAAGTTGTTCAAGTATCTACGGACAACACAACCGTGTTTGCTTACTTGAACAAACAAGGGGAAACTCACTCGGCCCACCTGTACATGGAGACGAGGCGGCTTCTTCTCTGGTGCCGACAGAGGGACATAGTTATACATACCCGGCACATCGCAGGGAAAAAGAACGTTCTTGCAGATTACCTATCAAGGGGTTTGAAGCCAGTGCTCACAGAGTGGGCGTTGCGGAAGGACATGGCCGCTGCTCTGATAAGCAGGTGGGGAGATCCTATGGTGGACCTGTTTGCGACAAGATTAAACACAAAACTCCCACTATTTGTTTCCCCGGTACCGGATGCCAGCAGCTTGGGGAGTAGACGCAATGTCCTTCGAGTGGAGGCATCTGGAAGCATACGCTTTTTCCCCCTTTTATATCCTGATCCGAGGGTATTGCGCAAGATCAGAACGTCGGGTTGCAGGATCACTCTGGTGGCCCCATATTGGCCACAGCGAAGTTGGTTTCAGTCAGATGATAGAGTTGTTAGTGGCTCCTCTGATCCTGCCCCTCGACCACCCGGATCTACTGTCACAACACAAGGAGCAGGTATGGCATCCGAACATTCAGTGCCTAAACCTGTGCGCCTGGAGATTATCCGGAAATCTGTCAGAGGTGACCAATTTTCAGAGAAGGCTGCCAGTTGCATTTCACGCAAGAAGATCATCACATCCTCCTGTTACGATGCCAAATGGGCAGTTTTCACTAATTGGTGTGTCGAGAGGGCGATTGATTCACGCAATCCGGCTGTAGGTGAGATAGCAGAATTGTTTATCTATTTGTTTGAGGTTAAAAAATGCACACCTTCTACGATTAAAGGGTACCGCTCAGCTTTGGCTAGTGCGTATAAATTTGGGGACATGAAGGCCAAGGATGTTGGTTCAGATAACCGCATTTCTGAGCTCATGCGGTTTTTTGAGAGGGAGAGTCCGGTATCTAGGTCAATCACATCAAAGTGTTCTATTTGCACTTTCAGAAAAACCATTCGAGATTGGACTGGTCAGTTAAAACTGCTTTCCTTTTGGCTTTTGCATCGGCTAAACGCAGCAGCGAATTGCATGCACTGGCTGCAGACGGGGTCTTTTTTGACGAATGTGGTAAAATGATGACACTGGCTTATGATATTAATTTTTTGCCAAAAACACATCGTATTGGTTAACTTCCAGAACCTTTTCAAATTCCCAGTTTACTGGGACAGGAGAATGCCGATACATCTTTATGCCCCGTCAGAGCAGTAAAACATTATTTGGGAATATCAGCCAGTAGTCGAAGGAATAGACATAAGCTGTTTATTCCGTTGGTAGGGGATGGTGAAGTATCTAAGGCGTCAATCTCCAGGTGGATATCTCTTGCAATTCGCAAGGCTTATCAAGGGATATCCAAGCGGAAATTGTCCATGCTTAAGATTAATGCGCATGAAGTCCGAGCAGTAAGCACTTCCTGGGCATTATTCAATCACGCTCCCGTTACTAACATCATGAAGGCTGCATGCTGGAAGTCCCATAGCACATTTTCTAAGTTCTATCTTCGGTCGATGTCAGTTCAGAGCCAGGACTTGTACAAATTAGGGCCATTGGTGGCTGCAGGTAAAATAATTAGAAATTAGGATTATACACCTATGTACACCTAGATAGGGATCCGAAAATGTGCTATGGAGGTGGATTACACAGTTTAGGAATCTAAGTTTTTGTAAAGGTTCCTCAGCTGTGGACTGGCGGTAACCAGTCGGGGGATTATAGTCAATACGAGTTAGGAGGGGTTAATCAACTTGTGTAATGTACATTTGCATATACATTATATATATATATGGAATTGCGACTTTTTTGCTACAATATTCTAAGTGAATCATTATGATTTATGGTAGTGGTAATCGGGAAGTTTTATCGCAGACATTAAATAGGACGATAGTACCGATTACCACAATTTTGAATTTTGTGATGAATAAGTACATTTTGTGGTTTAGAGTGATTCAGTGATTTTTTATTTTAATTTTTTTTTTAAATAAGAGCATCTACGATTCCTAAGGAATGGCTAAAAAGTGTGGATGTTCCATGGTGGAGATGGGGGAGGAGTAACCCTAACCCGGCAGACAGAGAGGCAAATCATACAAGCGATGGTATTCAAGGTGTGTATAGACTGCTAACGATTAACCTCCTTCCCCCCCCACCCCCCCCCCCCCCCCCCCGAGTTGTGGTGAATTGTGTTGTTATACTGACCACGTTACTAACCAAGCTTATTGCACAGTTTTCAAACGGTGATAAGACATGTTGTAGAGAAAATAAATTATGTGGTACTTTAAGCATCAAGTCAGTTAGACCTCCCACCAAGGGACGAATTCAGCGATAGTAAAAAACAGGTAAGATTGCTATTAATATGGAAAAATGTTATTGTAAAATTTATATTAATTATACTTACCTGTTTTTTACTAGGGTATTCCCACCTCCCACCTCCCACCCCGCTTAAACTGTTCGGTTTTTATTTCTCTACGGCAGGGAAATATAATAGCCGGTTTGTGACGTGTCAACTCAGAGCATTGTGGGTATTTATTTGTACGGTGAATTTTTCCCTTTGTGTGCGCAATGCACAAAATGGGTAAAATGGGTGGGTAAATACCCTGCCGCTAGCATTTTAAGGGAACTTAAAAGCGATAGTAAAAAACAGGTAAGTATAATTAATATAAATTTTACAATAAAAAATTTCCATTTTTATCGCATTTGTGCCATTTTGGTTTTGTCTGTACAGTTGTCTTCTTATGACCTGTCTTCCGTTTTTTAGGCCAATATCTAACCTAATTGCTATATGATCAGAGGTATTCGGGGAATGATTGTCACATACTATGGTTTTGGTCTGTATAAGATTGCTGTTACAGTGGACAAGGAAATAGTCTATCTCCGAGGCATCTGTCCTGTTGGGGTGCTGAAACGTATGCGTTCCCAACTGAAAGTGCTCTAGCTCAAGCTCTCTGACGAAAGTATCTAGTTTAGTGTCTCTGTCATTTCCTGGACGCAACAGGAGTGAGGAGTTCATGTCACCACACAGTATAATTTCATGTGTATGTTGGTACTCGTACGGATCTTGGCCTTGTGTGCTGGACTTTACATACTTGCGACTGGGCATGTATACTGTGCAAATCAGTATGGGGCGTTCCGCCTGTATTTATATTGCACATATTCGATCTCCCCCCCCCCCCACCTCTTTGAGGTTGCGTGTACGTAGGTCCCAGTTGGTTCGATACAGTATCGCCGCCCCTCCATATCCTCTAGGGGAACCTGCAGGAGAAATTGCGTCAGATGAGTCCACTGCGGCTGCGATTGATGTATGATTTTTTGATAGTGAGTTCAGTTGCTGTAATTGGTATTGGAATAACCAGTGTTCCTGGAGACATAAAATACCTATATCCTTCAATAGGGACTGCACATATACATAGTTGGCATTAATGTTCTTAACATTCAAGCTTACTATAGTTACTGTTTTCTCCATGTTAGCTGGGAGGCTCGGCCCACTGCTAAAACAGACTGAGTTTGACTATCCTTAGTGACGTCACGAGTCTCTGTAGTTGGTGTCCGTGGTCCATAGTATTGCTTTCCATGTGACTGGGGTTTTCTGGTTAATGTAGTATCGGTTTCTGGTATCATTTCTTGTTCCTGTTCATGATGTGTCGTTAGCGTTTGTGGTTGGGTTGGTTGGCTTGGTTCGTTGTTCAGCTTTCTTGGGACTGGGGGAGTCTAGTAGTATACATGTAGGTAGTTCTTCTGTCTGATCTACTTGTGGGGTCAGTTGTATTTCATGATATACAGTGTTATTAGTATAGTGATCTGCAGTTGCAGTGGTTGTATCTGTGGTGAGCTGGTCTCCCGGTATAGATGTCTGATATTGGTTTACTGCGGTTGCAGTTGTCGGGTCTGGATCAACTGTAATTATCTCTGTGGTAAGCTGGTCTTCTAGTACAACTGTCTGGTCACATTTACTCTGTGTGTCCTGATCTCGTGCCAGTGTCCTTATATCCTTATATCCTGTGTAAATTGTATGGTGGGCGAATATATAGGTTCTACAGCCGTGTGTTCCTCTACCGTTACAGGTATATGGGGATGGTCACGCCTTGTAGGTTTCATTGTACTGTTCAGGTGGACTGGTGGTACTATGCTTCTCCCATTTACTACGTTCGGGCCAATTACTTGTTCTGCTACCACTTGTGGATGGACTGCGTACCCCTGGACTGGGGGGGTTATGTCGGTTGTAGTTGTCGGACACGAATGCTGGTTGATGATATCGACCTGAAGGGACAGTTTGGTTCCCTAATTGGGCTAGATCATGGCCATACGGTGTAAACGCTGGAGGTTGGTGCCTGTGTGACATCTGCCTGATCATATCATACTGTCTCTGTCTCCTTATTGGGTCAGTAGTGCCTTGTGAGGGTATATATATATATATGGGACATTCATCTGCCTATGCGGATGAGGTTGAGTTGGAGCATAGTTCCACGGTGTGTAATACTGACCGTTGCTATTCATATATCTCTGACCACCCAGATGTATTCCGCTACTATGCTGGTAGAGGTGACTCTGCTGATGGAGTTGCTGTAGTTGTTGTTGTTGTAGCTGTTGTTGAACATGGTTATAGTTTTGTAATTGTATATTGTGCTCTAAAGCCGATATCCTATGATGAGTATGTTGATACTGCTGATTATTTACGTTATTTTCAATCTGAGCTATTCGCTGATGTTCCATACTAGCCAGTCTATCTATGAAGCTCATTTACTGTCTGATGGGTGGCTTGGGCAGCTGATGAGTTCTGTATTTGCGCTTGTGTACTATCAATGGTTCCTCTTTCAGACGTCGGCTTCTGGCTTAGATCTAATATTCTCTCTTGAGGAGACGGTTTGATTTTTCTGAGTCTTCCAGTTTCTTTTCAAGTTTGTATATATATGATTGGGTGTGTTGCAGTTGATCGCTGTTGTCATTTTTCTTAGCTGTGGTGCTGTTTGGCCTCTTCTTCACATTACTTACTGTTTGTGGCTGTGGGTCAATTTTGGTTGTTAGAGATGGTTGTATAGCCATTTCTATGGTTACTGGTTGTTTTAGCCATGTGATATCGGCATCTACCATGTGTACCATGCTCTCAGAGTGTATTATTTGTTTTATAGAGGTGTTATCTTGTGATAAACAACCGGTGGTTTAGCCATTTATGGGCGGTAATGACTTTACTGCTGTTCCATTATTAGTTATGGTTGGGGGTTGCTTTAATTCTGTGATATCCGGGTCATCATTCACTGTGTTTTCACTCTTTGAGCCCAGAGTACATATACCCCTATCAGTCTGCGAGTGGCTCATAGTTCGTTCCACAAGCGTATTATCTTGGGATGTGTTATGTGTGGTATGAACAATGTTATCAGTTGTCGACGGACATTCGTCTTGTCTCAAGTCACACGCTGTCATAATGGATTCATTCAGGTTGTCTATTGGGTCATTGTCAGTGCATCTACAGCTCAAACATGCATATGCATACTCATCTTCCTCATATATTTCTTGGAGACTGATATGTATAGATTCACAGGTGTAGTGGTACCACTGTAGGCATGCGTCACATTGTACACCTTCCTCTACTGAAATTTCGCAGTGAGGGCAGTCATCAGGGTGGATATCATTTCCCTGCTGCGGGTTTCCAGCTGGTGTTGGTCTTGTATTTGACGGATTGGCCATTAGTTGGCTGTCTGTTGATACATGTATATTCAGAGGCATGTGACGTCCATCTTTGATGCATTGTTCGATTGGATGTAGAATGTTCGACATGAAAATGTCTGGCTTCTTAAAACCAATAACTAAAATAGAGCATTGTGTGTTATAAAAGTTCATCGTAAACTTCTGTTGTTGTCCCGCTGTCCCGTCTTTTCTTTTATTTGAGACCTTGTGGATTGTATCTATAATTTGCCCAGACTGTTGGACATTTATCTCTGTGCGGACATTAAATAGACTCATAAAAGTTGTATCAGATAGATGTTTACTGGTTTCCAATTCGAAGTATTTGAAGGTGGCCGTACTAAGGTTAATGACAAGATTCATTCCCTTCTTCATTGTATATTTTATATGATCCGTGTAGATTTCATGCGGGCCATTGTTGGGGCTTTGTGGGAGCGCTGAGTGGTATATTGGTCCAGTGAATCTGGGTGTTTGTCTTCGGACCCTGGTGGGTCTTCCGGCCATGACAGATAGCTGTACACTTGCAGGTAAGGGCAAATTTAAATTTATACTCTCATTGATCTCTGTTCTGTAGAGTGAGATTACATTTATGTAGTGAGTATCAGATTAAATGGCTGTTTATACATGTAGTTTAGCAGTAGATGGTCCGGATAAGATATTAGGGTCTCAACCGTTACACTATAACCGTTAGACTATACAATAGTCCGGTAAAAAAAATGAAAAATAAAATAAAATCTGTATTAGATGGACATAAAAGTTCACACAAATCGATCACTGGCACAGGATGTCGCATACACACATAGTTATTGTATTAAAATTGATGCGTTGAATCACAGTAAAAATGAGGTTAAGAATTACACATGTCTCACTCTTTTCACTATATTAGAGTCCTGGTTTAAAAGTCTGTGTCAAATATCTAGTAGCACTTTCCTATTGTGTCATAACACATTGCTGTTAAGAACTAAAATGTGTCCGCTTACAACGGAGATAGTATAATAGTACATGTATGCATTGCTAAAAGATCTGTGTATCCATTGATGGAAGTAAAATGTTTATTTATGTGGGTAAAACTAGTAATACACTGAACTCCGATAAGCGACAAGGTGTTATTTGAGTACGGCACCTTCGAAATACAAGCACGTAGTTACAGTACAATATCGGAGAATTCCGTATTAAGGTTCATAAAATATTATATTTGGCTTCACAGTTGAGGGCATGGAACATTTTACGTATGTATGTAAGGCTCCTTCAACAACACGCGGCTGGTTGTGTTGTCTATATATGCTTCACAATTGCGGGCATAGAATATAAAGTGCAAGTTTGACACGGCTTCAACTAATTGTCACAAGCAGAATAAAACAGGAATTCTTTGAGAATCTGGATCTGTAGATTGGTAGTACATATCAAATAAAGTACGGTTGCAAAGATAACAGTATGCTATAATAGTTCAAGCTTGGGTTTACACCATATTATTGCAAGATAAATTCACAAGTTCATTATTTTCCTCGTTCACATTACATATATACACAATAGAAATGTTAGAAATGTTTTTGTGACTGTACAGATTAAAACACTTTGTGATATAATTAAAAAAAATCCTAAAATTCGTGAGCTCAAAAATGTGCGTCCTTTCAGTTCGACGTTCAGTGCATTCTATTCTATTTTTAGCAATGAATTATGCGCGCATAGGCCAAATATAGCGATTAGTGATGTCACAGATTGTCAAATTAGCAAAGGTAATTCCGGAAGTAAATTGTTTGTGGAAAAAATGGCGGATGCAAATGATGACTTTGCGCAAATCTTTGGAAATTCTGATTCTGAAGTGGAATTTGAGGGTTTTGAAGCCAGTGAAGGGCGAGATATTCATTATGAGAATTTTCGGCAATATGACGTGTTACAGGTCGACGGAAATCGGGACTTTCCTTCTGATTTTGACTAAAAATTGGTCACGTGAATTTTCTGAACGTCATATTCCACCTTTCACAGGTGACCCTGGAATAAAAGTCCAAATTGACTCCGTCCGAGTATTTGAACTTATTTTTACATGACACAGATTTCAATAATATTTCCCTTGAAACAAATGGATACTTTCAAAAAATTAGACAGAAAACACCTAAGAAAATTGCACGCATTATATATTGATCAATGTCACCTGTAATTAGTACCTGTAAAATGGGACAGATACAGTTTATGTCAGAGAAACATTCACCTGAAAGATGCATCTACAATTGTACTTCATAACTGTACAAATGCTGAATAATATAGCAGGTAATATTGTTTAATACCCAATATTTTGTCATGTTTTCATACCTTTCCAGGGCTCTAGATAAGGGTTTATTCATTGAGTATTTTTACTCCATGCTATTTTTTTCAATTGGGTATTTTCAATTATCAATTGGGTACCTTACAACCGTTACCCCATTGTGTAAAATTGAATAGGGTATTTTCCAATTCTGGTATCAAAATGTGCAATAAACATGGCTACATAAAACATTGAATACGTGCATGTGACATCTTTTAAGTGTTAGTTCCCTAGCAAATCGCAGCGCAATCAGCTGCTCAAATAAATTTTCAGGATTGGGGATAGTGACAGAGTGACAATTCTTGCATAGCTAATTTGAGTTATCTCCCTTTTTTGTTTCGCGCACTGATTTCGTGTCCGGAGCATAACTCGACCACCCTTTGGAATATTTTCATGAAACTTCACACATGCATAGACCACGACCCGAAGGTGTGTCACGCACAAGAATGGCAACTCTTGCATAGCTAATTCTTTAGTTATCTCCCTTTTTTGTTTCGCGCACTGATTGACCATAATTCGACCACCCTTTGGAATATTTTTATGAAACTTCACACATTCAATTAGACCACGAACCGAAGGTGTGTCGTGCACAAGAATGACAACTCTTGCATAGCTAATGTTTTAGTTATCTCCCTTTTTTTGTTTTTGCGCACTGATTTCCTCTCCGGAGCATAACTCGACCACCCTTTGGAATATTTTCATGAAACTTGACACATGCATAGACCACAACACGGAGGTGTGTCGTGCACAAGAATGACAACTCTTGCGTAGCTAATTTTTGAGTTATCTCCCTTTTTTGTTTTGCGCACTCTACAAACTGGACAATAATGCATGAAGACCCGTTTTCTCGTGTGCTCTGTACACCTTACCTGTAGAGAGAACAATAGCCTTCTCCGGTTGAACAATAGAGACTGGGAGAACCATTCACCTGTGCATGTGCTAGCATGTGCAAATGTCCAGTCTTGACCACTCTGACCACAGGTAATTTATACAGGTAAATTACTACATTGGATATTACATTTCCGTAAACTGTGTTGAAAATATTGTGGCATTATGTGGACCTGTGCAGATATATGTAGATAAATATAGGATTATTAAAAAAAAAATCTGGGCTCCAGTAGCAAGCATTATTTTTAATTTTTAAACTTTTTGTTTCCATTTTTTTTTTCTTTTTTTTTCTTCAAATTCTTTTTAAATTTTTGTCTAATAGCATAAGGTCGTAAGTGCTATATACAGACTATTATCATATAATAAAACAATTATTGACTAGTGAGCCATAGGATATAATCTGATATTCCATGGCTCACTAGTCAATAATTGTATAATATGTTCGGGCCAGTGAAAATTGCTTTCGGGCCCAGGCTCGAGGTCAAGGCGGGACAAGGCGGGACAAGGCGAGGCATTTTATTCCGCGGAATTCTTGTTTACTTATCTCCCTTTGTTGTTTCATGCTCTGATTTCGTATCCAGAGCATAACTCGAACACCCTTTGGAATATGTTTATGCCCCACCACGATAGTGGAGGGGGCATTTAGTGTTACCCTTGTCCGTCCGTCCGTCCGTCCGCACACACGAATGGGTACTTGTTGTAAGCGTACGGGGATCTTATTGGGTAGGGTTAGGATAGTGTTGGGTACTGTTGTTGGGTATTTTATACAGTAAAAACCCAACAAGTATTCATTCGTAGGAACGTGCGTCCCGTCCTCCCGTCCTCCCGCCCGCCCGTCCGTCCGTCCGTCCGTCACAAAACTTTAACACTCGGGTAAATGTCTCATAATGTCTTCATCCTTCGACCGATCTGCTTCATATTTCATATACACATTGCTCTGATAGTTCACTACCGCCCCTGTGCCAAATCCACGTTTGTCCTGCCCTCGCCAATCCCAGGGTCAATGTCACATACTTGGTGCTTCAAAAACTTTAACGCTCAGGTAAATATCTTATACTTTCTGTTTTCTTTCACGGATCAGTTTCATATTTCACATACACATTACTCTAATGGTCCTCTACCGCCCTGTGCCAAATCCACGTTCGTCCTGCCCCCGCCAAGCCCAGGGTCAAGGTCACATACTTGGTGCTTCAAAAACTTTAACGCTCAGGTAAATATCTTATACTTTCTGTTTTCTTTCACGGATCAGTTTCATATTTCACATACACATTACTCTAATGGTCCTCTACCGCCCTGTGCCAAATCCACGTTCGTCCTGCCCCCGCCAAGCCCATGTCAAGGTCACATACTTGGTGCTTCAAAAACTTTAACGCTCAGGTTAATATCTTATAATTTCTGTTTTCTTCCACGGATCAGCTTCATATTTCATATACACATTGCTCTAATGGTCCTCTACCGCCCTGTGCCAAATCCATGTTCGTCCTGCCCCGCCAAGCCCAGGGTCAAGGTTACATACTTGGTGCTTCAAAAACTTTAACGCTCAGGTAAATATCTTATAATTTCTGTTTTCTTTCACGGATCAGCTTCATATTTCATATACGCATTGCTCTAATGGTCCTCTACCGCCCTGTGCCAAATCCACGTTCGTCCTGCCCCCGCCAAGCCCAGGGTTAAGATCACATACTTAGTGCTTCAAAAACTTTAACGCTCGGGTAAATATCTTATAATTTCTGTTTTCTTTCACGGATCAGCTTCATATTTCATATACGCATTGCTCTAATGGTCCTCTACTGCCCTGTGCCAAATCCACGTTCGTCCTGCCCCCGCCAAGCCCAGGGTCAAGGTCACATACTTGGTGCTTCAAAAACTTTAACACTTGGGTAAATATCTTATAATTTTTCTTTGCATTCACCGATCAACTTCATATTTCATATACGCGTTGCTCTAATGGTCCTCTACCGCCCTGTGCCAAATCCACGTTCGTCCTGCCCCCACCACCAAGCCCAGGGTTAAGATCACATACTTAGTGCTTCAAAAACTTTAACGCTCGGGTAAATATCTTATAATTTCTGTTTTCTTTCACGGATCAGCTTCATATTTCATATACGCATTGCTCTAATGGTCCTCTATCGCCCTGTGCCAAATCCACGTTCGTCCTGCCCCCGCCAAGCCCAGGGTTAAGATCACATACTTAGTGCTTCAAAAACTTTAACGCTCGGGTAAATATCTTATAATTTCTGTTTTCTTTCACGGATCAGCTTCATATTTCATATACGCATTGCTCTAATGGTCCTCTACTGCCCTGTGCAAAATCCACGTTCGTCCTGCCCCCGCCAAGCCCAGGGTCAAGGTCACATACTTGGTGCTTCAAAAACTTTAACACTTGGGTAAATATCTTATAATTTTTCTTTGCATTCACCAATCAACTTCATATTTCATATACGCATTGCTCTAATGGTCCTCTACCGCCCTGTGCCAAATCCACGTTCGTCCTGCCCCCGCCAAGCCCAGGGTTAAGATCACATACTTAGTGCTTCAAAAACTTTAACGCTCGGGTAAATATCTTATAATTTCTGTTTTCTTTCACGGATCAGCTTCATATTTCATATACGCATTGCTCTAATGGTCCTCTACTGCCCTGTGCCAAATCCACGTTCGTCCTGCCCCCGCCAAGCCCAGGGTCAAGGTCACATACTTGGTGCTTCAAAAACTTTAACACTTGGGTAAATATCTTATATTTTTTCTTTGCATTCACCGATCAACTTCATATTTCATATACGCGTTGCTCTAATGGTCCTCTACCGCCCTGTGCCAAATCCACGTTCGTCCTGCCCCCACCACCAAGCCCAGGGTTAAGATCACATACTTAGTGCTTCAAAAACTTTAACGCTCGGGTAAATATCTTATAATTTCTGTTTTCTTTCACGGATCAGCTTCATATTTCATATACGCATTGCTCTAATGGTCCTCTACCGCCCTGTGCCAAATCCACGTTCGTCCTGCCCCCGCCAAGCCCAGGGTTAAGATCACATACTTAGTGCTTCAAAAACTTTAACGCTCGGGTAAATATCTTATAATTTCTGTTTTCTTTCACGGATCAGCTTCATATTTCATATACGCATTGCTCTAATGGTCCTCTACTGCCCTGTGCCAAATCCACGTTCGTCCTGCCCCCCGCCAAGCCCAGGGTCAAGGTCACATACTTGGTGCTTCAAAAACTTTAACACTTGGGTAAATACTTATAATTTTTATTCTTTGCATTCACCGATCAACTTCATATTTCATATAGCGTTGCTCTAATGGTCCTCTACCGCCCTGTGCCAAATCCACGTTCGTCCTGCCCCCACCCCACCAAGCCAGGGTAAGATCACATACTTAGTGCTTCAAAAACTTTAACGCTCGGGTAAATATCTTATAATTTCTGTTTCTTTCACGGATCAGCTTCGTATTTCATATAAGTATTGCTTAATGGTCCTCTACCGCCCTGTGCCAAATCCACGTTCGTCCTGCCCCCGCCAAGCCCATGGTCAAAGTCACATACTTGGTGCTTCAAAAACTTTAACGCTCAGGTAAAAGAAAATTTTGACTTGGAATTTGGCCTCATTTATATTAAAGCGATTGTGGGATCCGTGTTCTATGAACACATTTTCTAGTTTATTGAACTTCACACATGCATAGAAGACGACCAAAAGGTGTGTCGCTCGTAAGAATGACAACTCTTGCGTCGTTAATTTCTTAGTTATCTCCCTTTGTTGTTTCGTGCACTGATTTCGTGTCCGGAGCATAACTCGAACACCATTTGGAATATTTTCATGAAACTTCACACATGCATAGACCACGACCCTAAAGGTGTGTCACGCAAGAATGACAACTCTTGCATCACTAATTTTTTAGTTATCTCCCTTTGTTTTTCCGTCACTGATTTTGTCTCCGGACCATAACTCGAACACCCTTTTTTCAAACTACTTGTGTATCTGGGGAGGGGGATACACATGCGCTTGTCGACAAGCGTTCATTTCTAGTTTATATTTCTTTTTAGGTGGGCGATTACCATTGATTTATCATATACATTATAACGGTTTAAATAATCATTTACCACACATTTTGGCTATTCTCTGCTACTTTCCTTTTTCGTATGGATGTTATGGGACCTATTTTCATACAAGGCGATCGCCGGGGAGTGTCTCACCCACTAAACAAGACGATCGCCACGAAGGTCAAGGTCAGGGTCACAATATGGGGAACTCAAAAACTATTGATACGAAGGTCATGGTCACCAAAGTCAAGGTCACACAAATGACACGGGGTGGATAGTCATCAAAGTGAGAAAGCTATTGGTGAAGTTTGGTAATGATCCGATTAACGGATCAGGCTATGCACCATTTGGACGTAGGCATACATCCGAAATTATTGACACGAAAGTCAATGCCATCAAGGTGGCGGTAAATGTCACCGGAATGACACTGGATGGATAAGCTATCAATGTGAGGAAGTTATTTATGAAGTTTCGTAATGATATGACTAACGGATCAGGAGACGTATGTCCAACATTGTTGACACCAAGGTGAAGGTCACAAAGGTCAAGGTCAGCAGAATTACACTGGCAGATATCCATCAATGTGAAGAAGCTATTTATGAAGTTTAGAGATGATCTGACTAGCAGATCAAGATATATCTAAATTATTAACATAAAGGTCAAGATGACCAACGTTAAGGTAAATGTCACCCAAATGAATGTCACCCAAATGAAACTAGATTGATAGCTATGAATGTGAGGAAGCTATTGATGAAGTTTGGTCATGATCTAACTATAGAGATATTCAACATTTGGACGTAGCCTACGTCAATAATTGTTCACACCAAGGTCAAGGTCACCATGGTCACGGTCACCCGAATAACACTGGTTGGATAGCCATCAATGTGACAAAGTTATTTATGAAGTTTTGTAAGGATCCGACTAATGGATCAGGACATATTCAACATTTGGACGTACGTCCACAATTGTTGACACCAATGTCCAGGGGGCCGTTTCACTAAACTTCGTACGACTAAAATGTTAGTAAGTGCAACATTATGATAGTCTGTAAATCACACATTATCAATGTATTTACGTTTATTTAACAATGTATTTACGTGTATTGAGCGTGTATCCTAAATTTGCACTTAGGAATATTTTAGTCGTACGAAGTTTAGTGAAACGGGCCCCTGATCACCATTGTCACGGTCAGCCGAATGACACTGGGTGGATAGCCATCAATGTGAGGAAGCCAATGACGACTTTTGGTAAGGATCCAACTAACGGATCAGCAGGTATTCAACATTCGGACGTATGTACATACTTATTGACACAAAGGTTAAGGTCACGAAGGTGAAGGGCAATGTCACCCAAATGGCACTGGATGGTTAGCTATCAATGTGAGGAAGCTATTGATGACGTTTGGTAGTGATCCCACTAACGGATCAAGAGTCATGCGAAATTTGGACTATGTCCAAAATTTACGTCCCACAAAGGTAAAGGTCACCAAGATGAAGGACAATGTCACTCGACTGACACTGGATGGATAGCTACCATTGTGAGAAAGCTATTGATGAAGTTTGGTAATGATCCAAAAAACTAATCAAGAGATATGCGAAATTTGGACTATGTCCATTTACGTCCCACACACTTTAAGGTCACCAAGGTGAAGGTCGCCCGAATGACACTGGATGGATAGCTATCAATTTGAGGAAGCTATTGATATGCGAAATTTGGAATATGTCCAAAAGTTATGTCCCACAAAGGTTAACTTCCCCAATGTGAAGGTCAAGGTCACCAGAATGACACTGGATGGATAGCTATCGATAGCTATCAATGTAAGGAAGCTAATGATGAAGTTTGGTAATCATCCGACTAACTGATTAAGAGATATGCGAACTTTAGAGTGTGTACAATATTTACATCACGCACGGTGGGGTCCCACATGTCAGGTTATAATAAAGGGAGACAGATAGAGTAGTAGTATATAGGGAGTCAAAATGATACCGGTGGTATCATTTCTCCACCCTATATACTACTCCACCGCCCCCCGAAAAACACCGTTTTCGTCCAATAGCACAAACTGGTCACCAACACAAAAAACGTGACAATTGGTGTCATAAATACATCATGTTTTTCCAATTGAACAGATAAATCTCATAGGTTATAACAAAACATTATAACAAATCATATTTACAAAATGGATAAAGTAATAGAATGGGAAGTGGAATTTTGTAATGGCCTTGTTGACGAATTTTACTATAAATTGAAATCATTATGCAAAATAGATTACATGAAATATCGGCGTAATTTATTACGCGCCGATGAGTTGCATTTTCAATATTATCCCGAAAATTATGTAGAAATTATAAGAGCCAAATTCGCGAAATGAAGCGACTAAATAGGATCGACAAACGACTAGTTGAAGAGAATGGAGCTAATTTTATAAAACTGTTTAAAATCAACGATTCGTTTACGGATACGTTTTTCTACGAAGAAACGGAAGAAATTAGTGATTTATTTGAATCAAATCTTCCATATGAAGAAAATTTTTATTCAGAGTTTTTTCTCCCCCAATAGGTCTAATTTAGCTTGAAGATCAGCAACTAACTCTACCAACTCTAGTCTACCACGTTCCCCCTAGCCACAGGGCAGCGTAGTTGCTTATGTCTACAAAGAGTTTGGGCACTAACGAACTTACAGGGGCATCTGGGGCATTGAAATTGTGGTGCGACACAAGGAAACTTTCTACGTCTCGATATATGTCTTCGTAGATAGTCTTTACAAGCAAAAGTCTTACAACAAGTAGCACATTCCATTATTTTTTTTTGTATATATATGTATATGTTTATATTTAATTGGACATGAAAAAAACATCATGTGTAAATTTTTCATGTCCAATTGAACAGATAAATCTCATAGGTTATACAAAAGTATATTACAGAAAATATGATAACGCCAGAACTAGAAAGTTTGAGAAGAGAAGCCGAATCTCTAGGGATTACTTATAGTAAACGGTTGAGAGTTAGGGGGTTGACAAATCTGATAAACTCCACAAAGAATGAGGCGTTTATGAAGCGGTTTACCCGCGCCCACAAACGAGGAGCCTTTAATGATATATCCAAAGCGGAGGAAGTAGGTAACAGAATTCAAAAAGAAAGTATTGCGGGGTTAAGGGCTAGTGTAATCAAACCTTCAAGCACAAATAATTTGTCCCAAATTAGACACAAAAAAAAAAAAAAATCTATCGTTAGCGCGATAGTGGAAAAAGGTGAAGAAATATTGGGGGCTCACGATGAAACATTGGAAAAGGTAGAAAAGGGAAGACGGGTAGTTGCATTATTCTTTCGTAAAAACATTGACATTAACGAGTCTGAACGCATGTCCGATAAAATCGCTCCGTATCTAACAACAAATTTTTATTTGAGATATTCATATTCTTACAAGCTAGAACATATGGAGGAAACTAAAAATGGAAAACCTAAAACTATAATATTTCACAAAAATCTCGGTGGTAGCGAACCACTATCATCAATGAAAACCGTTAAAAAATGGTTGTCAGATAAGGAGCAAACACGAATAATGTCCGATAAAATAGACAGACCGAATACAAAGTGGAAGTTTGTAAGATGGGTAGAGGTTTTTGTAAAGTTAATACAGGGCAGTAGGGGAATAGATTTGGGACTACAATCCAAAGAAGCAGCGGGAGGAGAACTTCCAGAATGGTTGAGGAATAGAAAAGGTATGTATTCTTTAGATAAGTATAATGACGACCTTTGTCTGTTCAGGTGTCTAGCTGTGCACCTTGATAAAAAGATCAGACCTGGCAGATGTACAGAAAAAGCGAAAGAACTTAGTAAGCAATATTTCGGTAGTAATGTGGTTTCACCAATTCCTTTTTCCGATCTGAAAAAGGTTGAAGAGTTTTTTAAGATTGGTATAGAAGTATATCAACCCACCAACTGTGACGTATGGTGGTTGAAAAAGGTACCAGCGCACTATGATGCAATAGGTAATAAACCAATGACAATAGGACTGTTTAATAATCACGCATTTCTGATAAAAAAACCTTAAAAACCTATCTAAAATTTACGCCTGCGATAATTGCAAACAGAAATTCACGAAAGCGAGTAATATGAAGAGACACGGACCAACATGTATGAGAGGTGAGACAAAAGTAATATGCGATGGTAATTATTTAGAGCGCCCGCGTTCGTCGTTCGAGAAAGCGTTCTACCCAAAAGGTTCTAACAGTTATGGTGCGATCGATTGGATGCACTCTGTGGAAAAACGGGAGGGAATTCACATTCACCACGAACAGTGCGGACACGGAGGTGAAAGATGGATTTTAGGAGCTCCGGTAGATGGATACTGTCCAGAAACCAATACCGTATATCAATATCACGGCTGTTACTGGCACGGGTGTGAGATTCATGCAAAGCATAAAAAAGAAGAACGCGCATCCACAATGAGAAGAGATAAAGTTATTAGAAAAAGCAAAGAATTCAACCTAGTAGTTATGTGGGAATGCGAATTTCGAAGAACGGGTAAAGATATAAAGATCGGTTGCGACACTACTCTTTATCCATATCAGATAGTATACGATTTTGATGCGTATCTCCAGCCAGAAGTTGAAACTACCGGTAATAGTTTAGAGTACGAAGCTGAGCACGTTCCGGTAAGCGTTAGTATAGGAGATAATTTCTCAGGAACGGTAACTCATATTTGTGATAAAGATCCCGCAAAACTTATAGAAAAATTCGCAGAAGATTTGAAAGTCAGGGGAAAAGCTATAAGAGAAGAAGTATGGTCAAGATACGAATTTAATACGGAATATTTACGCGAAAAACAAATCGCCCAGATCGAACAGTGGATAGATCAAGTACCGGTTATAGGTTTTAACAGCAGTAAGTATGACATAAATTTAATAAAGAAATATTTAGTAGGTGAACTGTCATCAACAACGAAGAAAGTAATGGTTGAAAGGAAAAAGGGCGAGCGCGACAATATTTCTATTTACTCCGGAGTTTAGATTTCTTGATGTAATACTTTACCTAGGACCCGGTGTAAGTTACGATAGTTGGATAAAAGCCTACGACTGCAAAGGACAGAAATCTTTCTTTCCTTAGAGTGGTTCGATTCTAAGACAAGCTAGATTACCCGGGACTACCGGATATAGAGAATTGGTATTCCAAACTATCTGGGAAAATGTTACTAGACGAAACGGAATTAAGTAAATGTCGTAGAATTTTCCAAGAAAATAATATGAAAACTTTCAGAGATTGGTTGAAATATTATAACGATTTAGATGTAGCACCGTTCCTAGAAGCTGTGGGAAAAATGTGTGAATTTTATAAACACAGGGGTGTAGATATTTTCAAAGACGCGGAAACACTACCGGGTGTGGCTATACAATATTTATTGAAAGGAACCATTAAAGAACAAAAATCTTCAAAGACGATTATACCGGAGGATGCTCTATGCGCACCGAAAGAAGAAACATACAAAATGATGAAGGACGCTCTAGTTGGTGGTCCATCGATAGTATTTACACGATATGCGGAAGCCGGTGTTTCAAATATTAGAGTGGGTTCCAAACCTTGCGAGGCTGTTTTGGGGTACGACGCAAACGCGTTATATTTTTATCTACGTTAAATAAAGATGCCGTGTGGGAAAGAAACTATACATCATATAAATAACCCACATAATCCTAAACTTATTAAAAAGTTTAGTAAAAGAGTTTTATCCGGAGACTGGTTTGGGTTTGCGGAGGTGGATATAGAAGTTCCACGCAACTTAAAAGATAAGTTTTCCGAAATGTCCACTTTTTATAAACAGAGAGTAGGTTGATGAAGTTCCCGCGCACATGAAAATAAAATATTTAAAGATACTGGCCGAACTAGAGGAAACGGAAGAAAATTGGTGGGATCTATGTCGGCCACTAAAGTATTGCTGTACGCGCCACTGTTGAAATGGTATTTAAAACACGGCCTAGAAATAACGGGAGTTCATCGTGTTATAGATTATATTAGTGGTAAACCCTTCGAATGGTTCGCTAAAGAAGTTACAGCCGCAAGACGAACGGGGGATGTAGAACCGAATAAGAAACCGGTGGCCGACATAATGAAATTATAGGAAACTCGTGTTGCGGAAAAATGATAGAGGCAACGGAGAGACATTTAAATACGACATATACGCGAGACGAAACATGTGTTGACAAAGCATTAAGATGCGTATTTTGACGATTTGGAAGAGATAGGAGATGCGTACGAAATATCTTCAAGAAAAACCCGGTGCTCAGTAAAGAGACCAATCCACTGCGGAATAGCGGTTTATCAACTAGCTAAATTGAGAATGTTGGAATTTTAACTACGAAATTTCTAGACAATACGTAAAAAGTAGAAGACTTCGAATTAATACAGATGGACACAGATAGTATGTATAAGGTAGTAGTTAGTGGAAAACGATAGAGGAATTGATTAGACCTAACTTACTAGACGAGTTTGAAAAAAGAAAAAAAAAAGAAAATGGTTGGGTTTGGGATAAATGGGAGTATAGAGAAACCAGGACTTTTTCAAAATGGAATTTAGCGGAGATAGGCGATAGCGTTATCTAGTAAGTGTTATTTCGTAGAAAAATTTAATTCAATTAATAAAAAAAACACCGCGAAAGGAATGTCCCCAAGAGAACTAACGATTTAAATTGGGATAGATATAAACGAGTACTAAGCGAAACTACAGAAGATGGAAAACACATTATAGATGTAGCGCAAAATAGAGGATTTAAAATGAAAGACGGCGTTATGAAAACGTACTGTCAACGAAAATTAGGACTATCGGCGTACTACGATAAAAGACGCGTGTTATCGGACGGAATACATACGGAACCTCTTTAACGATTTAATTAATTTTAAGAAAATTAGAAATCAATCTAACGATCCGGGGGTAGCTGGGTGTCAGAAGGCACCGCGAGAAGTTCTTCGCGAACAAACCCTCGAGATGGCCCATCATCCAAATAGTAGAGCACGGGCTCATCGGGCTTGGTAATAGATCGATCTAGATGATATACATTGAGAGACCACACGGGATCAGTCGCGCGGCGGCTGCCACCTTCGATCTCTCCCGGTTGATAGAGGTAGCGGACGTCAATATCCGATGGAAGCCGTTGCTCCTCTAAACCAACGCGCGAGACGGCAGAGGGCTTGCTCGTCACACTTTTAAACTTGATAGCATCTACAGGCTTCTTACCTATCAATCTGGTCACCTCTCCGTTCAGTGCGGAGACCACGGCGGGCAGTCTGGCCACCCACTCGGTCGATCGTGAATGAGGGTCTACAAGTTCTTTGGCGTATTGGTGTCCGAACAGTCTCTCAGCCAGGGTTCGATTGAAGCGTTCCACGATCCCCTGGTCCCGGTGGATGTTGACGCGGCCGCGTCTGATAGAAACTTTGTGCTTAGACAATAGATGAGAGACCACGCCCATGAACTCGCGGCCGGGATCGACCTGGAGAAGATTCCGCCATTTGAGAGGACTCCTCTATATATTCGGGAAAGAGCCTCGGCCACCTCCTTAGACTCTTTAGTGGCCAACGGCTCAGCCCCCTTATGACGACTCGCTACGTCAACGATTGTCATTGCGTACTTGTACGTTTTGCGACCGACGCGATCGTGAGGGAGAAACAGGAGATCCGCTTGGTGAACTTGGTTCGGCACCAGGCACGTCGAATTTCGGCGCGGAATAGTGTGAGGCGCGGGTAAATAGATCTGCCAGATGGCCTGCTTCTTGAGCCATTCCTTGACAGCGTTTTCGGAAACCTTGGTCGCCGCCGCGAGGTTCTTGATGGCCGCGAGTCCCTTCCAGTAGCCGCGTGGGCTGTAGTATGTGTTTGATAACTTGCGCGATAGTTTGGTATCAAGTTTTGCGCGTGTTTCATCGTATGCGAAGTATTCTAATATCGGACAATCTCCAACATGCACTCGTCAGCTCGTCCGGTAACTGCGTCGTTAATAATAAACCTTTGTTGGAAGTACAATCACATTTGGAGGTTAAGTTCTGAAGGAACTCGGAGGAATCGATTGGAGTTGAGGAGGATTCGAACATCCGCTTTGCGAAAAGGGTGGCCGCTTTTCCGTCCTCGCGCCACGTCTCGAGAGAATCTTGGGCCAGACGAATAATACTCTTTGCATCAGCTATACGATGTTTTTGGGCAGTGTAGCCTACATCGATCATAGCGTAATAAAGTTCGTCAACTAACATCGTTCTATATATATATTTATAAAAAAAAAAAAATTAAAATAATTATTAATTTTGTAAAATTTAAAATTTCGATTGAATATAGTAGCCGACGAAACCCACCACACACATTCCCACGACGATGAACGCGATCTCGCGGTCTTTTTGGGCCTCTGACGGTACATAGGAATCTGAAAGTTGGGGCTCGGGATCCATCGGATAGAGACTTTTCTGCGGATATGCCAGCGCGTACTCGCGGTTGGCTTCTTCAACGTTCTGGAAAGTTTGCGCGGCGTGATTCTCGCGTCGAAGCTCTTCGTTGACCCAGTCCAGATGGGCGGTTCGTTTTTTCGACCATGCTTCCTTCGCGCTATTGAGTTGTTCTACAGCTAAATCGTGACGCTCGCGCTCCTCATCCGCGTTCGAGCTTCTCATTTTCGAGAATAGAAAGTTGCTACCGCTGAACGCCAATGCGTTCACGAGTGCACCACCTATCATTATTCCGATCGAAGCCATTTTATTTCCATATATTAACGGGTAGAATTCCAGCTTTAATTAGATAATCTCGGGTCCAAACTGCGGCAGCTACATCTAAGGTCACGAACCCTACGTCTCTCGCAGTAAAGTCCAATTTGGGAGCGGAGGTCATCTTTGATAGTCGAGCGTACCCGATACTGAGACCCGATATCACCACGGCGTGATAAAGCGCATTCACTATCATTTTACCATCGTGTTCAGCCATTATTGCATATAAAAAGGATCGCGTTTAATGTTTAAATGGGGCGCATCCCTCAACGATTGGATTGGAACCGCGTCCAACACTGTTGGGGGTTGTTTTTTCAACCTCGTTGATGACCTGTTATTGAAACGGTAAAACACATACAGGGTGCCCACAACCGACAGACCACCAACAACAACCCACGGGATCCAATCAGTTGGAGCAATCGGTTCCAAGCCAACTCCAACGGCAGTTGGTATTGGGAGAGAAACAGCTGCCACCGTGTTTTACCGTCTCTGTCTCCATCAATTCACGAATTGGCTGCAACCCCAATCTCAATTGTAGTTTGACCTCTCGAAGATCGGCGAGTATTTTATCTTGTTTAACTTTTCGAGCGGCAGCCGATGCCCATCCAGCTGCCTGTTTTTTGGGATTTTTTATATGCTGAATGTCATCCAGTGGCGGAGTAACATTCGGGTTCGATTGTGTTGGAGCAATCGGGTTCAACACCGTCACTCTCGCGGGTGCGTCTTGTGTCATCATCATTTATAATATTAGGGCTTATAGTTTGTGGACATATATGTCCAAATTGACAGTGTTTACCCGTGATCAACGCGGTTGTCAGCGGAGCTAAGTACATTCCAAACTTGTGATAAAATGAGCAGCAGGCTGTTCTAAGAGTGTATCCTATAAAAGGGTCGGTCTCTAGATCGCCAATCAATCCCGCGGTTTCTGGTATAGGGAGAAGTATACTAACGGTGGTAGCGTAAAAATAAATAGCCGCCGATCCGAGAGTTTTCGTCATCTCCGCACCTAATTTGGATTCGTATCGCGCGTACATTTTATCGACCTCCGCATCCGACATCTTATCCACCTGACAAACTGAGAGACTTCTACAGAGATAATGCTCCGATTGTCCCCCAGCAACCAGCGCAGCCAACCGCTCGCGTCGCGCCGCGTTTTCATTTTCTTTCGGGACCGTATCGGCAGCCGTGCTGACAGGTGTTCCATCTTTCACGTTCAACTTCAATCCCGATTGTGTTGAGGTTTCAGTCGGAGCGACTGTTTCTTCCATTAGCTGATCGAGAAGTTCGTCGCAGTTCATTATTGATTTAATTATTCTTACAAGTCTCATAAGTCTAACATATTGCCAAGCGCACCACCAGATACTTATGATCACCGTTATGCTCGCAATAAAGCTCGCAGCGGAGCAACAAATTATTAGCAATTGCTCAGCATTGTTAAGCATTTTCTCAGCATTGTTAAGTATTTGTTAAGCATTGTTCAACATTGTTAAGCATTTGCTCAGCATTTGCTCAGCATTGCTCAGTAATTGTTCAGCATTTGTTCAGCATTTACTCAGCATTGTTAAGCATTTGTTCAGCATTGTTAAGCAATTGCTTATTACTTTGCAATTTTCTTAAAATTAATTACATACATTATAAGCAGTTGGTTGATCAGTCTTTAGCAGAAGCTTGGCGTGTTTAGTTTCCGAAAGTATCCGTCGAACCTCCAGGCGCTCCTCGCGCGTTGGGATAACGTCGTTCTCTCTAAGACATTCATCGAATGAGTCTCGGTCCTTGCAGTGGAAGAGGGCGACCATTATCGTTTGCTCGCGCAGATCCTTTAGGACGGCGTTGTACTTCTGAGTGGAGATCCATACACTTTACCTCGCATGGCGGCCAGAAAATGCGAGCTCGGAGAGCATGTCCTTCTTTTTGGTCATCGCCGCCTTGGCCGAGCAGTCGTCGATCACGTATAGGGTGGGCTCTCCCTGGAATATTTGATAGAAGACACGCAGCCAACCGTGAAGCCTGTCGCCGGGGTCAATAACGTATACCTCAGGGTTGGTCCATATCCAAGGGCGCCGCTGATAAGTCTCGTTGTGCCGCACAGTGGGACACAGGATCACGATGTGACGAAAGGCATCGCGGTAGGAGCCCTCGAGTAAGTCGAGGATGAAAACCGTTTTTCCACATCCTGTCTGCCCACATATTATGGCAAAGTGGGCATCTCCGATCGTGAATTGGTATTGATTTTTAGTAGATCGCTGAGACGTATCGGCCATCTTCTATATTGAGTTGCGCGTCCGTTATTATATATAAGTATACGTTCAATGTGCCAGCTCCATCCGCCTCTTTGGTTATCTGGATCGTCACACCCTCACTAGCGTTCTCAACTTGACGTCCACTACCGTGCATTTGGTCGTCGTCGCTGGCTCGCATGTCTAACCATAGAGCGTATTTGGTAGTCAGAAAATCCGAGAGGGAGACGTCCGAGAGCTGCAGGTCTTTGGCAACCGCGGCAACCTCCGGGGAACGCTTAGAGCCGGAAGCAAAATGTTTCCTTACTTCGTCCCACTGCTGGTGCGCGCGAAGACCCGCGCTGTAGAGTTGATTGGGTACTCCCTCCATCGTCACCTTTACCTTCGTGATTTTGGGGTTTTAAGCGCGAACCGACCCTCCTCGAACAACATCAGTATACCTTTCATCGAGCGGGCGGGTACGTTGACGTTAATATTCCACAATGTGTCGCTTTTGTCTTTCGTCATCTTGCGGTGGCGAAGAACTCGGTCGTAAAGTATGGCAACGCGCCCGGCGTACTGGGATCTGATCAATCGCGCGAGTTCGGGCATCGTGACCATGTCGTACTCCAGCGAAACATTGTCGATCGTATACTTCGATGTCATGTCAGTGGCTATGAGAACTCGGCCGTAGTCGTTGAACGTTAGTTCCTATTCGAGGCGGTCAGCTAAGGCACTCTGATAGTAGGGCATGTGACTCTCCAGCAACTCAAAATCTAGAGGTATGTAGAATCGGTTGCCGTAAGCGGCTGCGACCGCGTTGTCGCTCGCGACGTTATCTGCCTTGTCACCAGCCCCGATTCTAAGTCTGGTTACGTTCTTATTTCGACTGGTGTCAATACCCTGATATACCGCATTTTCACGCTCTTGCGCCGTCTTCCACAGGTCCTGGTAGCAATGGTAGACGTCGCTTCTTGACGATGGCGCGACCCAGGTTCTGAACGATGGTTCGGTCCGCGTCCGTCGATGTAAGCGAAATAGTGAAAGCGAGGCGAACAGTCCCCGGCATAATGACGTCGATAGCTCCGAGGTTGGGGAAGCGGACTAAGAGCTGCTGGTTCTGGTCGATCGTCGATGGGTTGTTCGTAATAACGACACTCTGTCTCACACCTTTTGCCCCGAGGGGCTCACGCAGTCTGCGATATGGATTGAGTTTGCGACCGTATTGACTCGAAGACATAATCTATTAAACCTGTATGGTTTTGTCTTTAATATAATAATTAAAATTATAAAGATGGCTGATTACGATGTTGACATGGATGAAATCGGTAGAGACGATTACCTCGATGGTGATGATGATGATGACGTCGAGGATTCCCTCGCGACACCCACCATAGAGACTCCAGTTCCAATCCAATCGGGTGGATTAGGTGACGCTACCACTAGTCAAAGTCGTGAATTACTCAAGGGAGCTGTAAACTCATACTATAAACATTGGATGGAAAAAGGTTTAACTACCATCTGTCGGTCGCTACTACGACAAGTTCGAATTGGATCCGAACGGTAGATTGCGACTAAAAGCGGCACCGAATATCCCGATCATCAACATGAAGACCGGAAAACCCCTAGCGCTGAGCACCATTGCCGGAAACCGGGGCGGTGGCGAACTCATAAGGAACGAACTCGGATTCGTAGATTGAAGCGCGGTAAAACAATTAATGCCAACCCGCGCTGTAGAGGCCCTCAAGTCTACCGACGAAACGATTGCGAAGACGGCCTGCGCGATAGAAACTGTCGAGCTCAGCGAACTCCCTCAAGTAGCCACCGACGCTATTAACACGATGGAGATCACGTTCAGCGAAAACGAAATACTCAACGATGACCCACCGTTACCTCTTCGAGAACTCCGGGGACTCGATAAGGCTCTGCAAACGGTCCGGGGCGAACTGGTCCTTAACCTCTCCAAACTCACGGCGCTGGATGAACATATCGCGCTAGAAGAAAGAAAACTGGAGGAAGCCCGTGGCGACAGAGAATCTACTTAGCGGATCAACGAACGTCTGCGGTCGTTGCGGGACGAAAGAGAAGCTCGATTGGAGGCTGCATCGGCTTGCCGTGAGGCTCTCCGCACACAAATAAGTCGGATCCGCGAAACAATCTCGAGGGTTCTGCGCGAGGACACGACACTTGGTGAGCGTCTTCGCACTCTGTTCAGGGAGCAGGGTGTCACGATAGCAAGCATCCTCATTGCTATTGGTATGACTATATCAACTATAGTAGCATATTTTACAGGAGGTGGTTCGGCACCACACCCGCGCAGCCCACACCAGCACCCGCGCCACCCACCCAGGAGCCAAGGATCCGTGGAGCCAAGGAGTGGTAAAAAAAACAACTAAAAGCCCTCGCCAGTCTCCTGGCTAAATTAGCCGGAAAGGCGGCTGCCGCACTACCTGGATTGATAGGAGGTATTATTTCTTACTTACTATCTATATTATCGAAAACGATTGGGTGGTTTGCTAATAATGTTTGGGCCGTAATCGTGCTATCGCCTGGTCTCCTACTTTTAGCCTCCCGAGAGTTCCTAAATCCAAAGCACAAATAGTCCGGCCGCCACGAGGGCTACGACGAGCCCTAATTTCTCCTCCTCGTGGGTTGTGGTACTATTTTTCCCCCAATCGCGTTCAACAGTGTTGAGGGGGGAACTCAATTCGTGAATTGGGGGTCCTATTGCAGAGGGTGAAACAGGAGCGGAACTCGGTGGAACACTGGGTTCAAATGAACTTGATGGGGTGTCTAATTCGTGAATTGGTGTGGGTGCTTGCGGTTTTATGAAATCTTTTTTAAATTTATTTGAATTTTCACTGTTGAACCCGACCGTCTTGGGGGGGAGTTTGATGATACCAGTGTTCACGTTCCCGTTGCGGCCGATTTTTTGATTGGTGGTGGCGACTACGATCTGATTATTGTAACCGTCAACCGGGTCATCTCGTAGTATATTACTCGGCGCCATATAAAGACCTATTCCAAATGCGTAGTCTACCGGGGTGCGGGCTGTCTGTAAAACGTCTTGATAATTCTGGATCGCCTTCTGGAGGTCCACCTTAGCTGAGATGGCGTCCTCTACGAGTGCCAAGAATTGTTTTTGCGCGTCAAAGGCCGTTCCCGAACCCAGTATAGCGCTGCGCGTTTGCTTCTGTGAGGCGAGGATTGCCCATACGTATATGCGAATAGATTCGTTTAGGCGAATAACCCCACCCTGCGTAAATCCAGTGCTTTCATCTAACATAAATGTGGTCCACGCATTTCGCATCTGTGGAGTATCACCCAGGTCTAGGTATTCCACATGGGCTACTTTAGTAGGCAGCCAATGGCAATCACCATCATTACACGCAAGTCCACCAAGCACTTCAGCACGAACGTCATCTTATTCAACTTATATAATTATAAATTAGTCCATGTTGCCATTTTCTAACTGGTGGTGGGGTGGCCCCTCGAGCGCTCCATAGCCCTAAGAAATATACTGGAACTTTATCCAGACGCTCCCCACTAACTAAGCCTTTAAGGTGAACTAACCCTAAACTGTTGGTCGGGGTGTATACTTTCTGTCTCCAGTCGGCGTCTTTTGATACCCCAAATTCGCTACACAATCTTTTGAACGCCTTACGGTCGTATGCGCTGGAAATGGGATCCCAGCCATCGTCTTGAGGCCGTGGAATACCTAGTTTCTTTGAGAAGCCTCCTAATTGTGTAATACACGTGAAAGTTGTAGACACTTCGGAGCATGATATTCTCGGATGTCAAATGGTCTTGATGCGAAACTCCGCATCCGGCCGTTGCGCACCATACAGCGAAATTTAGCTGGTTCTGCCAGAAGTTCATATGGGAAAACTCCCATCTTAGTAATACATCTTGACTAGTAGTCTTTGGAACTACATATTTCTCAAATACGTTAGGAAAATTGGTGGTAAAGCCACTTTTCGGTCTAACTGTTACGGTTGGGTGTACAAGGTGGTCAACAACTTTTTTTTGTGTGTATTTACCTCCGACCGCGTACTTTGCATTAGAGTTAAAGCTAAATGCTTGGGTATCCATTGAAAGATATTTATTATGTTTGCTTCTATCACTAATGTTCAAAATGGGAGTTGTGAACTTCAAAAGTCAATCGAAAACTGCTGCGGAAAACGCCGGGTAGGCCTCGGATCAATCACCTTCACGGTCGGGTGGAAAAACGTGGGGGATGACGAAGGGTTCAGCTACATGAAGGATAGACGACAAGTAGGTGTAGAGCTGTCCCCCGGCCTTTGGAGTTCGATATCCCTCCAAGCTTTTGTTGCGTCGGAGCTTGCTGGTAGAGCCAGCCTCACAATCTCGAAGGTTACCGGACTCGCGACATTTACCGTCGAACCCGCCAACCAGGTAACGATCACCGCAGCTTTGGCTGTGCGGCTCGGTTTTACAAAAACATACTCCGACAATAGGGGTTGGTTTTAACCCGGCGAGCACGTCGGTGACATCCCAGTAAACTTCGTCTTCACGAAAACTCTCAGAGTGCACCTGGATCAGCTGAACACATCGTACAACACGTTAGACGGAGCTCCCAGTACATTACTAAAAACTGTGCACGCCAGCGACTGTTTCTATGGTGAGACCCTGACCTTATACTTCCCAACCCCGGAGATGAAAGTTTTGGAATCGGGACACATCCACGAGTTGAAGATTTCTATTCTAGATGATAAAGCGCGAGAGTTGAATAACTATTACTCGATTTCGAGCGTTCTCTTAATAACCGATTAAACATAATATATATATACAGAGGTCAGGGTTTACTATATTCGATGATGACACTACAATTAAAGTTTCTGCAGGTAGTGTTATTAACTTTGTTACAAAAATTGCTGACCCATCAGCTTCCTCCACTGTAGTGACACTGTTAATACAACTTGATTTATGATGAATGATGAGAAACTATATCCACACTTACCTTCGGGGACGGTCGACCCGGCATCCTTTAGGATGACCAGGATCGTCGAGATACAACATATTCTACAACACGAGGGAGAGATGCGGACGGATTATGCTAAGAAATATAGGCGGTCAGTCAATATATTAGAGGGGGTGAGCACCGCGTTAGCCTCAGCATCCGTTATAAGTGGGGTGGGGAGTGTGTCTTTATTGTCAACAGTTGTCGCTGCACCGGTCGCGGCGGCCTTGAGTGCTGTAGCGGCGGGGGTGGGACTGTTTTGCATAACGACCAGACTCGTGGGCCGAAAACTAGAGGCTAAGAGTCGAAAGCACGATCGAATAGCGGTTCTCGCGAGATCTAAGAAAAACAGTATCGACGTTATCTGTCGAAAGCGATAACCGACAACGATATCATATACGAGTTCAAAATGGTCGTCGAAGAGATGGTCAGATACCAGGAGTTAAAGGGTACGATCCGGTCCAAGGCTCGACCACAAATTCTGGCGGACGAAGATATAAAAAAACTTGTTATGGAAGGGAGGGCCGACGAGAGAAAAAATCTCCTCTCCCGTCTCGGGACGTGAGATGCTTATTAGCGTGTTTGAGGCAACAGCAGGATATTCCTCCACCTTACAGTCCAGCTGTTCCGACGGCGCCTCCATACGGAACATAAAAAAAAACAATTACACGGGTTATAGCCGAGTTTATTTCTATGTAAACTGGCTATCTGAATTTATTTTGTATCAACCTCGAGCGGTCGTATAGGAACGGCGTTGTCATGCAGTTGTTTACCATAGCGATCACATTTGTAGGGATAGAAATAAATAAATTAGCTATAGTGGAGGAGGAAAATACCGTGTTGGAAAATAAACTATCACACGCGGACGCATTGAAATTGCATTAATGATTTCTTCTAATAATTTCTTCGTTAAAAGTAATATCGAACCTTAAACGAATCGTTGATTTTAAACGGTTTTATAATAATATCATTTTTCGGTAGTGTTTCTCCGATCCTATTTAATCGCTTCATTTCACGAATTTGATCCTTGTACCAGCGACACAACTGCCGGTATAATATTGTAAATGCAACGTTTTTATCGGAGCGTAATAAATTACGTTGATATTTCATGTATTCTATATTGCATATTATTCTCATTTTAAAGTGTTTTAATGTTGTAGAAACACCGTAATATTCTTTAACAGCGTTATAACGTTATAAGATTCCATATGTTTGCGTATTATATTATCCATTTTGTAAATATGATTTGTTATAATGTTTTGTTATAACCTATGAGATTTATCTGTTCAATTGGAAAAAACATGATGTATTTATGACACCAATTGTCACGTTTTTTTGTGTTGGTGACCAGTTTGTGCTATTGGACGAAACGGTGTTTTTCGGGGGGCGGTGGAGTAGTATATAGTGTGGAGAAATGATACCACCGTTAGGTGGTATAATTTTGACTCCCTATATACTACTGATAGTTTTGTATATTTTGTAAATATTACATTTTCTGGCAAAATAAACATTCATTCACCGTTACCCCCGTATTGATTTGTATTATTATGCATTTATATCAGACGTACATTTCCACACTGATATCGGGGGCGATGACCGTGTTTCCTTAACATGTTAACGGACATTACTATTTATTCTCTATATTTAATTTTTGATATGCAATGGTCATACTTTATAATCTGACAAAACTATATTTTTTTCAGGTGACGCATTTAATTAGTATAAATAATTAGTATAAATAATTAAATGATATCGTGCCTCATTTGCATATGAAAATAGCCTGATATCACCGCGAGTCACTATCAATAAAATAAATATTACTAAAAGGCACAGACTGTTCTTTATAGGAATTAATTACGTAAGTGTATAATTGTGTCACTATTCCATCAGTTCTAAATTACGAGTGCTCGCTATACATCATACTTGTGAACAAATGCAATACCTCCATGCTGCCCTTAATATGACATTGACCATTTGGCCTTGGCAACTTTGAACTTTTTCACACATTAAGAACTTTGAAGGAGTTTCTCAATTCTGTCATATCTTCTATATCCCTAGGAAGGATCACTAACTATTTCAATACATCATACTTGTGCACACATACCACACATCCATGCTGTCTTTAACATGACCATGACCTTTTATGCTTCACAACTTTGAATTTCTTCTCAAAATAAAATGTAGAGCCGGAGGCATATAGTGTTTGGACTGTGTATCCGTGTGTGGGGCACGTTAAGAAGTTCGCCGGAGTTTATCGTTTCTGTCATAACAACTATATCTCTTGATGTACTACTTGTGGATGATCATACTTGTGTACAAATGCCACACATCCACCTTGTCCTTAATATGACCGTGACTTTTGACATTTACAACTTTGAACGTTTAGCACACATTAAGAAGTTCGCCGGGGTTTTGTCATAGCTTCTATATCCCTTGATCGATTACTTTAATATTGCAATACATCATACTTATGGACAAATTCCACACATCCATGCTGCCCTTAATATGACCTTGACCTTTTGACATTCACAACTTTGAACGTTTAATTCACATTAAAGGTGCATGCCCACTCAGTAGGCAATAACTGTTCTTTATATCAGAAACATCATCTGAGACATTTTTTGCAAAATATACATTCATTCACCATTACCCCACGTATTTATTGGCATTATTATAAATTTTATATCATTCTTAAATTTACACACTGATATCAGGGGCGATAACCGTGTTTCCTTAAATGTTAACAGACATAACTATTTATTCTCTGTATGTATTTGTTGATGTCCAATGATCATACTTTATAATCTGTCGAAAATATTATTTGTTCAGGTGACGCATTTAATTAGTATAAATAATTACAAAATATCATGCCTCATTTGCATATGAAAATAGCCTGATACCACCGCGCGTCACTATCAGTAAAATAAATATTACTAAATTATTATATCTTTATATCGGGCACTCGTAATTTTTAGAACTGGTGCAATACTGACACAATTATATATACTCTTATTTAATTCCCATAAACAACATGTTTTGCCTACTGAGTGGGCATGTACCTTTAAGAAGTTCGCCGAAGTTTCTCAATTATGTCATAACTTCTAAATCTCTTGGTGGATTACTTTAATATTTCAAGATATCATACTTGTGGACAAATGCCACACATACACACTGCTCTTAACAGGATGACCTTACCTTTTGACCTTCACAACACTTCATAGGCGGCGGAAGCCGAACATTATTGGGGGGGGGGGGGAGGGCCCAATGTTGAGGGCCCGAAGGGCCCAATAGCGCTAGGGGGTCCGGGGGCATGCCCCCCTCCCTCCCCCCCCCCCCCACCCCCCCCCTGAAATTTTGAAATCCAAGTGGTGTGAAACGCCATTTCCTGCATTCTCAGCAAAGTTCTCAGCAAAATTCCCAGTACTCATGATTACACAAATGTATTAAGAATAAAAAATCCAAATTTACAGAATTATTGGGGGGGGGGCTATGCCACACCGCCCCCCCCCCCCAATAATTCTGTAAATTTTGGATTTTTATTCTATGCCCCACCGCCCCCCCCCCCATCCCCCCGCAACACCCCCCCCCCCCCCCCCCCCCCCCCGCTGCCGCCGCCCCTGCACTTTCACACATTAAGAAATTTGCCGGAGTTTCTCAATTATGTCATAACTTCTATATCCCTTGATGGGTTACTTTAATATTGCAATACATCATACTTGTGGACTAATGCCACACGTCCATGCTGCCCTTAATATAACCTTGACCTGTTGACCTTCATAATTGTGTTTATGAATACTTATCACTTTTGCTTAATTAACGTTGCCACAGTTTCTCCAATTTACCACCGGGGGCATTCTTGTGCCGACAGGTCACATTTCTTGTTGTTTAAGTTTTAGTTTTTGAGGGGTATACCCATCAGTGTTACTGATTTCTTTTTCCTTTGAGTTATCCGCTCTTGTATACTGGCACCTCAATTAATGGGCGTATAGTGTGACCTTCGGCACTCTTGTCGTTGATAAACATTGGAACTTAAAAAATAACCAACAGACAACACAAACTAATTCTGCATTGTAACGGTTAACATGGAATGAAATGGGTCAATCACCTCTTCCGTTATCAGATACCACTGTCGTTCAATTCATTACCACCAATTGAGTTTTGTAACACTAAAAATCACAAAATCCAATTACATGTATGTAAAATTCTGATATACAAAATTCATTTTTGTTATAAAGGATTCAATTTTGTAAGACAGAATTGAGTTTTGTGAACAAAATTCAGTTTTGTGGAACAGAATTCAGTTTTGTCCACAAAAGTCAGTTTTGTCCACACAAATTAGTTTGCGTAACTGGTAGTCTATGTCATCTCTACGTTGATTGGTTGAGATCGGTCTCAGTCCATTTTACTAGATGGTGGAGTACACTTGCAGGTTTAATTATTTCAATGCGAAAATATAACCCAATATATCAATATTATACTTCTTTATGGACAGTTATTTTGGTTATATTATGATTACCGGGAAAACCGCAACGCAAAACCGCCGCAATCTCCAGCCGAAACGTGCACACACATCAACTATTCCGCCGCACCACCACACGAGACCATTTTATCGTGGGACCTTGCTAGCACCCCGTGTATACGTTTAAACAGTAAGAATACCTTGCAACACTAAGCTACAAAGCAGTAACAAGTGTGTTTCTTCCAGCGTTCTCTGAAACTTACTTCTTCAGACGCCATTTTGGATCGCTGATCGGCGACCGTGACCCATTTCTCCAGTCCAGTTTCTGACCAATGGTAGTCCTTCTTACATGCGTGTGCCATATTTGGGAAACAGAATCGAAACGTATGCAAATACGTATACGAAACGTATGCAGAATTGAATTTTGTGACACAGAATTGAATTTTGTGACACAGAATTGAATTTTATGACATTGAATTGAGTTTTGTGGCACAAAAGTGAATTTTGTGACACAGAATTGAGTTTTGTAGCACAAAAGTGAATTTTGTTGACAAAATCAGTATATATTTAATTTTGTTTTGTTTTGTCAAGTTTATAGGTACAAAAATGAATTTTGTTGACAAAATTGAGCTATGTCCCACTTGGTACGGGGCGCCATGCAGGACAGGTTAATTATGTGTACAAAACCAATTTTGTCCAGACAAAATTGAGTTTTGTAACACTAAAAATCACAAAATCCAATTATGTAAAATTCTGATATACAAAATTCATTTTTGTTATAAAGGATTCAATTTTGTAAAACAGAATTGAGTTTTGTGAACAAAATTCAGTTTTGTGGGACAGAATTCAGTTTTGCCACAAAAGTCAGTTTTGTCCACAAAAATTAGTTTGCGTAACTGATAGTCTATGCCATCTCTACGTTGATTGGTTGAGATCGGTCTCAGTCCATTTTACTAGATGGTGGAGTACACTTGCAGGTTTAAATATTTCCATGCGAAAATATAACCCAATATATCAATATTATACTTCTTTATGGACAGTTATTTTGGTTATATTGTCACGACCAAGGCAGGTAGCGTGGAGTGGTGGACATATTTAAATAAACAAAACCTTGTCATCAACTATAAACTTTAATTATTGTCAACTAGCTTCATTTAACATTAGTTAACCGTTTCCTAGTTTCTGTGTTCAAAGTCACTTTTTCTCTGGATCAAAATCACAAAAATTCACTATAAACTCTCAATGCTGCATTAACCCTCCTAAATGTTAATTAATATGGGTAAAAAGGAATAATAATAGACTCAAAACCAAATTTACCTAAGACTAACAAAAACACGTCTTGTCTCTATAAATACCAATGGCGATCTCCCCGATTTCTGCTATCCATCTCTGCAATATTCTGCCGACAGGCAAAAGAACGCTGACCGCTTGCAGAATTCTGCCAAGATGACATAATTCTGCTATACCATTGCAGAATATGACCCAGAAAGAAAGTGACTTATCTTCACCAATGTGAATTAAAGTATGCTAAAAATTCCTATGTACTGAAAGATTAATCTATAATACATCATTTTCTCACATCAGTCGCAAATATCTTAGTTTGGAAATATGAGAAAAGATCGGAAGAAATAAACTCTGCGAGAAATTCTGCTTTGTTTTGCGGAATTCCGCGCAGAGGTCATGGGTCGCGGAGATTCACGCGAGCATCTTCGGACTTCCGTTTTCAGAACGAGGCTGCACATTGAAAACAAATTTACACGCGGATTTCCGCACATTACTTCTAAAATGCACCGAAGTGAGATAATGACAGTGAATATTAACTATGTGGATATGATTAGATATAAGTACTCTATCATGGAAATCAATTGTAATAACGGTAAGTGTAGGAATTGTCCGATTTAAAACGACCGAAAGAGGAAATAGAAAATAACCATTCCCCACCCACCGCGTAATAAGTACAAAACAGCTAGGCATGCATATACATTGTATGTGAGATACAAAGTATTACAATATTATGATTACCGGGACAACCGCAACGCAAAACCGCCGCAATCTCCAGCCGAAACGTGTACACACATCAACTATTCCGCCGCACCACCACACGAGACCATTTTATCGTGGGACCTTGCTAGCACCCCGTGTATACGTTTAAACAGTAAGAATACCTTGCAACACTAAGCTACAAAGCAGTAACAAGTGTGTTTCATCCAGCGTTCTCTGAAACTTACTTCTTCAGACGCCATTTTGGATCGCTGATCGGCGACCGTGCCCCATTTCTCCAGTCCATTTTCTGACCAATGGTAGTCCTTCTTACATGCGTGTGCCATATTTGGGCAACATAATCGAAACGTATGCAAATACGTATACGAAACGTATGCAGAATTGAATTTTGTGACACAGAATTGAATTTTGTGACACAGAATTGAGTTTTGTGGCACAAAAGTGAATTTTGTTGACAAAATCAGTATATATTTAATTTTGTTTTGTTTTGTCAAGTTTATAGGTACAAAAATGAATTTTGTTGACAAAATTGAGCTATGTCCCACTTGGTACGGGGCGCCATGCAGGACAGGTTAATTATGTGTACAAAACCAATTTTGTCCAGACAAAATTGAGTTTTGTAACACTAAAAATCACAAAATCCAATTATGTAAAATTCTGATATACAAAATTCATTTTTGTTAGAAAGGATTCAATTTTGTAAGACAGAATTGAGTTTTGTGAACAAAATTCAGTTTTGTGGGACAGAATTCAGTTTTGTCAACAAAAGTCAGTTTTGTCCACAAAAATTAGTTTGCGTAACTGATAGTCTATGTCATCTCTACGTTGATTGGTTTAGATCGGTCTTAGTCCATTTTACTAGATGGTGGAGTACACTTGCAGATTTAAATATTTCAATGCGAAAATATAACCCAATATATCAATATTCAGGGGCGTAGCTAACCAATTTGAATCTGCAGGCCCGGTTGACTACTTCGAGCACCGTTGGTGCGAGTATGCTAGGGGGTAGGAAAACAAATCGAAACTAGAAGGTAAATGATGCACTCTGGCACATTATTTTTTCCATTTTCTCGAAAATTCTGCAGGCCCGGGCCTGCAGTGCCTTAATGCAGCTACGCGCCTGATATTATACTTCTTTATGGGCAGTTATTTTGGTTATATTATGATTACAAAATATATACCTCTAGTTCTATCCAAGAATCTTATTGTGACTAATCATGTATGCGGATGCCAGGGCGGCCAAATAACAACTAGTTTATATAAACATTTTAACAATAGCATCGTTTTATTTCAAGTAACCAACATTGGGATAGCGTTATTAAATGTATGTACATAGTCGATACATAATTACAATAAACGGTTGTCATGGCAACCAATTCACAAAATGTTATTTTCCATCCAAGTTCCATCATGTTTGTTGATGATATATTTTTATACATATTATTCAGGCCACATTTTTGTCATACTGTATCTGACCAATGGTAGTCCTTCTTACATGCGTGTGCCATATTTGGGCAACAGAATCGAAACGTATGCAAATACGTATACATTACGCAAACATTGTATTAGCGAGCATACCTCACTATACCCCCAGTTACCTATGTAAACAGGTGTATGATGAGGTATCCGCGCAATAGGTAATGCGGTCAAATAGGTCACGATGCAGTGACTATTTTCGATCAATAACTTATGTTGTAAGCGATTGTAATGTGTATTTTCAATATTTATATCATTAAAATGTATCATATCGATACCCCTTTAAGTAATATTTGTATATTTTAAATGTATTGATGTTCTCATGAAGCGCATGAATATAAGTATTAATTAATCCAGCTTATATTGAGGCAAATCACACAGCCTTAAAACATAGTGCTGGAGTATAAACCATAGTATCGTATATTATTCATAAGTATATCACTATTAAACATTAATTACAATATGTATGCATATTATTAAAACAGTAGATGCTACCGCTGTTTCGCTATATGTGATATTTATAACAACATATTTTTTTTTATTCGTCCGCGTACGGATTTCTGTCACACAAAGCGCCATTTTCAGTTCATATTTTGACCTGTGCATATGAACAGGACTAAGTTTAAATAACGCTCGATTCCGTCCTATTCAATTTTCTCTGCAGAATGTTCAGACTAACTACATAAATAATGCTACTAAATAAGTGTTAACGGCTGGAACATGGTCATCACTAAAAGGAAGAAACCACAGTCGTATTATTTAAAAATAAGATTTACCCGAGACCTCATGGGGGCCGCCATTAATCCAGTGTAAATAATAGACCGTGTGATCCCATTCCCTGAGTAGCCGCTGCTTAGTGAAACGGTGTGCTAATCATGATATTATTTTCCCCAATAATTGGAAACGGTTTGAATTTCTCGGTAAAAACTACGAAAGTCATACAAAATAACGATGTATATTTAACATTGGATACGCGTTATTACTCTCTCATCGGATCGTCAGTTGTCGTCGATAGCGATTTAACGTACTGATCTGGTCTTAATTTATTGTCAACTTTCAACGCCATTTACAGAATATATGGCTAATTTTGGAAATAAATAACGGCAAATTACGATGACGTCTGCTCTGAAATATCTGTCAACTTGCGGACGTAATTTAAGGAAATCGATATATTTTAAGGCTACATCTGCAGGCGTGGATACAGGAGGGGGGGGGGGTCCAGGGGGTCCGGACCCCCCCTGCTCCCGGCAAAAAAGCCGAAAATCTACAATACTCGAATAGTTGGATGACTTTTTTCGTGGCCTAGGTGTCAGGAAATCGCATCTGCGTCGATCTGGCATCTAAAATGTTCATGGGGGAGGACCCCCAGACCCCCCCTACTTTACCATTTCGCGCTCGCGGAGGTCGGCTATGCCGAATTTTAATTACAGACCCCCCCCCCCCCCCCCCCCCCCCCCTCCCCCCCCCCCCTGCAATTATTTCTGTATCCGCGCCTGATCTGTGACTAATTACGAATTTATGTATGGTCTTTGGCTACACCCGACACATTACACAGATCTAGTTGTAAATACACGTCGCTTTGTGTGGGGAAAAAAAATGATAATGCGTAGTTGTGTGTGACGAGGTGTTGATCTGATGACACCACACAGCTGTTACCCTTAGGCAATGTTTTGAAATTGACGTGTCGTTTTGATGTGTGCCGCAACACCTCACTGTCGGAGACAACATGACAATTAACGATATACTCTCGATTATACACAGATCTATTAGACGGCTGGTTATTTAAAATAAAGAGTAGTTCAGTACACCTTCGCCGATATTGTTTTTAGAAAATCAGTAATATTTTCCGTAAATGGTGTTGAAAAGTTAACAAAAATTCTATCACCGTATTTTAGTTGTGCCGATATTGTTTTAAAAAATCAGTAATTTTTTTCCGTAAATGGTGTTGAAAATTGACAAAATATATAGCCGCATTTCTCCGATATTCGTTTAGAAAATCACCAATATTTTCTGTAAATGGTGTTGACACAAAATGCAGCGTTCACGCGGAATTCAAATAAAATAAAAAATAATAATTTAATAAATAGCCATATATGTGACTGCAATTGGAGATATGGGGATTTTGGGAATTATGGTAACTCTAGTTTCTGATCTGATAGTTTAGTCTAAAATGCAGCCAGTGAATTCTGGTCGTGGTAGCCACAGGCGCAGTTCGAACAGTGGTGTGAGCAGATGGAGGACAATAATTATTTCAAATTCATAAAAAAATGTTTGCTGTCCGAAAATTAATTAATTGTGACCGCCAAAAAAAATAGATTTTGGAACAGTAAAACATTATATGGTATAGACAGTACCTCAAACTTAAAAAAAAACAGTAACAAACTGTCTGTGTATATATTACTTAAACTTAAAAAAACAGTAACAAACTGTCTGTGTATATATTACTGAAAGACAGACACTTTCATTGTTGGTAAGTTTCTATCAATTTATAGGTATTTTTATTAAAATCATAAAATTGTGAAAATATTAAAATCACAAAAATAATATATATGGAGAAAAAAATATATACCACGTCGAGGTAATTAAATCAATGAAGTCGGCGACCTTAACCTCACGACTATTGCGCCATTTACGACAATCACAGTTATACAGAAGTGCTATCAGAATTACGCAACCATTTGAACGTAATAATTATTAAATTATTTGCAACTCCATCTACAACGATACCGTTACAGAGATACGCTATTGAAACAACATGTATTAGTACCCATAACATAACAAAGTAATGTATCATTATATATCACAGGAGATAGCTTAAAACTATATATACTAATCATAAACAGAACAATCCGCTTGGCTTGTATGAAAATAGTTCGCGTGATATTGATTATCTCCCTTGCCGAAAGTAGTTCAGTGATTTATTAATTCCAAATAAGACGTGTTTGCGTAATGCGAAACGTATGCAGAATTGAATTTTGTGACACAGAATTGAGTTTTGTGACACAAAATTGAATTTTGTGACACAGAATGGAGTTTTGTGGCACAAAAGTGAATTTTGTGACACAGAATTGAGTTTTGCGGCACAACAGTGAATTTTGTTGACAAAATCAGTATATATTTAATTTTGTTTTGTTTTTGTCAAGTTTATAGGTACAAAAATGAATTTTGTTGACAAAATTGAGCCATGTCCCACTTGACGCCCCGTACGTAGGATATAGTGTATTAGTAATAATGTATTAAACTTTTTTAGACAAAAAAAAGAGATTTGCCATGATAATATGTGACTTGTTTTTTGCCAGTGGATCTTGCAGTCTACTAATGGTCTCAACTGTTTGTTAGAAGTACAATGAATGAATGATTAACCCTTTCACCACTAATGGACTTTGATGTGTTAATTTTGCAATGAATGAATCCAATCGTCACAAACTGATTTTCAGACTAGTACATTTTTTAAAAGGGGGTGTTTTTGTTGTAAATAATGTGAAAATTGCTTGCAAAAAGTGCAGATCCAGATGAGACGACTCGTCACGAGCCGGCTTATCTGGATGTACACTGTTTGCCAATACCACTTTGCAGGCCTGTGGTGTTGAAAGGGTTAATAGGCGAATAGTGTAGTCCATGACTAGACTGCACAAACAGTACAACAAGCATTACACACCATACACTAAATATATAAGTGAATTTGACTAGACAAATAGGGCTTATAACATTTGCTACCAGTGTAGACCCAGATCAGCCTGCGCTTCTGCACTATTAGCCATTTAGTACTGGAAGCAGCCATTGTGCTTCAAACAAACAGTATGTATCATATTTTAGACTAAACTATCAGATCAGAAACTAGAGTTACCATAATTCCCAAAATCCCCATATCTCCAATTGCAGTCACATATATGGCTGTGACTGGAGACATGGGGCTTATGGGTTTTGCGACCACAGTAGATCAGGATCTGCACTGTTCGCCATTCCAGGAATGAAACGTAAATCTTGTTTCTAACAAGCATCATAGATCGTCATCAGGCTACAGGTGTGTGCTGTTTGATCAGGAGCCACGGCACAATTCTCATAAGCCCCATTTCGCCAGTCACAGCCACATATATTAATTTCCGTCTTGTGGACTACACTATCTATGTCGCTAGACATTGTTACATGTGTATGTATAGAGCCAGATCAGCCTGCAGTCGGCCCGAGCTACAACTACTGACCCTGGTCAGACAGCCCAGAAGAGCAGACTGATATACGTGTATACTCAATGTGAGCAGTAATATTGCATAAATCAATGACTTCGCGTGAATGACGTCAAATCTATTTAAGTAAAGGACATATAACATGGAAGTACTGAATTCAGATCGTTGAACTTTCTACGACTTGTTCATAGTTCCGGATGAAAGGGATGTAATTACCAGATACTTCCATAAAATAAAACGCGAGTTTGAAACAATAACACCGCGTCAGAAACTAAAATTCGGCACCATACTGGACTACTCGAAAGAGAAGCATTCGATAAGATGCAGGAAAGTGGTGTTCTTGTTGTCTCAATACACGCTGGGGTCTTTGAAAACAATGGTGCCGATATGGCTGGACGCTCTCGGAATAGATGCCAAGGAGCGAGATCGGTATCTGATAATAAATCACGACGAGGCAATGGGTGATAATGGATCAGGTGACGGGATACGACTGGAAGCGGGGAATGTCATTCATGTTGCCAATCTTGACCGCGGCCATCTGTGGTGGCCAAAGCTGTTGCTATTTTGTTTCCAAAGGAAGAAAATAAAGTTGGGCAAGGCGGTCGGCGATACATCTTGTTTCTTGAAAAAAATCCAAAATAAGCGGAGAATACAGCAGACAACTATTGGCTGACATTAGGGATGGTTTGAACTTGATGGATATTGCCGTTAGTGACACCGTGTTTGGAGCGACCTGTTGTGTGCTTGTGATAGATGGTGGACGTAGGAGGTGGTGGTCAACTGCGGATGTCGATGTGCTGGACGCCATTCAAACTGCCAATGTGAAGGAATGGGGTTAAAGTTGTCGTCCGATGACTAGGCACAACATGTTCTTCATAAGGATTAATGTACATGCATGTGTATGTATATAATTGTGTAACTATTCCATCAGTTTTAAACATTACGAGTGCCGCTATACAGATATAATCATTTAGTAATGTTTAATTTACTGATAGAGACGTGCGTTTGTATAAAGCTATTTTGATATGCAAATGAAGCAGGGTATTTTAAAATTATGTATATCAATAAAATGCGTCATCTGAATTAATATTTTTATCGACATATTATAAAGTATATTCATTGCACATCAAAACATAAATAGAGAAACTAAATACTTGTTTCTGTTAAATTTGGTGTCCCATCTGTGATGCACAGACTGTTCTTTATTGGAATACCTGCACAGTTATACACTTATTTAATTCCTATAAATAGAAATTAAATACGTGTATACTTGTGTAAGTATTCCAACTATTCCAATAATTAGAGCTAGCATTACATATTTAAAGCTAGCTCCAAATTATTTAGAGAGCTCTTCAAATGATTTGGAGCTAGCTCTAAATAGTTAATGCTAGCTCTAATTATTTAGAGCTAGCATTAATTATTTGAGTTGATGTAGGTGTGGCGTTCCATACAAGTATGGCCCATAATTATGGTCCATACTTCCCCCATGCAGTCGCCCAACTTCTTTCACCGACGCCGCCAAATACATGTTCATATAGAAAATACAAGATACATTTAGTCATTAATATTTATTTTTCCAGGCGAGAGGTTGCAGGGTGCACACAGTATCTACTGGCAGTACGGTGATTCCACGCGAACTGAGACGGGTAACAAACTGTCCACACAAACAAAACGAGATGTTGCGGTTCTGGCTGTGGCTACTCAGGGACCTGGGCGTTATAGACATAACTTGTGACATTTCTGTCAAAGCCACTACACGTCCACCAGCTGGTCTCACGTTTAAGGTATACAAAAGCCTGGTCTGGTTGAGATGGAAAAAACAACGAACAGTGACGAAAACGACTTCCGAGCCACGAACACGGTTTGTGGTTATAGAGAAGAAAATGGATGCGGGACCGTGGACAGTTGTGGACCGCGTGAAAGAAGTGAAGGAGAGTCACCGCACAAGTGACGGCGATATGAGGTTAGTCAAGAACTACCAGCTGCCTGTGAAGATCGAATTCGAGTTGGAAGAATCGCAATATATGAATCTTTCCCATGCAAGCGTAGAATATTCTGTTCACGGTTGCATTACTCGTTGTCTAGAACCGTACACTGGATGTCTCACTCAAGGTGCTTGTGTACATTTCCTGCATGCATACTCTGCCCGCCGTTACTGCTGTACCCACGGACGCCGCTCGCCTGGGTTGGGTATTGGAAGTACACAAATACGGGTGAGAAGCGACACGTGTATATAACTGCCCTAATTGCAGCAATGTGTTCAGAACTGCTTGGTGTATGTAGCACCCGTAATGTGGAACTACAGTGAAACCGCTCTAAACTGGACACCCTGGGATGGTGTGTTTCTGTTCTCAAAAAATATGAAACTTGCTTGTAATGAGCCGGCTCATCTGGATCTGCATTGTTTGCAAACACCGCTGTAGCGGGCGTTCGGGTGCAAAAGGTTTATACCTGTTATGGTATCACGGAAATAACGTAGTGCATACCGATAATGTTCATCTTGCCAGGGATGCCCAGAGTGGATGAGTATTCTCTTTTCTCTCGACATGTTATTGTGTGAACTGTCAACATACAGCATGAGCTTTTATGCAAAATAACACAAATATCTATTCTTATCAACTTAATATCTGATACGTCACCCAGTTTAGGACTTCGACATTATTAAACTGATTTTTGTAATGAGGCGACATGACAGGGGCTTGAAAAATAAGTAAATACAAATCCACTACCGGAGACATCATCTGAGACATCAAGGACAAAACACTGTTTAAAACATACCCAAGTTTACTCGGATATTAAATATCTAGAAGGTAGACACTCGCGATCTTTTCAACCAACGGAAGTGGTACTAGTGTACATTGTGCCCGGCTCGCTAATTTCAGTAATTGTAATGCGCGAGAAGGCCGGGACCCTGGTGGTACTGGCCTTCGCGCGCGTTACAATCACTGAATTAGCGAGCCGGGCTCAAGGTTAATAATCCACTTCCGTTGGCTGAAAAGATGGCGAGTGTCCTACCTTCTAGATATTTAATATCAGTGTAAAAATGTGTATGATTTTTAGAGGCTGTTCTCATTCATACCACAATTGTGCCTGTGGTGGAACCACCTATGTTCGCCGGACCAATCTTATGATGCTTCCAATGCTCCTGTGTCATGGTCAGACCCTTAGAAAAGTCAGTGTCATGGCCCACGAGAGGGAGGGTGTTACACAAACCCTCACCTACTGACGAATCTAGCCCCAGGAATGTAAGCGTACTGTTATTTTGGTATTGAGCCCTACAACCAGAATTATGTTGACCCACGGGTGGAAGACCCGGACCTCGGATCCAGTAAATGACCCATTCGGAAAAAATTACCACACCCACCAATTTCTGTTAATAGACTATACAGTTGTATACGTTATAAATTTGTATAGTCTGACAGTTTTTTACAAATCTACAACACTCTACCCTTCCACTAACCTCGCATGAATGTGTATGCCCCATTACGATAGTGGAGGGGGTATTTAGTGTTACTATTGTCCGTCACAAGGTTAACGTTTTTGTTTGAGCATGGACTCTTTAATAGTATTATGCCTACAGCCACCATACTTGAATACTACCATGAGCCAGTGATGTGCACCACAAATCACTCTGAAACAAATGACTGTCATGTGACCTTGACCAACAATTGCCATATTTATATAGTTATTTCCCTTGGTTTAAAGTTTTTGTTTCAGCTTGTATTTTCAGTACTATTTGGCATACAGCCATTATACTTGCACACTATCATGAGCCAGTGATATGCATCACAAACTGTGAATCGGCACATTAAGAAGTTCGCCGGATTTTCTCAAGTATGTCATAAATTATATATCCCTTGAAGGATTACATAAATATTGCAACACAGTATACCTGTGGACAAATGCTTACAACCTTTTCGACGTAACAAAATGGATATGTGTTTCAACGACATTTCGAAGGTGACACATGTTAATGATGGCGCAAGTGTGTGACAAATGTTCAGGTGATTCAAGTGTCCAAGTATTGAAGCAATCCTTCGCGTAACATTGAAGATATTATAATACATGTTGGAGAAACTCTTACAAACTTTTCGACGATAACAAAATCTAAAGAGATTATAGTAACTTTATAGAACATTGATGCATCTGGCAACTTGAATAAAAAAACAGAATCTCAAACAAAAACAAGATGGCAATGATGGCCCTATATCGCTCACCTGTGCAATGTCAAAACAATCAAGCAAATACTGGTATGTAAAGTTGTCACTACATATACATCAAAATAAGCCCATAACAGGCACACAATGTCAATGCGACAAACTTGAGAAGTCACCAGGGTAGGAGTTGTCTCGCGATATGTACAGATATATCTTACACAACTTTGTGAGGTTTGGAGAACACAACAGGATGCTTCCAGCCTACTTTTTATTGAAATCCTTAGATTTTATGTATTATATGACCATATTCCGTAAACAATTTGACCCCTATTTGACCCCCTCGGGCCACTGCATGCCCATTTTTGACCCAGAGGTCACCATTTTAACAGCTTTGAAAAAGCATTGTACATCGATCATTCCTGTCAAGTTTCGTCGAAATCGGTCAGGTGGTTCGTGAGAAGATTTTTTAAGAATTTATGCTATTTTTAGACAGCGGCCATCTTGGATTAACGACGACCGCCATTTTAACAAAACTGAAAAGACTTTACCAATGCACCATAACTCGAAGTTTGGCCACCAATGGCCAAGCGGTTTGTATGAAGAAGACATTTGAAATGTCTAATAAAAAAACGACCTTTTGACCTTTCGGCGGCCATCTTGGATGATGTAATCATTCGATTCGATGAAAACAGCACCACAGCGATCGCCTTATCAATACCTTTGATTTGATATATTATAAGACCATATTCCCTCAAAAATGAAATGTGACCCCTATTTGACCCCATTGTTGACCCCATTGTTGACCCAGGGGTCACCATTTTAACACATTTGAAAAAGTATTGTACATCGATCATCTCTGCCAAGTTTCGTCGAAATCGGTATGCTTGTTCGTGAGAAGATTTTTTAAGAATGTATGCTATTTTTAGACGGCGGCCATCTTGGATTAACGACGACCGCATTTTAACAAAACTGAAAAGACTTTACCAATGAACCATACATGCGAAGTGTGGCCACCAATGGTTTATCGGTTTGTATGAAGAAGACATTTGAAATGTCTAATAAAATAACGGCCATCTTGGATGATGTAATCATCCGATTCGATGGAAACAGCACCACAGCGATCGCCTCATCAATACCTTTGATTTGATATATTATAAGACAATCAAAAATGAAATTTGACCCCATTTTTGACCCAGGGATCACCATTTTAATAAATTTGAAAAAGCATTGTACATCGATCATCTTTGCCAAGTTTCGCAGAAATCGATCTGGTGGTTCGTGAGAATAAGATTTTTTTAAATGTTGTGCTATTTTTAGACGGCCGCCATCTTGGATTAACGATGACCGCCATTTTAACAAAACTGAAAAGGCTTTACCAATGGACCATAACTGCGAAGTTTGCTACCAATGGCCAAGCGGTTTGTATGAAGAAGACATGTGAAATCTCTAATAAAAGAACGACCTTTTGACCTTTCGGCGGCCATCTTAGATGATATAATCATCTGATTTCGACAAAAAAATGCTCCTAAGTGATCGTTTCGTCAATACCTTCGAATTGATATATGACATGACCATATTCGGTCAAATGTGAAATTTGACCGCCACCATTTGAAGGAATCTGAAACATCGTTAACTATGGATCATTCAGATCAAGCTTCGTCGAAATCGGCCTGGCGGTTCGTGAGAAGAAGATTTGTTGAAAATTTTACCTACTTTTCAACGGCGGCCATCTTGGATTTCGCGATGACCATCATTTTAACAAAAATGAAAAGGCTTGACCCACTGACCATTACTGTGAAGTTTGGCCAATATTGGCCTAGTGGTTCACGAGAAGAAGACGTTTGTAATCTATATTGAAAGAACGACCTTTTGACCTTTCGGCGGCCATCTCGGATGACGTGACGTAATTACCAGATTTAGACTAAAAAAAAGCTCCAGCGTGACTGTCTCGTCGATACCTTCGATTTGATATATAACAACCATATTCGGTTAAATGTGACATTTGACCCCTACTTGACCCCTCCTGCCCCGCCCATTTTTGACCCGGTGTCCACCATTTGAAGGAATCTGAACCAGCGTTAGCTATCGATCATTCATACCAAGTTTCGTAAAAATCTGCCAAACAGTTCGCGAGAAGAAGACTTTTTAAGAAGTTGACCTACTTTTCAACAGCGGACATCTTTGATTTCGCGATGACCACCATTTAAACAAAAATGAAACGGCTTGACCCACTGACCATTACTGTGAAGTTTGGCCAATATTGGCCAAGTGGTTCACGAGAAGAAGACGTTTGTAATCTATATTGAAATAACGACCTTTTGACCTTTCGGCGGCCATCTCGGATGACGTAATTACCTGATTTCGACAAAACAAATCTCCGGAGTGACCGTCTCGTCGATACCTTCGATTTGATATATGACATGACCATATTCGGTCAAATGTGACATTTGACCCCTACTTGACCCCTCCTGCCCCGTCCATTTTTGACCTGGGGTCCACCATTTGAAGGAATCTGAACCAGCGTTAACTATCGATTATTCATACCAAGTTTCGTAAAAATCCGCCTGGCAGTTCGCGAGAAGAAGATATTTTAGGAATTTGACCTACTTTTCAACAGGGGCCATCTTTGATTTCGCGATGACCACCATTTAAACAAAAATGAAAAGGCTTGACCCAATAACCATTACCATGAAGTTTGGCCAATATCGACCAAGCGGTTCACGAGAACAAGAGGTTTTAAATCTTTATTAAAATAACGACCTTTTGACCTTTCGGCGGCCATCTTGGATGACATGACCATCCAATTTCGACAAAAAATGTACCAGAGCGATCGCCTCTTTGATACTTTCGATTTGATATAGACACGACCATATTCGGTAAAAAATAAAATTTGACCCCAATTTGACCTCACGGGTCACGCCCATCTTTGACCCCGGGGTCACCATTTTCACAACTTTGAAAGAGCATTGTACATCGATCATTCCTACCAAGTTTCGTCGAAATCCGGTTAGCGGTTCATGAGAAAAAATAGTTTAAGAATTTATGCTATCTTTAGACGGCGGCCATCTTGGATTAGCGATGACCTCCACATTAACACATCTGAAAAGTCTTCACCCATGGACCATAACGTTTAAGTTTGGCTACCATGGACCAAGCTGTTCATGTGAAGAAGGATTTTGAAATCTCTAATAAAAGAAACCCTTTGACCTTTCGGCGGCCATCTTGGATGACATAGCCATCCGATTTCGACAAAGAATGCACCAGAGTGATCGCCTCGTCGATATCTTCGATTTGATATATTTGATATATGACATGACCATATTCGGTCAAAATTAAAAGTTGACCCCACGGGCCACGCCCATTTTTGACTCTAGGGTCACCATTTTAACAAGGTTGAAAGAGCATTGTACATCAATCATTCCTACCAAGTTTTGTCAAAATCCGGTTGGCGGTTCTTCAGAAGAAGATTTGTTTTGAAGAATTTGTGCTAGTTTTAGACGGCGGCCATCTTGGATTACGTAATGACGTCATTTTAACAATTGTGTAAATCCCCCTACCTAAGGACCATGACCATGAAGTTTGGTGACTATAGGCCCAATGGTTACCGAGGAGAAGACGTTTGAAAATGTTCACGGGCGGACGACGGACACATTGCGGTAACAATAGCTCACATGAGCTTCGCTCAGGTGAGCTAATACATATATTAATAACATCCACCCTCCCACTCACATTCATTCCCCAAACCCCGTGTCTGAGAACCAAAGTACTGTTTTCAGGCCTAATGTACCGGTATGGCAGAATGCACGCGATCGTGTGGGAAAATCTTACAATGGTGGTGAATGGGAGCACCCGGGCGCATTTGAATAGTTTAGAAAGCTGTGTCATGTACAGTGGAACCTCTCTAAACCGACACCAAGAAAACACATGTGACCTTATTTTTGTATGAGTTTCTTGGTCATTTATCTCAGATGATAATGTATGTTCGTGATCGCATAGCACACAACAGTGGCTCAGAATGATCACATGCCTGATTTACAGTGAAACCTCTCTAAGCCTGACACCCTGGGGACCTCCCAGTGTGTCCGGTTTAGAGAGTTCACTGTATATACAAACAATAATCCAGCATCCAAGCCATGCTAAAAGCCAATGTGGGCTGTGCCAAATTTGCAACGCTTTATCGGATATTGATTGATTGATTGATTGAAGCTAAGTTACCGAAACGACAGTTTTCGAATTATTCAATCAGTCTTGTTTAGATGGAACGTATCTTGCAGTTTATGGTATCAGAATCTTCATAAATTACTTATTCTTTTTTCATTTATGTGCTTTAACCGCAAACAGTTACGTTTCGTATTATTTTATTGTTTACCTGCAACACATTTGCATTACCCTCCGTTGTATTTCCTAATTTTGCATTTGTTTTATTCTCCCCGAGGGGAGTGGGCCGATCCCGGAGGTACTGCAATACCGGGCCAACCCGTGGCGAGAGCGAAGCAAGCCCCTGCCATCTCGCCTAGTCCCAAAAATCAGTTTAATTTCGAAGTCCCCCAATGGGAGACGTATCAGATAGTAAGCTGATAAGAACAGATAAATTTTTTTATTTATTTTTGTATTTTTCATATCGCCTCAAACTACAGTATTTCATTATTAAAGTTATTGGGAATTTTACCTATTATCATATAAATATTTATTTATCACATTGTTTCCTTACATCTAGTTAAATGTGTTATACTTTCCTAGTTACTATAGTTACTTTAAGAAATTAAAATTAAATAAACTGAGATATTCACGATAAACTGATATTTTTCGCTCAGCCAATGTAATTTCCATTTGTTTCAGTCTATTTATAATCCAAGCAACAGCTGTTGTTTGCGCACTACAGGGACATAATTAAACCTAACCCAAATCCCTGCGCACTATACAGCTGTATAGAGAATGTAGAACAGAAGACAATAAAGATATCAGTATGAATATGAACTGCATCGCGTCTTGTACCGTAAACTGTGATCACCTTTTTTTCATGGAGACTTGTTGCGGGCAGTAACTCTGCAACCTTTCGGGAGTTTCTGTCCGCAACATGGGTTTTGTAACCGTTTCATTTATAAATGTATTTCTTTTTTAGATGGGCGATTACCATTGATTTATCATATAACGGTTTAAACATAACCATTTACCACACATTTGACTATTCGCTGCTACTTTCAATTTTCGTATGGATGTTATGGGATCTTTTTTCTCACAATACGATCGCTGGGGTGTGTCTCTCCTACTAAACAAGACGATCGCCTCGAAGGTCAAGGTCACAAAGGCCAATGTCACAATATGACGAAGTTCAAAACTATTGATGCGAAGGTAACGGTCACCAAAGTCAAGGTCACACAAATGACACGGGGTGGATAGTCATCAAAGTGAGGAAGCTATTGGTGAAGTTTGGTAATGATCCGATTAATGAATCAAGATATGCAACATTTGGACGTACATCCGAAATTATTGACACGAAAGTCAATGTCACCAAGGTGGCGGTCAATTTCACCTGAATGCCACTGGATGGATAGCTATCAGTGTGAGGAAGCTATTTATAAAGTTTGGTGATGATATGACTAACGGAACAGGAGACGTAGATTCTATGTCCAAACTTGTTGACACCAAGGTGAAGGTCACAAAGGTCAAGGTCAGCCGAATTACACTGGTTCCATCAATGTGAAGAAGCTATTTATGAAGTTTATAAATGATCTGATAAACGGATCAAGAGATATCTAAATTATTGATATGAAGGTCAATGTCAGCAACATGAAGGTCAGTTTCACCCGAATGACACTAGATGAATATCTATGAATGTGAGGAAGCTATTGCTAATGTTTGGTCATTATCTAACTATAGAGATATGTGCACGTAGCCTACGGTCACCCGAACGACACTGGCTGCCGGGATAGCCATCAATGTGAGGAAGCTATTGATGACGTTTGGTAAGGATCCGACTAACGGATCAGGAGGTATTCAACATTTGGACGTATGTACACAATTATTGACACAAAGGTTAAGGTCACCACGGTGAAGTTCAATGTCACCAAAATGTCACTGGATGGATGGCTATCAATATGAGGAAGCTATTGATGAAGTTTGGTAATGATCAGTCATTCCACTAGCGGATCAAGAGTCATGCGAAATTTGGACTATGTCCAACATGTACGTCTCACAAAGGTTAAGGCCGCCAAGGTGAAGATCTATGTCTCCCGAATGACACCGGATGGATAGCTATAAATGTGACGATGCTGTTGATGAAGTTTGGTAATTATCCGACTAACGGATCAAGAGATATGCGAACTTTGGACTATGTACACAATTTACATTCCACAAATCTGAAAGCTGGGATCCCACGTGCCAGGTTACAATATAGGGAGACAGATAGTTTTGCATATTTTGTAGATATGACATTTTCTGACAAATTAAACATTTTTTCCCCTTTTTCCAATTATTGATTGGTATTATTATGCATTTTATATCAGACGTAAATTTCCACACTGATATCAGGGGCGATAACCGCAATAACCGTGCTTCCTTAAAATGTTAACGGACAATACTATTTATTCTCTGTAAATGTATTTATATTTGATGTGCAATGATCATACGTTATAATCTGTCGAAAATAAAATTATTTCAAGTGACGCATTTAATTAGTATAAATAATTAATTATTATCATGACTCATTTGCATATGAAAATAGCCTGCTACCACCGCGAGTCACTATCAGTAAAATAATTATTAATAAAAGGCAGAAAATGTTCTTTATAGGCATTAAATAAGTGTATTCCACCAGTTCTAAAACTTACGAGTGACCGCTATACATCATACTTGTGATGTTTCTTCAATCGGCCACCGGGGGCATTCGTGTGCCGATAGGCCACATTGTCTTGTCTTGTTTTGTATGCCCCCGGTCTCGGTAGAGTCGAATGCATATAGTGTTTGGAATGTGTGTCCGAGTGTGTGGTACATTTAGAAATTCGCCGGTGTTTCTCATTTCTGTCATAACCTCTATATTTATTGATGGATTACTTTACTATTTCACTACATCATACTTATGGACAAATCCATGCTGTCCTTAATATGACATTTACCTTTTGAATTTCACAACTTCGAACTTTTTCACACATTAAGAAGTTTGCCGGAGTTTCTCAATTCTGTGATAACTTATATATCCCTTGATGCATTGCTTTAATATTTCAATACAGCATACTTGTGGACAAATGCCACATATCCATGCTACCCTTAGCAGGACCTTGACCTTTTGACCTTCACAACTTTGAACTTTTTGACACATTAAGAAGTTTGCCAGAGATCTCAATTCTGCCATAACGTTTATATCTCTTGATGGATCACTTTAATATTTCAATACATCATACTTATGGACAAATGCCACACGTCCATGATGCCGTTAATATGACCATGCCCTTTTGACCGTCACAACTTTAACTTTAACACATCTTACTTGTTGACAAATATCACACGTTCATGCTGTCCTTAATATGACATTGACCGTTTGGCCTTCATACTTGTGTTTATGAATACTTATCACTTTTGTTTAATTAACTTTGCCACAGTTTCTCCAATCTACCACCGGGGGCATTCGTGTGCCACATTTCTTGTTGTTTAAGTTTAAGTTTCTGAGGGGTATACCCATTTGTGTTACTGATTATTTTTTCCATGGAGTTATCCGCTCTTGTATACTGGCTACACATCGACGGGCGTATGTTGTGACCTTTGGCACTCTTGTTGTTGATAACCAGCAGACATTAAAATTTAATTATGCATTGTAAAGATTAATATGGAATGAGATTGGTAAATCACCTCTTCCGTTATCAGATACCATTGTCTTTCAATTCATTACAAGACAATGGAAACAAACGCGTCCAGCTATATTCATATTCAAACTGACAGTTTAATTGTTTCTACAACAGGCGATCGGCATGTTGATAGGATAGTGTATTATACTTGTTTAGACAAACAAAAGAGATTTGCCATGATAATATGTGACTTGTGTTGGCCAGTGGATCTTGCAGTCTACTAATGGTCTCAGCTGTTTGTTAGAAGTATAATGAATGAATGCTTAACCCTTTCACCCCTAAGTACCTGGAATGGATTTTGATATGTTAATTTTGCAACCAATCCAATCGTCACAGAATGATTTTCAGACTAGTCCAAGTTTGAAAAGGGTGTGTTTTTGTTCTAAATAATGTGAAAATTACTTGCAAAAAGTGCAAATCCTAATGAGACGGGTCGTCACGTGCCGGCTCATCTGGATCTACACTATTTGCCAATACCACTATACAGGCCTGTGGTGTTGAAGGGTTAATAGGCGAATAGTGTAGTCCATGACTAGACTGCACAAACAGTACAACACCACATGTTGATCATGAAAAGACATTACACACCATACACTAAATATATAAGTGACTTTGACTAGACAAATAGGGCTTATGACATTTGCTACCAGTGTAGACCAGATCAGCCTGCGCTTCTGCACTATTCGCCATTTAGTACCGGAAGCAGCCATTGTGCTTCAAAAAAACAGTATGTATCATGTTTTATACTACTATCCGATCAGAAGCTAGAGTTGCCATACTTCCCATAAGCCCCATATCTCCAATTGCAGTCACATATATGGCTGTGACTGGTGAAATGGGGCTTATTTTGCGACCAGTGTAGATCCCTATCAGCCTATGCATCGGCATAGTCTGCTCAGGATCTGCAGTGTTCGCTATTCCATCAATGAAACGTCGGTCATGCTTCTAACAAGCATCATAGATTGTCATCAGACTACAGGTGTGTGCTATTTGACCAGGAGTCACGCTAGTCACAATTCGCATAAGCTCCATGTCTCCAGTCACAGCCACATATAGTAATGTCCGTATTGTGGACTACACTATATATGTCTCTAGACATTGTTACATGTGTAAGTATAGAGCCAGATCAGCCTGCAGTCGACTCGAGCTAATACTTACAGGAGTAAAGTAGAAATTTATGATGATGAGGTAGGAAGTTGCAAACTTTCAAACCAAATGCCAAATTCGAAAGGAAAAATAAATGTGTACATGAACTATTCTCCAGATTCAACTGCCAAGCTGCTTTAGTAGATATGCAATTACAATAATCATGGGCCTGTGGCCTATGCCTATATGTGGCTGTGACTGGAGAAATGGATCAGTGTAGAAGTTCAGACCAGCCTGTGCATTCGCACAGTGTGATCAGGATCTACACTGTTCGCCATTCTATCAATGAACCACTCGTCATGATTCTAACAAGCAATACAGATTGTTACTAAGCTGCATGCGTATGCTATTTGATCAGAAGCTACACTAGTCACGAATCCTATAAGCCCCATTTCTCCAGTTATAGCCACTTATCACATTCTGAGCATGTACGTGGTTCTCGAACTTAAAACCAGTACGTTTTATTGGTCGAGGCTGAGCTGTACTGAGATTGCAAATGAATAAAAGGAGATGACATACTAATTCTCAGCATAACTATACATGTAGTATATCGAAACCCGGAAGTTCACGTTGTTGTGAGCAACGTTCCACTGTAGGCGTGTTTACTATGCTATAATTAAACTAATTAGCTATAATTAAGCTTCACAAACGAAGCGAAATTACAGAGTTTGACTGACGCACCAATCTTCAGTTATTCATCAATAATTCACTGGTGTGACAAAAGAACAATGTCTCTGTAATTAAACACTTTTTAATTGGAATGTTGTTCAACTTAAACTAATTTATTAACGCGGTTATCTTAATGCGCGGAATTTTATACCACTTAATTATTAAATTTGTGTTTTAATGTGACTCGTCTGTCAAGGGAAACAATTGAAAGAGACCAGTCGTGACATTCGCACCTCGTTAGGCAAACAAATCACCCGACAACAGCCTTACATGCACGGGTTATCGAGAGTAATTAATGTTGTTTTGAGTACTCAAGGGACCGTGTCTTTGGTTCGAGAGTTCGAATTTGCCATAGTTCGAATTTGAATGATTTATATAGGAAATTTGTCGGGACTGCGGGGAGTTCGAGTTTTCCGGACTGTTCGACAAAGACGTGTTCGAGAGATCGAATTGTTCTTCGTTATTTCAGAAATATGCAAGCACTTTGAACATTTTTCAACTTTTGACGCCATTTACGGAAAATATTGTAAATTTTGTAAACGTATTTCATGAAATAACGCAGATGTCCGAAGGTACAAAATCGTATGGCATGTCTCATATTTGGTGCTCTTCGGGCCGGAGAAACACTTATACATTGTACTGTAAGCTGTACTGGCAGGTATGATAAGACACCCACAAGATGGCGGTCGGTAACACATTTGAAAGGTAAGTGCTTCAATTTTTACTGTTTTTCCCTTTAAAACTAGCAAAAATCACGAACTAAACGTGGTAATCCTGTGTATAAATGTTGTCTTAACCCTCGGTTGCTCTTGTCAGGGTCCATCTCTCGCTAATATAAGCAGGAACGACCAAAAAACGTGAACATTTTCAAAATGAAGCGAGAGAACGGTCTTTACCGAGGTCGCACCACTGGAAGGTTAAGACTCCGGAAGCAAGTTAAGCAAAAATACGTCTGGACGGTGAAGACATCGACAGTTTCACACGGATTATGTATGGTACAGACGCCGAAATCTGTACGGTACGGACATTTGACATGCATGGTGCAGGTGAAACAGGAAATTGGCTATACTATGTTAGTCTGACATTAAGGATTTTTGGGCCATATGCGACTTCATGTAGAGAGTTACTGATGATATTGGAAAATCGCCGGGGTAAAATATATTATTATTGGAAAGTAAATAAAAATATTATGTGTTTGTTTACTATTTACATTATTATAGCAACACTATTTTCTGTGATGAATATGATTTATCGTAGAGTGAAATCTATCGGATTTCACCCAAGTTACGATGACCAAATTTGTGTCACGTGGTCTGTTTACATCACGCCGACTTCCAACCATGCAAGCACTGTAAGCTTGACACAGTTATTCGGTTGTGTATGAAGGAAAAAAAACAAGAAACAACACTACCAGAAGACACCGATAATGTAAAACAAAACATTTATAAAGTTTATTGTTATTTGTAAATATCAATGATTTATACATTTGCAAACGGTGGTACAAGTTGATACACATGTATAATATACATTTTGCAACATGATTTAAAAGGCTTAACTTGACGTTGAACTACAGGAGGCTGCATTGGTTCAATGGTAGCGCGCTGGACCGGTAATCCAGAGACCCATGGTTTGATCCCCGGCTACGTCGAGACTGATGTTCGACTTCAAATTATCTGATGTTTTGTATGCATGTACATAGTTATGGAAATACATTCAGTATATTTTGCATGACCTTTAAGACAATCATATATAAACGTGTCTTGAGAAAGCATATATATGGGTGGTGCAACGTAAAATGTGTGGCCCGCTATTATCCTTGTTACTTCACGTCTGAATTATAAATGTGAAAGTTAAGGTCATATAGAGACGGGGTCACCCTTTAAAGTCTCATCCGACATACCAGTGCGATGTAAATACTATGTAAGAATATTTCACGCCTAGGGTGCTGACGTGCAATAACACAATTATCCCCTATGCCACGGCCCATCTCTTTTACATGTGAACTATTTTTGCGTTTGTTTATGCCCCCGCCACCGAATAGTTAGGGGGGTGCATCATATAGTGTTGACGGCGTCCGTACATCCCGTCCGTCCATCTGTCCGTCCGTCCGTACGTCCCGAAACCTTAACGCTCGAGTAAATGTCTTTTAACGTCTGTTTCCTTACATGTATCTGCTTGATATTTCACAAACGCATTGCTATAATGGTCTTCTACCGCTCTGCGACAAATCCACGATCGTCCCGCCCCTGCTAAGCTCAGGGTCAATGTCACATACTTCGTGCATATATAAATATCTTATACTTTCTGTTTCCTTGCACGGATCTACTTGATATGTCACACCCACATTGCTCTACCGCACTGTGAAAAATCCACAATCGGAATTCATCCTTACCGGTATCCCGAACGGAGAGCTAGTTTGGCCCTGAGGTACGTCTTTGACATTCTTGTATGTGAGGGTTTAATCTGGTTATACCTCATTGTATGAGATATACGATTGTTACTAATCCTATTACTTTTAGGGGAAGGGGCCAATTGACTTTGGTGTGGTATGGACCTGGCACCAGGCCATGGTTATTCTAATTTCCGGGCTGAATAAATCTTTATTTTGATGTAATATTCTGTTCTGATTTTGGGACCTCCTCTCCCCCCCCCCCCCCTAATGCAGCTGATTATATAAGACATCGAACGCGTTGACCCGGCCTTAAATTATTACCCTAGTTGTTGATAGGCCGTTAAACACCAATATATCAATCATATACTTATTAGTCATCATCCATATTTTCATTACGTGGCCCACTCATACGGCCCTGTGCTCAAGGTCAATGTCAAATTAGTTAGGAGTTTGATTCAAGTTTTGTTCGTGCGTAGATGTTTTATGGGTACATCCATCATTGTTAACTTATGTCTTGTTTTGTTTGGTAGTCATGTTCGTTTGCATTGCCTACAATGTTTTCTTTCGTTTCAGATTCCCAATCGACACGGAGTGATGTTGTCACGAATTGTAGCCGACTGTCTTCTTTATCATCCATCATTTGTAACACGGGTTACACAATACTGGAGCACAATACTCGAATAACATTGTAACGACTATCGAATAGGTGTTCGTTTGTGAAATATCGCTCTCGTGGAATACACCGCCGGAGAGAATAGCGCTTTATCCGAAACCGTGTACGTACCACCAGTATTGGATTTTGCACCGGTTATATCTGGGTGATTTACACTGTTTATGCAGAATTGGATGCTAGCCTCAATACCGAGTAGGTCATATCTACTGATGATTAATTCGCCAGATATCTCATGAGCTAGACTGACTGTTAGAACATTAGTCCACTTACGCAAAATTGTAAGACAAATGTTGGCACGGAATTCTTATATTGACACGCTGACAATCAGAGGAATATTATGCACTAGAGTATCGTATCCATGTTCCAGCAGTCGGACATTCAACCATTCGTCTGATCACTTTGTGACACAAGCTTTCACTGGGAATTGGTAAGTACATATGTTTATTATTTACTTTCAAATGCTGCAAATAACGTCTGACTCATGCCAAGACCGGCAATTCACCGCATTATTATCGTATCCTCGATAATACTGCCCTATTTCGTTTACCTGAGTTATTTGGACCCATTTCGACCAAATGCTTGGTCAATGAAAGCCGTATGGCATGTATCCGCTGGTGTAGATTCTCTCCCTTGATCAAATCGAACTGAATCGTTACTAATTCGTGTCTACGTGTAAATGATAACGATTACAAGTCTCGCATGTGGGAGCATTCCGTGAGTATTGTAATGGCATATTATTCTCATGTGTTGTTTTGCATGTCACGCCGACTATTTGCAGTAGCAATTTATTCTATTTGTAAACGAAGGGCGAACACGATTGAAATGTTTACTAAAATTTAGCTTTGCATTTTATATTACAATTCAGTCCAATATCAGTCCTGCGCCATGTACAATACATGAGCATATTGCCAATTTTAACCTATAACAATTGTAACGTGAATTTTTCGGATGACTTTCATTCACTCTATGTTGGACACATGTAAAACTCCAATCCAAGTCGTCTGTACATTCATTGTATTAAGTCTTGTACGTTCACAATGAATTGTAAATAGTGAAAATGCTATTGCGACCAGAATATACCAGCTCATACAGTTCTGCTCTAAATGCACTGATTTATACGTCAGTAAGCTGTAATAAGGACATGATGTGAAGTATAATGTATTTCAATCACTGTTGCCTTAGGTCAGCCTGTATAATCCTGCAGTCTGTTTAGAGTATACAGTGTTTATCATTAGTAATGTAATCTGTGAGTCTGCACAGGGAAAATACAGTGGAATAGTTGCTCTTTATTAAATTAGCGCAGTTGGCCACGGGCAGTCTGATCAGGGTGAGGCCGGTCACAATTAAATGTTTGTTTACAAATGGTAAGTAACTGTGAATGAAGTCGATATTCACATGTATGGCTGTGAATATATATTGTTGTGTACGCTAGATATAGTGGCTGTTCATTAATGTGTTATATCGCATTCTCCGACATATGAATTCCATCAGCCCCCTTCTTCCAACTAGTGAACATATCTTTGTGTAAATTGCAATTTATCATGATTCATCATTGTAATTTACGGGGTTGTTTAGTATTGCCATGCAATTATAATAATGATTTCATGTGCATTACTGTGACTATTATTGTGACTATAACACGTTACACTCTGGTAACAACACCGTTGGTGTTTTGTAGTCCCAGCCAGCCAGCCAGCCAGCCAACCAACCAGCGACGGCACGTCTATCTGGTGTTATTGCGTAGAACCAGTACGCTGCACCGGTATTATTCTGGGGTCCACTACACGACACCGTGTACCAGCGGGGACTCTGATCCGTGTGGACCAGGGCTTAACGAGCGGGGTATTATTCCGGTGACGTCATTCTGTCCAAGGACGAGATGAATCTCAAAGGACGTCCACCCATGTTATGTATTCGCTCCATCCGCCCAAGTAGTCGTTAATACTTCAAAGTAATGTAACTGAACGCCGTCATAAAACGTCACCGTCATCATGGCGGAAACCTGAGTTTGATAGCAGAAACTCTAAGTTCGTATCTTGAACGTGATGAACATTGTTATACGATACTTACCTGTTCCAGAATCGTGACTGTGTCTTGGTTGTGTGACTGTGCCTTGGTGAACCTTGGACATTCATTATTTTTGTATATCATTATTTGTAAATACATCATCATTGGAAATATATACCTTGTTGTCTCTTTCCACAACGTGCTTGGTGTTCCGACCCAACGATAAACTGGCGTGATATATGTTTAGATGCTATTATTGCAACGGGTTAGCCAAAGGATTTGTGGAAGGCATGTCTATTGTATAAAGTGTCATATGTGTTACATGTTGGTTTGAGTCACTCGTGTCTGTCAGTCAATACGTCCGTTTGTCGTTTTTATTGTAAGTTGTAACATTTTAGATTGAGGCTTCATACTTTGTAAGTACATGTAGCTGCCTTACGGTATTTACGATTTGCGCAACTTAAATTTTGATTTTGGCTAATATCATAAAAATTACTTTGGTTTTCAGACACGGGGTTTGTATAATGTGACGCGAGAGGGCGGATCTTTTTAATATATTTTGTTTGTTTGAGATGTTCGTCTCTGATTTTTTCAAGTGGCCAGATGCATATATGTTCTATAAAGCTACTATAACCTATTTTAGATGTGAAGAATCACAAGATTTTCATCAGACACAATTTGATTTAACATAATTGATCATGTGGCAAATTTACAGTACAATTTTATTTATCCATTGCAATAAATTGCTCTACGCGGCGATATCTGAGAACCAGCTAAAGTACTTGTTTATGGCCTAAGTTAACTGTATTGCCTGTGTCTTCGATAGAGTTGTTGTTTTATCCTTCATATATACTGAGCAAAACTAGAAACGTCCCTCCATGTTTAAGGAAAGATTCATCAAAAACCAAAAGGGTTACTTTTAAAAATCAAAATTGAAGAACAAGTTCATTCATTTCTGTATCAAAGCCAATAAATTGCATTTGGATATCTTGTTAAATATTCGAGAGATAACCGGCCAAGGGCGGTAGGGGTCAAAATCAAAAATCACAAAAACTCAGAAATGTGTTACTTAATGTTTAGAGATGGAATTTCAATAAGTAATGTGGCAAATTCAGTAAATCTCGTTAGTACCGAGTGTGGCCACCATTTGCATGAATGCATGCAATGATCCTACGCCGCATCGACGTGACGTAACGCAATACCAGTGCGTTGGGCAAATTCCTCCATTCCCGTTGTAACGCCCGTGTAAGATCGCGAACATTGTCAATCTGATGGTTAGCTCGTGCTTTGCGGCCCAGCTCATCCCATATGTGCTCAATGGGATTGAGATCCGGGGAGACCGCGGGCCATGGCATGACGTCGACGTTGTTTTGCTGTAAGTATTGAGTGGTGACCCTGGCTACGTGAGGGCGGGCATTGTCGTGCATCAATGTCACACCAGGACCATGCTGACGGATAAATGGTAAGGCATGTGCATTTAGCACATCTGCAACATAACGTTGTGCATTGATGTTGCCCTGTACAACAACCAAATCTGTCTTCCGGTTTCCCATGATCCCACCCCAGACCATTACGCTCCCTCCCCCAAACCTGTTCTTCTCAACAATGCAACAATCGGTGAATCTTTCATTTTTACGCCTGTATACCCGTAATCTTCCGTCAGCATGACTAACTGTGAACCGAGATTCATCGGTGAACAAAACTCGGTTCCAGTCAGCCCTTCTCCAGTTCAGATGACGTCGCGCTCATAACAGTCTGGCAGCACGGTGACGTTGGATCATTATCTGACCAGTGTACGGGCGGCGTGCCCGGATTGGTTGGGCGTTACGACGTAACCGGTTGCGAATGGTCTGCCCTGAGACACCGTATCGCCTAGCAGTGACTGTGGCTGCCAATCGACGTTGACGTAAGTGCGTCAACGTAACGTAACGATCGGCTCTAGCCGTCGTTACACGAGGCCTACCAGGTCGCTGCCGGTCGTGAACAGCCCCAGTCTGCTGGTACCGGGCTGCAAGACGATCAATCGTCTTCCGACAGCCACCAAACCGAGGCGCGACCGCCCTGGCGGCCATCCCACCCGCAAGCATCCCAATTGCCTGATTTCGCTCGTTTTCGGAAAGCCGTGGCATATCGAAAACAGTGAAAAATTAAAAAAGTTTTTTAATTTTCCGAATAGCCCCTATCGCATGAATGGTACGACATGAACTGAATCACCTTATCGATGACAAGTATAGCGTGCACGTGCAAAAAGTGGAAATCAACGTTCCGGTCACTGGCCGCTATGTAAACCGTGTGTATCGGCTAAACTCTACACGATCGTATTCTGAACATCGCCACGGTTTAAAATACATGTACTTTGAACATGTGGTACATACATAGACAGAGCTACACCGGCTATAAAACAGGGACGTTTCTAGTTTTGTTGAGTATACAACCGAACAACTGTGTCAAGCTTATGGTGCTTACATAGTATAGCCAACTTCCTGTTTCACATGCACCATGCATGGCAAATGTCCGTATTGTACAGATTTCGGCGTCTGTACTGTACATAATTCGTGTGAAACTGTTGATGTCCTCACCGTCCAGACGTATTTTTGCTCTACTTGCTTCCGGAGTCTTAACCTTCCAGTGGTGATTTTGTCATTGTTGAAATATTTGCAATTAGAGTGTGGAAACAGGGGACATATTCGGAAAGAACATCAATCAATGATGCAATATCAAGTGACAGATTCAAAATTCATGCAGAAATGACCGTATGCGAGCTCAGTACAGATCCTTCTCGCGCTTCATTTTCAAAATATTCACGTTTTTTTGTCGTTCCTGCTTATATTAGCGAGAGATGGATCCTAACAAGAGCAACCGGGGTGAAGACAACATTTATACACAGGATTACCACGTTTAGTTCGTGATTTTTGCTAGTTTTAAAGGGGAAAACAGTAAAAATTGAAGCACTTACCTTTCACGTTTTTTACCGTCCGCCATCTTGTGGGTGTCTTATCATTCCGGCCCGTACAGCTTACAGTACATCATCAATAACTTCGCGTGAGTGACGTCAAATCTATTTATGTAAAGGACATAGAACATGGAAATACTTAATTCAGATCGTAGAACTTTCTACGACTTGTGCATAGTTCCTGATGAAAGGGATGTAATTACCAGATACCTCCATAAAATAAAACGCGAGTTTCAAACAATAACACCGCGTCAGAAACTAAAAATCGGCACCATATTTGACTACTCGAAAGAGAAGCATTCGATAAGATGCATGAAAGTGGTGTTCTTGTTGTCTCAGCACACGAGGTCTTTGAAAACAATGGTGCCGGTATGGCTGGACGCTCTCGGAATAGATGCCAAGGAGCGAGATCGGTATCTGATAATAAATCACGACGAGGCAATGGGTGATAATGGATCAGGTGACGGGATACGACTGGAAGCGGGGAATGTCATTCATGTTGCCAATCTTGACAGCGGCCATCTGTGGTGGCCAAAACTGTTGCTATTTTGTTTCCGAAGGAAGAAAATAAAGTTGGGCAAGGCGGTCGGCGATACATCTTGTTTCTTGAAAAAATCCAAAATAAGCGGAGAATACAGCAGACAGCTATTGGCTGACATTAGGGATGGTTTGAACTTGATGGATATTGCTGTTAGTGACACCGTGTTTGGAGCGACCTGTTGTGTGCTTGTGATACATAGTGGACGTATGAGGTGGTGGTCAACTGTGGATGTCGATGTGCTGGACGCCATTCAAACTGCCAAGGTGAAGGAATGGGGTTAAAGTTGTTGTCCGATTGACTAGGCACAACATGTTATTCATAGGAATTAATTAAGTGCATGGATGTGTATGTATATAATTGTGTAACTATTCCATCAGTTTTAAAAATTATGAGTGCCGCTATACAGATATAATCAGTTATTAATGTTTAATTTACTGATAGAGACGTGCGTTCGTATACAGCTATTATGTAAATGAAGCAGGATATTTTAAAATTATTTATATCAATGAAATGCGTCATCCGAATTAATATGCTTATCGACATATTATAAAGTATGTTCATAGCACATCAAAAAATAAATAAAGAGAATTAATGAGTGTAGGGAATTATCCCCTCCCCGGACATTACCCCCCCCCCCCCCCCCCACCGTCCTTATCATTGTATATTATAGACAGGTGGGACATTATCCTCCCCCCATTGAAAATCCTGGGTAGGACATTACCCCCCTCCCCCCCCCATTGAAAATCTGTTACATTTATATCTGTTACAAGAGCCCCTGCACACTTCAGACTGCCGCGCTGAGAGCATTCCAATTTTATTGATGATTTATATTCCTTCTTCTTAGTGCATGAATATCCATTGCAACAAATATTAACACCGCCTCGTGTACTAGTAATGACCTCCATGATAGAATAACTTTATGATTACTTTCATTATTATTTTTTTATTATTATTATCTTATATTTAAGGGTAGGACTTGGCTCGAGGACCTTCCAAACCCGGGCATTTGAGCCCAAAAATGGCAGGCCAATGAACGTTGGCCCGTTTGTTTACGAATTTACTAATATCTGCCATACCGTCGAAACATGTGCATTAAATGAAGGAGGCAATGAGGCGGTTAATTTAACCTAGCTAGTTCATTCTCCTATCGCACGAAGCCGGTATGTAAGACCGTGAAAAAGGCTGTGTGTGAGTGCATGTGATATATGGAGACTCAGCTGTAACAGTATTATCCTATATGATCATGATATTTGACGGTTGATCAGGGCAAACCATATCAGGCAGGGAATGATCGATATTGGGTTATGCAAAGTATGATGCAATATGTTTTCGGGCCCAGCTACAGTCGCTTGGCGGCTTATCGTTATATACGAGTTGCTATTATTGGAGTTCAGGTGCGGCGTTTATCTGTTGTTATTTGGTTAGATGACAATGTGTTTCACATAGACGAAAGAAAAAGAGAAGATACTACACGGCGGTATAGTAATTGCCCATATATTAGTGAGTGGCGTGTGTGTGTGCAAGTATCAGGCTGACAGTTATTCTGCCAGTTTATAGTTTCGTGGAATTGATAAGGAAATCGTCACTTACCATACCGCCGGTCATGGTCAAACATTTTAAAGTTTGATTTCAGACGATACAGATTACAGTCAATAATGTTTAATCAGAGTAATGCGGGCGGTCAATTCCGGTCTAAACTATATTACTCCGTGAGATGAATGGTGGGGAAACCGGAGTACCCGGGGAAAACCACCTCCTCCGGCAAGTAATAACAACTTCACATACGTCGGTGTAGAGGTGCAAAGCTGTGATCGAACAGCTACCGGGGACCAATGCCGGCGCTTTACTGCCGGTCCAAATAACGGCATCAGCTATTGTCACTCCGACACGCGTCGCTCACTCATGCCCGGCGCCCGGCCACACAGCAACGATGTCCATTTGGTTATACAACATATCTTTTAAAAGAAGAGAACATGTATGATTAAGGGTTAAACAGAAGGCGATTGGCTGCCATCATTAACCTCGACCTGTGTAAAAAATATATAGGGTGCGGTCGCCAGTATTGGAAGACCATTATTGGTCAGTGGGAGTTGGGGTGGAGGTTGCAAGTTCTCATAGTCCATGCATATGGTGTCATCGGAATTGTGCATGGCACAGAGGGAGGGGTGGGCAATGATATGTATATTTATTATTACATAGGTTCATCTATTTATATATATATTGTCGCAAAGATTGGTTGTCATACTAGTTATAATATGGTTTGCTTGGAGATTGGGTTTGCGTTAATTTATTTAGTTTAGCTTCATGTATTATTAGCCCACACGAGCCTGTACATATCGTCTTGTTAATTTCCCAGTACTAATCCTCGATAAGGCAGTCCATACCATAGAGACTTTCCCGGGCCAGTTCCGATCGAGTACATACCCATTGGATGGGGGAGAGATCACGTATCGTATATTTATATCTACAGCCTGATACTAATAGATAATATACTTTTTCAGATTGGATTTGTTTTAATTTATTTAGTTTAACTTCATGTGTTAGCCCACACGAGCCTGTACACATCAAGTACATGTATAAATGTATCAATTGTTGCACTTTCGCATATATCTGTTTCATGTGAAACAATCAACAGTGGTGCGCAGTGCACAGCACCAGATTCTAGCCCAGGTGAAGCTCCCACGTATCGGGTTCTCGGCGTCCGTATACCAACGTATAATGTTTCACACGGAACATACATGTATACGTACATTTATATACCTCCCGCATACACGCACATTTAAATTTATATTCTAGAAAAACATGAAATTCACATGTAATGATATATGGGAAAGGATGAGCACTAAATGCATTTTGTCAATGTACACATATTGACGATATAACATATATACAGCCTATATGATATTACTTAATTATATCTGAAAAAGCATACACGGTCCAATGTAACCTCTGTCACTTAGTTGGACCACTTCGTTGACTGTATTCCCTCTCCCATCCTCAGTTCTTCCTATATATCTTGGTATTGAGGTTATCAATTTGAATTTATAACTGTCTTGTTGTCTTTGGAGCAGGGTATTTACATTTTACCCCAGTATCTAATAAAGCTAGGTGTATTTCGGCTTCACATTCCTTAGGGGGGAATACTATATGATAATGTGAAGGTGTAATGTTGTGTTTAAGGCAAGCTGCTTTTAGATCTTCTCGCGCTGTTTTATGGGCGGGGCAATTGAAGAAATAGTGACAAGGATCTACAATTTCGTCCTCGTCATTCTATCTTCACTACTATTATCATGGTGGTTAGATTTTATGCCATTTCTGCCTAGCCGTAGTCTAGATATAATTATGTCTGATCTCCTATCTTTACTATACAATGTACATTTTGTAGGGATGGTGGGGCACATTGCTTGTAAAATATGACCACCATTCTTGCTTAAATAAGCATTATTCCGTCTTGTTTGCCACTTTGGCCTACATTTTTGTTCTATGAGGGAATATATCTGATGATGTGTCGGCAATGTTGCTTCATTGTTTCCTATTAAATGCGCTATGCATGCAGCTCTATCAGCGTCTTCGTTACCGGGTATTCCAATATGGGAAGGGACCCAATCTATGTTTATCAGCTTGCCTTTATATATTGTGTTGCTTATTAATGTTTTGATGTGATGTATTTTGTCAGGTCTTGTTTTAGAAGTACCCGATTTGATTGCTTGGCTGGAGTTTAGTAAGTCAGTTAAGATGGCTGTATTCTTATAATTATCTAATGTTCGGTTATAAATGAGGGCCTTCTCGATTGCTATTAATTCTGAATATTGTTAATGTGGAAGTTAGCTTGTATTGTTCTACGTAATTTAAATGTGGTATCATGAAAGCTGCGGATGTGATACCTCGTTCAATATGTTTGATACCGTCCATGTAAAGTTGTAGGCTATCTTTCCATTTTCTGTTTATGTGGTCTGTTGCTAGTTTTAGGTTAATAATTGGATCCATTGTCTTATCTTTTATTATTTCTGTTAGATATGATTGAGCAGTTATTTCTAAAGGATAGTAAGTTATATGGGTCTGATATGGCTGCATTTCACAATCGTCCATATTCTTGAGTTAGTACTTGGGCATTCATAGCGTAACATGTTTGTAATTTCCTACCTGTGGATTTTGCTTTTTTTATTGTGTTTGCTTCTTTATCGTTATATTTTTGTTTTATACTTTTGATTATTTTCTTTTATGGTTGCTTCATTTTTAGTCTTAGTCTGTTATATTTGTATACCCGCCTAGGTCGTATATGTTCGTTAACTGGCAGGTTTACACCATGTGGCTGGGTGCGCGCCCAATATTTGATTAGATTCCCTTCACGCCTCAGATCTAATGAATGATTCTACTATGGTTTCTATATCGACTGCAGCGGCTCTAGTTGATTTATATGCACGTGTTGCCACTTTGAGGGTCGCTCTTTGAATTAGTTCTAGTTTATCTAAGTGGTCCGCTGCAGCATCTTTATATAGCATGCTGCCATAGTCCATTTTTTTATAATATAAGAGCTTTGTACAACAATAGAAGGGATAGTTCCTTTTCTTCAGCGTTGCTCTATGGTATTTATATGTGTTCCCCAGGTAAGTCGATCGTCCAAATACATACCCAGGAATTTGACACATTTTGTGTATGGTATTGCTTGATTGTTTACCAATACATCTTTAATTTTATAAGTTCGTTCTCTTATGTATGGATACCGCTGCTCCTCATTTTATAGCAGAGTAATACACTGTCATGAAATATGATTGCCTCATTTTTAAGCGGGGAGATTTTAAAGTCCCATTTGTTTTGCCAAATTGTTATTTTATCTAGTGCTGTCTGTATTACCCCCAGGGCTACTCTGAGATCTGTATGCTATTTCCAGATCGCCCCGCCGTCGGCAATTTGTGATAGGCCTGGATTAGTGCTTGTACTCATATTGTTTAATTATGTATATAATGTATATATCATGACATTAAATAGTGTTGGGCTTACGACACTACCCTAGGGGCTGCCATTATCAATACTTTGACATTCAGAATGTTCTGTGCCTATTCTTACTCTCATTTTTCTGCCCGCCAGAAAGTTGGCTAACCATAGCAACATTCTGTTGTTTATGCCCTTCCCGATTAATTGTTCTATTGCTCCCTTTGTCCACATTAGGTCAAAGGCTTTTTCTAGCAATACAGCGACGACTAGTTTCTTGTTTTAATAATTGTTTCTAATCGAGCTAGTTGATCCATCGTGGATCTATGATTTCTAAATCCTGACCGGCTTGGGCCAATTTTCTGATTAGATTCAAAATGATGTTTGAGTCTGATGGGTACCACAGTTTCCATTAATTTACATATTACTGATGTTACTGATATGGGTCTGTAGGAGTCTGGTAGAGTTGCATCCTTGTTTGATTTGATTATTGGGATAATGGTAGTCTCTTTCCAAGCGTCCGGCAGAGAGCCTTCGGCCTAGGATTTATTTATTAGCAGGAGCAGTCGTGTAGAGCACCTCTGCTTTTTGTTTCGCATATCGCATATTAATTTGTTATCATGTGATAATGGGGGCATTTGATGTGTTGGTTTGCCTCTTACTCGATTAAATAAATTCCAGACTTCTTTACTTGTTTTATGTTTCGTAATTGCTGATATAAAATTCCCCCAACCTTTCTCTTTTGCTGTTTTAATGGTTTCAGACGTCAGGCTCTTGGCTTCCAAGTGTTCCTCTCGCCTTCTTTGTTTTAGTTGTACATGATATTTATAGGCGTGTTTCCATCTTCACAGACAATTTTTCCTGTTTTAATGACTTCTGTGCAAGCGGGTGTCCACCAGGGATTGGTAGGGCGATTGTGTGCTTTGCCACTTGTCTGTTGTATGCATTCCTTACTGATTTCGTAGAGGGTGCTCACAAATTCATTATGATATTCATTGCAGTTTATTGTTTTCTCTACATGTAACTTAGTTGAGCAGAAGTGATTGAAGAGCTCCCAGTCAGCCTGACCTAACTTCCATTTAGGAATGGCTGCTGGAGGATAGCGATCACTTCCTAGTTTTGAATCGTGTACGAACCAGGAGGACGAGGAAGCTAGAGCTGGTGTAGCTAATGTTATGTTTGGTGTTGTTCCTATACCTTTACTATGTAAGATATGAGACGTATCGAATGTTACAGCCCCATCATTTAATAATACGTAATCTGTATTGTCTAAAAAGTTTATTATTTCATCACCAGTTTTGTTAGTTTTGGCGAGATAATGCTTAGGTTTGGCGAGATAATGCACGTCCCAAAGTGGGCTATGTATGTGTCTTTTAACGTCACCCAATATCAGAGCTTTATTACTTATCTGTTTGGTAATGTTATATATATTGTGTAGTAGCGTTTGTACTGTCACCGGGACCGATGTATACATTTAGTATGTCTATATTACCTTTGTTACCTAATATTTTAATTCCAGAATAAAGAATATTTTGTGTTTCCTTCGGATGATTCGTTTTTACTTCTGTTCAAGACACTCCATTGTTGGCATATATGCCTACTCCACTACCATGGAATGGATTTGTGGAGTGCGCTATTAAATTGTATCTTGTTATAGTTGATGGTTTTTGCATTTCCTGAAGGCATATTACATCGGGTGACAATATATTAGTTTATATAGCATTTATTATCTCTCCTTTTGTCAGTAGAAATTCCCGACAGTTCCATTGAAGGACTGTCAGGGGGTGATTATTACTATTATTTTTTCTACCCATATATGTTTTATGTTTTATTAATGTTATATAGTATTGCGAACATATTCTGCGTTTGTGCAGAAGAGCGCCATGTTTACTATTCATAGGTTCTGGTTGGGATGCTGTTTCAGGTTCATTGCTTCTCATCTGTACTGGAGGCGCTATAACATTGGGACATTGCTTACATTGGACTTTACGGTTAGGTTTTTTAGTGTTTAGTTTGACGACTATCAAATGTTCCATTCTTGTTAAACTTTTTGATTGTTTTTGTTTAGCGCCCTTATTTTTTTCGTCCACTGGACTAGCATTCGGTGTGAATGTTTTAATGTTGTTGGTTGCTGCTTCTGTGTGTTGTGTCGTAGCACTTATATGACCTTCTGTTATGTTTTATGTGTTAATGTTGTCGCTGGAACTATTTTGTGATATATTTGATAAGCATAGAGGTAATGACGCTTGGACGGATTTCTTGGGGCTATTGTTTACGACTGGGCAGCAATGAATTTTTGCGCAGTCCATGTTGGTGCTATGTGACGTTTCGGGTTCCATTTCAGATGTTATGCCGAGTTTCACCACCAGTTCTATTATTGTTGTGTCTGTTTCCGTTATTAGTCCAGTATGTTTGCGATTACTCGTAGCTATTGATGGATGCAGGGGATTAGTATTGTTATTTCTTCTTTGTTTAGTCGGTGGATGTGAGGTAGGGTTGTGTCTGGGTGTCGTGTTTACGTGTTAAATACTAGCGGCAGTAACTGTGGGAGTGTGAACTGTCATATTTTTAAAGTTGGGACTCTGCTATGTGACCTACTATATTTGTGTTTGTAATTCCTAAATGAGATTGTAATGTTGTTTCTATCACCGCCATTATATCCAAAAGTTGACTTTGTGTGACATACTGCTGTATTTCAGTATCTTGTTTGGCATTTGTATCCATGGATGGTGATTCAGATGCCCGTTTGCGTTTGTTGTATTATGGTGTGGCTGGGATAGCTGAATACTGGCCGTTTTGTTGTTGTATTTGTAAGTTAGTGGTGGCATGAACATGTGTGGTATTGGTCGAAGTTTGTGTTTGCAGTTGTTCCCTGAGTGTGTCACGCGTTAGTTGTCTTGTTTGATTTTTGTGGTTAATGTGCGTCTTGTACTTAAACAACATCGGGCAGTATGGATCGCTGGCCTGGTGACCACAAGCCTGTAATTCTGCTACATAGCACTTGTTGCAGAAATCGTTGTCCCTCGTGTATTTAGATGTGCAATCCTTATAGAAGTGTGCATACCCACATATTGGACAGTTGACAAAGTTGTTTCTGCAAGCGTCTTGTCGGTGACCAACTGCTGGCATCTATTGCAGCGAATTGGTCGTTGAATTGTTATGCCAATATCGATTGGGTTACCGTTGCTGATGTACGAAGCTGGTGTTATTTGGTACGGTATATTAATGTTGAATTTAACAAGTAATGCGGTTTTAGATTTACCTACGTGGTGTGCGTCGGTGATGTTGTTCTTTTTGGCGTCTAATGCTAGCATGATGTCTTCCTTGCTCAATCGGGCGAAGTCAGGGTGCTCAGCTATGCCCACCGTGACAATTTGTTGTTGTTGTTGGTGCGTGTTGGACTGCGTTTTCCTGGGCATTGGTTTGTTAACTAACTTGAATTCTACGTTTGACATACTTGGGGGTGCCGTGAATGATTCTGCTCTACCAATCCATTGTGTTGGTACAGTGACTCTAATGATATCCGGTGCGCTGTCGAGTGTACACCGAATATCTGACTGGTTTAATCTATTACCCAGGAATGACATAAGGGCCAAGACGAAATGTTGTAATCTTATTGCAGCTCGCCTGAACCCAATGATTTTGACGCGGATTGTATCAGTTTGTGTGTTATTGTTTGTCTGTTGTCAGGTATTGTGTCTGTGACTGGTTCCGCAATTGATTGACGTGGTGGTGGGGTGGTCTGTGTGGTACATGTATGTGGTTGCTTGGCCTCTGGTGATTTACTACTAGGCGACAGTGAGTCTCACATGTCCTGTTCCCTATTTCTCTGTTTCGTAGTAGGTGTGTTGATTTGTGCCATTATTTAACTTTAAAAGACGATGAGAAACGAATATGTTTGATAATAAGTAATAATAAGTAATTTCACAGTTTTTATTGTTTTCTGTACGATGGCGCCTAGACTATATGTAGTATATGCTACTACAGTGTAATTTCTGCTATATATCTGTCTATATTGTCTATTTTTATAATAAGTACTAACAAGTAATAATAATTAATTTAACAGTTTGGATGATTTTCGTACGTTGGCCCCTATACTACAAATATTATGTGCTACTGTGATGCAAGATATATTGACTATTCGAGTAATATTTTAATTTTTAATGTATATAGACAAGTATATATAAGTATATATTTAGTTCAGATTATTATTGCAAAACTAAATTGAATTAGGATAAATTAAATTAAAGTATACTAATCAAATTAAATAATAAATAATTATGGATCCATACGTACAAAGAATCCACTGATAATAATGAATATACTCACAATACCACCTCAAAATGTAAACGTATGTGCTGAGTTATACTTACGGTTGCGAGCCAAGTACAACAATAGGGAATAACCTTACCTGTATTGCCGTGGTAAGCTGTGGTAAGCTGTGCTTTGTGCTTTGTATTCAGTGTAGATGGCTAGTATTAGTGGTGTTTATTGATGTGGTCAGATTTGCACCACAGTGTTGAGAAAAGAGACCATATGCTATGCTGAACCACGATAAATCCCGTGTTTTGTCAATTTAATCTACACAGATCGCTATACAGAGCAGATCCAGAAATATTAAATTAAAACACTTACTTGATTATTGCTGCTAAGGTGTAGTACGTCTTTACAAACTGGTAATACAATGATATATTGAAAGTACTCACAGATTTGATGTTTTGCGATCGATTGCTATCAGAGCGATATAATGCGACTGTTCCGGTCAACGAAATAAATCACATTATGATTACTAATGTTTGTTAATAGGTATATACATTTTCTTGTTAATTGAGTGATTTATGTCAAACACCATCTCGTAATTACATAAATTATTTAATCAACACTTAAACAATCACATGTTATTATGAAACATAATTACATGAATTATGATCAGCTTAAGTGCCGTTGAAAGAGCAATCAAATCATCAAATTTTCATTTTCAAAAGGTCTGGATGGGGGGGGGGGTGGGGGGGGGGGGGGTGATAATGTCCTCCTGTGTTAAAATATATATGGGGGGATAATGTCCGGGGGGATAATGTCCGGGGGGATAATTTCCGTTCCCCGAATCAATACTTGTTTCTGTTAAATTTGGGGTCCCATCCGTGATGCACAAACTGTTCTTTATTGGAATACCTGCACAGTTATACCCTTATTTAAATATATCAACTATTCCAATAATTAGAGCTAGCATTAAATAATTAGAGCTAGCTCCAAATTGTTTAGAGAGCTCTTCAAATCATTTGAAGCTAGCTCTAAATATGTAATGCTAGCTCTAATCAGTTAGAGCTAGCATTACATATTTAGAACTAGCTCCAAATTGTTTAGAGAGCTCTTCAAATGATTTGGAGATAGCTCTAAATATTTAATGCTAGCTCTAATTATTTAGAGCTAGCATTAATTATTTGAGTGGATGTAGATGTGGTGTTCCATACAAGTGTGGCCCATATTTATGGTCCATACCTTCCCCATACAGTCGCCCTGCTTCTTTCACCTACGCTGTCAATTACATTTTCATAGAGAAAATGCAAGATATATTTAGTCATTAATATTTATTTTTCCAGGCGAGAGATTGCAGAGTGCACACAATATATACTAGCAGTACGCAGATTCCACTCGAACTGAGACGGGTAACAAACTTCACCCACAAACAAAACGAGATGTTGCGGTTCTGGCTCTGGCTGCTCACGGACCTGGGCGTTATAGACATAACAGTCGAGAGATCTTGTGACATTTCTGTCACAGCCACTACACGTCCACCAGCTGGTCTCAAGTTTAAGGTATACAAAAGAATGGTCTGGTTGACATGGAAAAAACAACGAACAGTGACGAAAACGACTTCCGAGCCACCAACACGGTTTGTGGTTATAGAGAAGAAGATGGGTGCGGGACCGTGGACAGTTGTGGACCGCGTGAAAGAAGTGAATGAGAGTCACCGCACAAGTGACGGTGACCTGAGGTTAGTCAAGAACTACCAGCTGCGTGTGAAGATCGAATCCGAGTTGGAAGAGTCGCGATATGTGAATCTCTCCCGTGCAAACGTATTCTGTTCACGGCTGCATTACTCATTGTCTAGATCCGTACACTGGAGGTCTCACTCAAACTGCTTGTATATATTTCTTGCATGCATACTCTGCCCGCCATTACTGCTGTACCCACTGACGCCGCTCGCCTGGTTTGGGTATTTGATGTACAAAAAGACGGGTAATAAGCGATACTTGATAGTAACGGCTACATTATGGGTTAGCAGCGTCATTGAAGGAATGTTCTCACTTTTAATTTATTTTTTCCTCGACCAACCAGAGATCCTTTTTTCATATAGGCTGTTGTCAATATTCAGTTTTATCAGTTTTGCTCGCTGTATATGGTACCTGTAAGGTGGAACTACAATGAACCCTCTCTAAACCGGACACCCTGGGAGGTCCCCAGGCTGTTCGGTTTAGAGAGGTTCCACTGTATAGTCTCTGCATGGGTAACCTATATATCACTCACATTTGCCCATTTGTTTTCTTTAACCATTTCACCCCTAAGTAAATGGAATGGATTTTGATATACTATTTTTCCGACCAATCAAATCGTCACACAATGATTTTTTTCAGAGTAGTCCATTTATAAAAATGGTGTGTTTTTGTTCTCAAAAATATTACCTGCTATGGTATCACGGCAATAACATAGTACATACTAATAATGTTCATCTTGCAAGGGAAGCCCAGAGTGGATGAGTATTCTATTTATTTATTTATTTATTTATTTAAGGGTAGGAATTGGCTCGAGGACCTTCCAAACACGGGCATTTGAGCCCAAAAATGGCAGGCCGTTTGTTTCCGAATTTACTAATATCTGTCATACAGTCGAAATACAGTCGAAATATGTGCATTAAATGAATGAGGAAATGAGGCGGTTAATTTAACCTAGCTAGTTCATTCTCCTATCGCACGAAGCCGGTATGTAAGACCTTGAAAAAGGCTGAATGTGAGTGCATATGATATATGGAGACTCAGCTATAACAGTGGTATCCTATATGATCATGATATTTGACGGTTGGTCTGGGAAAAACATATCAGGCAGAGAATGATCGATATTGGGTTATGCAAAGTATGATGTAATATGTTTTCGGGCCCAGCTACTGTCGTTTCGCGGCTTATCGTTATATACGAGATGCTATTATTCGAGCTATTATCTGTTGTTATTTGGTTAGATGACAATGTGTTTCACAAATTCTGAAGAAGAAAGAAAAAGGGAAGATAATACACGGCTGTATAGTAATTGCCCATATATTAGTGAATGGCGTGTGTGTGCAAGTATCAGGCTGACAGATGTTCTGCCAGTTTATAGTTTCGTGGAATTGATAAGGAAATGGTCACGTACCATAAAGCCGGTCATGGTCCAAAATGTTAAAGTTTGAATTCAGACGATGCAGATTACAGTCAATAATGTTTAATCAGAGTACTGCGGGCGGCCAATTCCGGTCTAAGTTGCATTACTCCGTGAGATGAATGATGGGGAAACCGGAGTACCCGGTGAAAACCACCTCCTCCGGTAAGTAATGACAACTTCACATACGTCGGTGTAGAGGTGAAGAGCTGTGATCGAACAGCTAGCGGAGACGACCAATCTCGGCGCTTTACTGCCGGTCCAAATAACGGCATCAGCTATTGACAATCCGACACGCATCGCTCACTTGTGCCCGGCGCCCGGCCACACCGCAACGATGTTCATTTGGTTATACAACATAACTTTTAAAAGAAGAGAAAATGTATGAATAAGTGTTAAACAGGAGGCGATTGGCTGCCATCATTAACCTCGACCTGTGGAAAAAATATATAGGGTGCGGTCGCCAATATTGGAAGACCATTATTAGTCAGTGGGAGTTTGGGGTAGAGGTTGCAAGTTGTCATAGTACATGCATATGGTGTCATCGGAATTGTGTATGGTAAACAGGGAGTGGTGGGCAGTGATATGTATATGTATTATTACATATGTTTATCTATTTATATATAGTGTGGCAAAGATTGGTTGTTATACTAGTTATAATATGTTATGCTTGGAGATTGGGTTTGCGTTAATTTATTTAGTTTAGCTTCATGTATTAGCCCACACGAGCCTGTACATATCGTCTCGTTAATTTCCCAGTACTAATCATCGATAAGGCAGTCCATACCAGAGAGATTTTCCCGCGCCAGTTCCGATCGAGTACATACCCATTGGATGGGGGAGAGATCACTTGTCGTATATTTATATCTACATCCTGATGCTAATATACTTTTTCAGATTGGGTTTGTCTTAATTTATTTAGTTTAACTTCGTGTGTTAGCCCACACGAGCCTGTACACATTAAACACATGTATAAAATTTAATGTATTAATTGTTGCACTTTCACATGCATCTGTATCATGCGAAACAATCAACAGTGGTACACAGTGCCAGCTTTTAGCCCAGGTGAAGCTCCCACGTATCCGGTTCTCGGCGTCCGCATATCAGAGTATAATATTTCACACGAAAGTAGTATATAGGGTATCACTTCATTACCGCGACCCGTGGTAAGAGAATCAGCCCAAGCCTGGGATACCAAGAGGGTAAAATTGGGTCATAATTTCTCATAATTAAGTAAGATAAAACTACCTCCCACTAGAAATTTTAAAGTTAGTGTTGAGAACCTAGTGGGGGGTTTCCAAAATGTTTTATAATTTATCCAATAATCGTAGAAACAAGAGGCCCCAAAAAAAGTCAGAAATTAGAGACAATCCACACTCCTACAGGTCAAATATTTGTAAAATAATATTCTGCTCCACGAGGCAAACAAAAAAATTAATTAATCAAATCCACACTCCTACAGGACAAATATTTTTAAAACAAAAATATAGGGTATCACTTCGTTACCGCGACCGGGGGTAAGAGAATCAGCACACATAAGGGGTCCCAAGTAGGTCAAATTATTAACAGGAAAAACTTCCTCCCATGAGGTAAACACAAAATTTAATTAATCAAATCCATATTCCTACAGGACAAATATTTTTAAAACAAAAATATAGGGTATCATTTCGTTATCGCGGGTCGCGGTAAGAGAATCAGCCCAAGCCTGGGATACCAAGAGGGTTAAAATCCGTGGCAAAATTGAGGAGGTTTTCAACTACCCCACCAGTAGCATGAGGGTTCTGGACCACTTTCTCATATTGGTGTTATAGGAGTGTAAAAATCGCTCCGATAACAACGGTTTTCGGCAACCATTGATACCGCGACCCGGTAAACATAATATTTAAATATATTAAAAACTTCCAACCTTGGGAAAGTATATTTTACTAATATATAAGAACCAAAAAATGTCACACGCTAAACAAAAACTATCACAAAAAGTTATGAAAACGGCACACCCTAAATTAACTCACACAATGATTGGTGAAAATGGGGGTATAAGTGCCACGAAAATTTCACAAAATTCTTCTCCTAAAATTAGGGAATTAAGAGCGGAATTAAACTCCTTTGGGGTGTCGTTTTCATCAAGATTAAGAGAAACGGGTTTAAATAAGCTTATAAATGAAGCAAAAAATGAAGAATTTATGAAGCGGATGAGCCGCGCGTACTCGCGCGGCATGTTCAAGGGAATAGAAAATAAGGATTACAAAAAGATAGCACAACAGATCGCAGATGAGTCCGTATTATCACTTGGAAGTAAAAATATTGGCAAACCAAAAAACAGGTTGCCCAAAACGGGTTTACTAAAACAGTTGATAGGGGAAGGGGATGCACTATTAGATGGGTATAAGGAAAACAAAGAAACCACAGTGAAAGGACGTCGGTTAACTACACTAACCATAAAAACCAAACTTCAGGTAGATAAGACCCAAAAATTGATGACCTTGTTGCAACCTTTGCTGACTGGTAGCTTCTACCTTAGATATTATTTTTCTTACAGATTAGTTCATCAAGATGAGAAAGATTTTCGAGGAAGACCTAAAAGTTTGATATTTTATAAAAACCTTTTCGGTAGTCCCTGGTTCAGAGAATACACACAAGTGCACAATTGGATTAAAAAGCAAGAAGAAGAACGATTAAATATAGATAAAATAGATCGTCCAAACACGAAATGGAGGTTTGTACGGTGGGTAACCACTAGTGTTAAAATAATTTACGGAACGGCAACAAGAGATGTCGGAAGGGCGTCAGATCAAGTGGCTGGAGGACACTTGCCTGAATGGTTGCGACACAAAAAAGGACTGAAACCACTAGATAGTGTTAATGATGATCTCTATTTATTCCGGTGTTTAGCACTTCATACGACAGAATTACGCACTGACCGCTGTTTATCCTTAACAAAAGATCTATCATTAAAATTTTTAAAATATTGTTCCTCAAAAAAGTTGGATATATCAAGCGGACCGGTTTTATTCGACGATCTTAACAAAATAGAAGAATGTTTTAAAATAGGTATTGATGCGTACGAACCCACAGAAGATGGAACATGGTTTTTACGAAAAGTTGCCGCGAATTACGAAGAACTTGGTATCAAGAAGATGAAAATAGGTATTTTTAATGATCACGCATTCCTTATTACAGATATGAATAAAGTTTGTAAAACGTATTGTTGTTATGAGTGTAATCAACGATTTACACAATCGCACTGCTTGACAAGACACGCAAAAACGTGTATGAGAGGAGAAACAAATGTATTGTGCAAAGCAGATAAAATAGATAGACCAACATCTGCGTTTGAAAAAGCGTTTTATCCAATACCTAAATGCAGTAAAAAAGCAATTACGTGGATAAACTCTTTTGAAGGACCACATATCCACACAGCTGTATGTGGTCACGGTGGAGAAAGAATGGTAGCTGGAGCTCCTGTAGATGGATTTTGTTCAGAAACGGAAACAGTTTATCAATTTCACGGCTGCTATTGGCACGGATGCCCAAAACACTGCACTAAAGACGCAAAAGAAAAGTTTGAAAAAACTAAATTGCGAGATGAATTGATCAGAGCAGAGTTTGAGTTAGTAGTTATTTGGGAATGCGAATACGAAAATATTTTGGTACAAAAACCATTAGAAAACCCTCCAACAATAATTTACCCATACCACATTGTATAAGATTTTGAAGCGTATTTAGATCCTACGGCCCAAAACCCCGCTACTAAAGATTTAGAATATATAAATGAACACGTTCCAATAAGTGTAAGTGTCGGAGATACACTGTCTAGAGCTATTACACACATATGTGATACTTCTCCTAAAAAATTAGTACAACTTTTTGTTGAAGATATTAGTAAGCGAGCGCAAGCAATTCGTAATGTTGTCGGTGCAGATAAAACATACGGATTTCCCACCGATATGGACCGACTTCTCTCTTCACAGAGTGGTGAGATAAAGCGGTGGATAAACCAAGTGCCGGTAATTGGTTTTAATTCCAGCAACTATGATATTAATTTAATAAAGAAACACTTAGTAGAGGCTTTAACGGATACTGTTAAAAAGGTGTTAGTAGGAAAGAAAGCAAATACGACAATCTTCCTATTTACCCCAGAATTTAGGTTTTTGGATGTAAAATTATATCTTGCTCCGGGTATTGATTACGACCGATGGGTAAGGGCGTATGGATGTGAAGCAACAAAGTCTTTCTTTCCATACGAATGGTTTGATTCCCCCGATAAACTTAATTACGAGGGATTACCTCCCCTTGAAAACTGGGGAAATAAATTAAATCCCAGTAAAATTCTAACCCAAAACCAACTAGATGAGTGTAACAGCATTTATAAAAACCTGAAAATGAAGAGTTTCAAAGATTGGTTAGAATATTATAACAACTTGGATGTTGAACCTTTTCTAGAAGCTATTAGTAAAATGACTACATTTTATAAAACAAAAGATGTAGATATATTTAAGGACGCGGCTTACCCGGGTTCCGTTGCATTGCAATATATTCTAAAAGGAACTATAAAACATCACGTAAAAAGTTATAAAACTAAAGAGAGTATAGCGGCAGACGCGATCTGTCCACCACTTTACGCTCCCGACGAAGAAAGTTATGAAATGTTAAAACAAGCACTAGTTGGAGGTCCATCAATTGTGTTTACAAGATATGCGGAAGCCGGAGTTTCTAGAATTAGATCAACTCCTGATGGAAACGGAAAACTCTGCAAAGCGGTGTTAGGATTTGATGCGAACGCTTTGTATTTGTCCACACTAAGTAAGGTTATGCCCTGCGGAAAGGGAAAATTATACAACGTATTTGCACCAAATAATCCGAAAAAACTTGCCGCTTTTTCAAAAACAGTATTATCCAACGATTGGTTTGGGTTTGCTGAGGTTGATATAGAAGTTCCACAGAAATTAAAAGAAAAGTTTTCAGAAATGTCCCCTATATTTATAAACAGAGTTGTAGAAGAGGAACAAGTTCCGGACCATATGCTCAGTTATTTGAAACAAACTAACCGTGAAAAAGGAAAATGTAAGAAGTTGGTAGGAGCAATGTCTGGTAAAAAAGTTTTATTATTCACACCATTATTAAAATGGTATTTACAGCATGGATTACAAATAACAGGTCTATACAGGATTATAGCTTATGAACCAGGAAAACCTTTTGAGTGGTTTGTTAAGGAAGTTACTGCCGCTAGAAGAGCCGGAGATGTTGATATATCAAAGTCCCCAATTGCAGATATTATGAAATTATTAGGAAATTCGTGTTGTGGAAAAATGATAGAATCTCCAGAAAAACATCTTAACACAACCTATACAAAAGATGAAAAATGTGTAGACAGAGCATTAAGATCCGCGTATTTTAGCGATTTGGAAGAGATCGGAGATGCGTACGAAATATCCTCAAGAAAAGTAAACGCTCGCATGACGCGTCCATTTCATTGTGGGATTGCTGTATACCAATATGCAAAACTAAGAATGTTAGAGTTTTATTATGACTTTATGGATAAATACGTAGATCGGTCTGATTTTGAGTTGATACAGATGGACACTGACAGCTTATATATGGCAGTTAGTAAAAAAACAGGAGGATTAGATGGAATGATAAAACCCCACTTACTTCATGATTTCAACAAACATAAAAATAAATGGTTGGCGTGGGATAAATGGAGTAATAGAGAGCCTGGATTATTTAAAACAGAGTTTCAGGGAGACCGCGCAATAGCTCTATCCAGCAAGTGCTATTTAGTTGAGAAAATTGAAAATGCAGAATTAAAACATTCCGCAAAGGGTTTATCCGCCCGCCAAAACAATCTTTCATGGTTAAGATTCAAAGAAGCACTTCATCCAACTGATATTGATAGGGGTGTAAACAGAGGTTTTAGAATGAATTCCGGTGTTATGAAAACTTATACACAGAGCAAATTAGGTCTTTCCGCTTACTATGATACAAGAAGAGTTTTATCAGACGGAATCCATACAGAACCTCTATAACTAATTTCTCCTAAATTAAAAAAAAAGAGAAAAAACGTAATTGACTTAACCAGCTGCAGTCACCGTTTGAGTCTTTCTTGGTCTTCCAATTGGTCCTTTTACGGGACGTTCCGGGGGTTTTTCCCAACCTTCTCTAGATAATCCACTTATAAATTGGTCATTTTCCCACAAATCTGTAAGGCGTTTAGTCCCAATATGATATTTTTTCTTGATTTTCGTAGCAGGAACATGTCCCCGAGATCGAAGAATATCCAACAGAGCGTCTCGATTAAGAACAGACTTCATATTATATATAAAACACCACATATTAATGTTTAACATAAACTCATAATTGGGAAAATTTTAGTAATTTTTTTTTACAAATCGGAGGATTAACGTAATTATAATACAGAGGTATTATAGCGAGGGACAAACCCGCCAGAGCCGCCGCTGAATAAGACCAAGAAGAATCTTCCTCTTCTTGTTTTAACGTTTGTGCGAACCCAGAAACCTCACATTGGAGAGTTTCTTTTTTATTATCAATAATTTTTTCCAAGTTTTTAACGAATTGATCATTGACACCCACCCCCTTGTTTAACTTTTTAAGCTCATTTGTCCCCCCACCGGTTACCCGCGTAATCGTTTTTTCTTTCGCAGGTAAATACAATCCAGGGGATGGGTTATTATCCCACAGTTTTTTAAGTCGCGCACTACCGATTCCAAACTTCTTTTTAAGTTGATCCGCGGTTACCTTTCCGCGGGATGAAACGATTTCTTCGATACTTTCGTTAGATAAGTACGACTTTGGCATTATTAATAGTTCATAATAAGGCGCAGAAAAAATGTTCAAAATGCTCAAAATATTTTTATAAAATGGAGATAACTATTAGAAAGTGTTTAAAAAGGCATATTTGAAAAACCTTATTAATAATAAAATGGATAAAGTAATAGAATGGGAAGTAGAGTTTTGTAATGGTCTTGTTGACGATTATTACTATAACATGAAATCATTAGGTAAAATAGAGTACATGAAATATCAGCGCAACCTATTACGCACCGATAAAAGAGTCACATTTCCAATATTATATCGAAAATTATGTAGGTTTTTTAAGAAACAAATTAGAGAAATGAAGGGTTTAATCAGGGTTGACAAACGATTAGTTGAAGAGAATGGAGCTAATTTTATAAAACTGTTTCAAATCAACAATTCGTTTACGGATATGGCTTTCTACGAAGAAACGGAAGAAATTAGCTTTTTGTTTGAAACAATTATAACTAAGGGTTACTGAGTAATTGCTGAGTAATGCTGAACAATTGTTGAATAATGCTGAGTAATTGTTAACTAATGCTGAGTAACTGATGAGTAAACAATGCCCATAATGCCCATAATGCCCAAAATGGTGAACAAATATTTAAAACAGTTTATAATTAGTGAAAAAATACGTCCGTACAACAAAAGTAATCTATTGGTACACCCTCTTAGTAATAAACACTTGGACAAAAGACGTATTTTTTCACTAATTATAAACTGTTTTAAATATTTGTTCACCATTTTGGGCATTATGGGCATTATGGGCATTATGGGCATTGTTTACTCATCAGTTACTCAGCATTAGTTAACAATTACTCAGCATTATTCAACAATTGTTCAGCATTACTCAGCAATTACTCAGTAACCCTTAGTTATAATTGTTTCAAACAAAAAGCTAATTTCTTCCGTTTCTTCGTAGAAAGCCATATCCGTAAACGAATTGTTGATTTGAAACAGTTTTATAAAATTAGCTCCATTCTCTTCAACTAATCGTTTGTCAACCCTGATTAAACCCTTCATTTCTCTAATTTGTTTCTTAAAAAACCTACATAATTTTCGATATAATATTGGAAATGTGACTCTTTTATCGGTGCGTAATAGGTTGCGCTGATATTTCATGTACTCTATTTTACCTAATGATTTCATGTTATAGTAATAATCGTCAACAAGACCATTACAAAACTCTACTTCCCATTCTATTACTTTATCCATTTTATTATTAATAAGGTTTTTCAAATATGCCTTTTTAAACACTTTCTAATAGTTATCTCCATTTTATAAAATATTTTGAGCATTTTGAACATTTTTTCTGCGCCTTATTATGAACTATTAATAATGCCAAAGTCGTACTTATCTAACGAAAGTATCGAAGAAATCGTTTCATCCCGCGGAAAGGTAACTGCGGATCAACTTAAAAAGAAGTTTGGAATCGGTAGTGCGCGACTTAAAAAACTGTGGGATAATAACCCATCCCCTGGATTGTATTTACCTGCGAAAGAAAAAACGATTACGCGGGTAACCGGTGGGGGGACAAATGAGCTTAAAAAGTTAAACAAGGGGGTGGGTGTCAATGATCAATTCGTTAAAAACTTGGAAAAAATTATTGATAATAAAAAAGAAACTCTCCAATGTGAGGTTTCTGGGTTCGCACAAACGTTAAAACAAGAAGAGGAAGATTCTTCTTGGTCTTATTCAGCGGCGGCTCTGGCGGGTTTGTCCCTCGCTATAATACCTCTGTATTATAATTACGTTAATCCTCCGATTTGTAAAAAAAATTACTAAAATTTTCCCAATTATGAGTTTATGTTAAACATTAATATGTGGTGTTTTATATATAATATGAAGTCTGTTCTTAATCGAGACGCTCTGTTGGATATTCTTCGATCTCGGGGACATGTTCCTGCTACGAAAATCAAGGAAAAATATCATATTGGGACAAAACGCCTTACAGATTTGTGGGAAAATGACCAATTTATAAGTGGATTATCTAGAGAAGGAAGGTTTGGGAAAAACCCCCGGAACGTCCCGTAAAAGGACCAATTGGAAGACCAAGAAAGATTCAAACGGTGACTGCAGCTGGTTAAGTCAATTACGTTTTTTCTTCTTTTTTTTAATTTAGGAGAAATTAGTTATAGAGGTTCTGTATGGATTCCGTCTGATAAAACTCTTCTTTTATCATAGTAAGCGGAAAGACCTAATTTGCTCTGTGTATAAGTTTTCATAACACCGGAATTCATTCTAAAACCTCTGTTTACACCCCTATCAATATCAGTTGGATGAAGTGCTTCTTTGTATCTTAACCATGAAAGATTGTTTTGGCGGGCGGATAAACCCTTTGCGGAATGTTTTAATTCTGCATTTTCAATTTTCTCAACTAAATAGCACTTGCTGGATAGAGCTATTGCGCGGTCTCCCTGAAACTCTGTTTTAAATAATCCAGGCTCTCTATTACTCCATTTATCCCACGCCAACCATTTATTTTTATGTTTGTTGAAATCATGAAGTAAGTGGGGTTTTATCATTCCATCTAATCCTCCTGTTTTTTTACTAACTGCCATATATAAGCTGTCAGTGTCCATCTGTATCAACTCAAAATCAGACCGATCTACGTATTTATCCATAAAGTCATAATAAAACTCTAACATTCTTAGTTTTGCATATTGGTATACAGCAATCCCACAATGAAATGGACGCGTCATGCGAGCGTTTACTTTTCTTGAGGATATTTCGTACGCATCTCCGATCTCTTCCAAATCGCTAAAATACGCGGATCTTAATGCTCTGTCTACACATTTTTCATCTTTTGTATCGGTTGTGTTAAGATGTTTTTCTGGAGATTCTATCATTTTTCCACAACACGAATTTCCTAATAATTTCATAATATCTGCAATTGGGGACTTTGATATATCAACATCTCCGGCTCTTCTAGCGGCAGTAACTTCCTTAACAAACCACACAAAAGGTTTTCCTGGTTCATAAGCTATAATCCTGTATAGACCTGTTATTTGTAATCCATGCTGTAAATACCATTTTAATAATGGTGTGAATAATAAAACTTTTTTACCAGACATTGCTCCTACCAACTTCTTATATTTTCCTTTTTCACGGTTAGTTTGTTTCAAATAACTGAGCATATGGTCCGGAACTTCTTCCTCTTCTACAACTCTGTTTATAAATATAGGGGACATTTCTGAAAACTTTTCTTTTAATTTCTGTGGAACTTCTATATCAACCTCAGCAAACCCAAACCAATCGTTGGATAATACTGTTTTTGAAAAAGCGGCAAGTTTTTTCGGATTATTTGGTGCAAATACGTTGTATAATTTTCCCTTTCCGCAGGGCATAACCTTACTTAGTGTGGACAAATACAAAGCCTTCGCATCAAATCCTAACACCGCTTTGCAGAGTTTTCCGTTTCCATCAGGAGTTGATCTAATTCTAGAAACTCCGGCTTCCGCATATCTTGTAAACACAATTGATGGACCTCCAACTAGTGCTTGTTTTAACATTTCATAACTTTCTTCGTCGGGAGCGTAAAGTGGTGGACAGATCGCGTCTGCCGCTATACTCTCTTTAGTTTTATAACTTTTTACGTGATGTTTTATAGTTCCTTTTAGAATATATTGCAATGCAACACCCGGAAGGGTAACCGCGTCCTTAAATATATCTACATCTTTTGTTTTATAAAATGTAGTCATTTTACTAATAGCTTCTAGAAAAGGTTCAACATCCAAGTTGTTATAATATTCTAACCAATCTTTGAAACTCTTCATTTTCAGGTTTTTATAAATGCTGTTGCACTCATCTAGTTGGTTTTGGGTTAGAATTTTACTGGGATTTAATTTATTTCCCCAGTTTTCAAGGGGAGGTAATCCCTCGTAATTAAGTTTATCGGGGGAATCAAACCATTCGTATGGAAAGAAAGACTTTGTTGCTTCACATCCATACGCCCTTACCCATCGGTCGTAATCAATACCCGGAGCAAGATATAATTTTACATCCAAAAACCTAAATTCTGGGGTAAATAGGAAGATTGTCGTATTTGCTTTCTTTCCTACTAACACCTTTTTAACAGTATCCGTTAAAGCCTCTACTAAGTGTTTCTTTATTAAATTAATATCATAGTTGCTGGAATTAAAACCAATTACCGGCACTTGGTTTATCCACCGCTTTATCTCACCACTCTGTGAAGAGAGAAGTCGGTCCATATCGGTGGGAAATCCGTATGTTTTATCTGCACACGAATTGCTTGCGCTCGCTTACTAATATCTTCAACAAAAAGTTGTACTAATTTTTTAGGAGAAGTATCACATATGTGTGTAATAGCTCTAGACAGTGTATCTCCGACACTTACACTTATTGGAACGTGTTCATTTATATATTCTAAATCTTTAGTAGCGGGGTTTTGGGCCGTAGGATCTAAATACGCTTCAAAATCGTATACAATGTGGTATGGGTAAATTATTGTTGGAGGGTTTTCTAATGGTTTTTGTACCAAAATATTTTCGTATTCGCATTCCCAAATAACTACTAACTCAAACTCTGCTCTGATCAATTCATCTCGCAATTTAGTTTTTTCAAACTTTTCTTTTGCGTCTTTAGTGCAGTGTTTTGGGCATCCGTGCCAATAGCAGCCGTGAAATTGATAAACTGTTTCCGTTTCTGAACAAAATCCATCTACAGGAGCTCCAGCTACCATTCTTTCTCCACCGTGACCACATACAGCTGTGTGGATATGTGGTCCTTCAAAAGAGTTTATCCACGTAATTGCTTTTTACTGCATTTAGGTATTGGATAAAACGCTTTTTCAAACGCAGATGTTGGTCTATCTATTTTATCTGCTTTGCACAATACATTTGTTTCTCCTCTCATACACGTTTTTTGCGTGTCTTGTCAAGCAGTGCGATTGTGTAAATCGTTGATTACACTCATAACAACAATACGTTTTACAAACTTTATTCATATATGTAATAAGGAATGCGTGATCATTAAAAATACTTATTTTCATCTTCTTGATACCAAGTTCTTCGTAATTCGCGGCAACTTTTCGTAAAAACCATGTTCCATCTTCTGTGGGTTCGTACGCATCAATACCTATTTTAAAACATTCTTCTATTTTGTTAAGATTGTCGAATAAAACCGGTCCGCTTGATATATCCAACTTTTTTGAGGAACAATATTTTAAAAATATTAATGATAGATCTTTTGTTAAGGATAAACAGCGGTCAGTGCGTAATTCTGTCGTATGAAGTGCTAAACACCGGAATAAACAGAGATCATCATTAAAACTATCTAGTGGTTTCAGTCCTTTTTTGTGTCGCAACCATTCAGGCAAGTGTCCTCCAGCCACTTGATCTGACGCCCTTCCGACATCTCTTGTTGCCGTTCCGTAAATTATTTTAACACTAGTGGTTACCCACCGTACAAACCTCCATTTCGTGTTTGGACGATCTATTTTATCTATATTTAATCGTTCTTCTTCTTGCTTTTTAATCCAATTGTGCACTTGTGTGTATTCTCTGAACCAGGGACTACCGAAAAGGTTTTTATAAAATATCAAACTTTTAGGTCTTCCTCGACAATCTTTCTCATCTTGATGAACTAATCTGTAAGAAAAAGAATATCTAAGGTAGAAGCTACCAGTCAGCAAAGGTTGCAACAAGGTCATCAATTTTTGGGTCTTATCTACCTGAAGTTTGGTTTTTATGGTTAGTGTAGTTAACCGACGTCCTTTCACTGTGGTTTCTTTGTTTCCTTATACCCATCTAATAGTGCATCCCTTCCCCTATCAACTGTTTTTAGTAAACCCGTTTTGGGCAACCTGTTTTTTGGTTTGCCAATATTTTTACTTCTAAGTGATAATACGGACTCATCTGCGATCTGTTGTGCTATCTTTTTGTAATCCTTATTTTCTATTCCCTTGAACATGCCGCGCGAGTACGCGCGGCTCATCCGCTTCATAAATTCTTCATTTTTTGCTTCATTTATAAGCTTATTTAAACCCGTTTCTCTTAATCTTGATGAAAACTACACCCCAAAGGAGTTTAATTCCGCTCTTAATTCCCTAATTTTAGGAGAAGAATTTTGTGAAATTTTCGTGGCACTTATACCCCCATTTTCACCAATCATTGTGTGAGTTAATTTAGGGTGTGCCGTTTTCATAACTTTTTGTGATAGTTTTTTGTTTAGCGTGTGACATTTTTTGGTTCTTATATATTAGTAAAATATACTTTCCCAAGGTTGGAAGTTTTTAATATATTTAAATATTATGTTTACTTTGTTCAATACGAATTCAAATATATTCTCATAAATTTATGACAAAATTTTACCCTCTTGGTGTACCAGACTTGGGCTAACCCCGGGTCGCGTTATCAATGGTTGCCGAAAACCGTTGTTATCGGAGCGATTTTTACACTCCTGTAACACCAATATGAGAAAGTGGTCCAGAACCCTCATGCTACTGGTGGGGTAGTTGAAAACCTCCTCAATTTTGCCACGGATTTTAACCCTCTTGGTATCCCAGGCTTGGGCTGATTCTCTTACCGCGACCCGCGGTAACGAAGTGATACCCTATATTTTTGTTTTAAAAATATTTGTCCTGTAGGAATATGGATTTGATTAATTAAATTTTGTGTTTACCTCATGGGAGGAAGTTTTTCCTGTTAATAATTTGACCTACTTGGGACCCCTTATGTGTGCTGATTCTCTTACCCCCGGTCGCGGTAACGAAGTGATACCCTATATTTTTGTTTTAAAAATATTTGTCCTGTAGGAGTGTGGATTTGATTAATTAATTTTTTTGTTTGCCTCGTGGAGCAGAATATTATTTTACAAATATTTGACCTGTAGGAGTGTGGATTGTCTCTAATTTCTGACTTTTTTTGGGGCCTCTTGTTTCTACGATTATTGGATAAATTATAAAACATTTTGGAAACCCCCCACTAGGTTCTCAACACTAACTTTAAAATTTCTAGTGGGAGGTAGTTTTATCTTACTTAATTATGAGAAATTATGACCCAATTTTACCCTCTTGGTATCCCAGGCTTGGGCTGATTCTCTTACCACGGGTCGCGGTAATGAAGTGATACCCTATATACTACTCACGAAACATACATGCATACGTACATTTATATACCTCCCGCATACACGCACATTTAAATTAAGATACTAAAAAAAACATTAAATTCACATGTAATGCTATTTGGGAAAGGATGAGCACTAAATACATTTTGTCAATGTACATATATTGACGAAATACCATATATACAACCTATATGATATTATTTAATTATATATGGACGAAGCCTACACCGTCTAATGTAACCTCTGTCACTTAGTTGGACCACTTCGTTGACTGTATACCCTCTCCCATCCTCAGTTCTTCCTATATATCTTGTTATTGAGGTTATCAATTTGAATTTATAACTATCTTGCTGTCTTTGCAGCAGCGGTATTTACATTTTACCCCAGTATCCTGTTCCCTTTATGTACTCTAATAAAGCTAGGTGCATTTCGGCTTCACATTCCTTAGGGGGGAATACTATATGATACTGTGAAGGTGTAATGTTGTGTTTAAGGGATGCTCCTTTTAAATCTTCTCGCGTTGTTTTATGGGCGGGGCAATTGAAGAAATAGTGCCAAGGATCTTCAATTTTGTCCTCGTCACAGTTTGAACAATTCATTTTATCTTCACTACTATTATCATGGTGGTATAGATTACACTTTATGCCATTTCTGCATAGCCTTAGTCTGGATATAATTATGTCTGCTCTCCTATCTTTACTATACAATTTACATTCTGTAAGGATGGTGGAGCACATTGCTTGCCTAAATGTTCAATGTTGCTTCATTGATTCCTATTAAATGCGCTGTGCCTGCAGCTCTATCAGTGTCTTCGTTATCGGGTATTCCAGTATGGGAAGGGACCCAATCTATGTTTATCAGCTTGCCTTTAGATATTGTATTGCTTATTAATTTTGTGATGTGATGTATTTTGTCAGGTCTTGTTTTAGAAGTACCCGAATTGATTGATTGGACGGAGCTTAGTGAATCAGTTAAGATGATTGTATCCTTATAATTATTTAATGTTAGGTTATAAATGAGGGCCTTCTCGATTGCTATTCTGATGTGAATAATGTTAGTGTGGGAGTTAGCTTGCATTGTTCTACGTAATTTAAATGTGGTATCACGAAAGCTGCGGATGTGATACCTTGTTCGATATTTTTGCTACCGTCCGTGTAAAGTTGTAGGCTATCTTTCCATATTCTGTTTATGTGGTCTGTTGCTAGTTTTATGTTAATAATTGGATCCATTGTCTTATCTTTTATTATTTCTGTTATATCTGATTGAGAAGTTATTTCGAAAGGATAGTACGGTATATGGGTCTGATATAGCTGCATTTCACAATCGTTCAGTCCATATGCTTGAGTTAGTATTTGGGCATTCATAGCGTAACATGTTTGTAATTTCTTGCCTGTGGATTCTGCTTTTTTAATTTTGTTTGCTTCTTTACCGTTATTGTTTTGCTTTATGCTTTTTATTATTTTCTTTTTTGGTTGCTTCTTTTTTGGTTGCTTCTTTTTTAAGTCTTAGTCTGTTATATTTGTATACCCGCGTAGGTCGTATATGTTCGTTAACTGGCAGGTTTACACCATGTGGCTGGGTGCGCGCCAAATATTTGATTAGATTCCCTTCACGTCTCAGTTATAATGGTTCTACTACGGTTTCTACCTCGACTGCAGCGGCTCTAGTTGATTTATATGCACATGTTGCCACTTTGACGGCCTCTCTTTGAATGAGTTCTAGTTTGTCGAAGTGTTCCGCTGAAGCATCTTTATATAGCATGCTGCCATAGTCCAGTTTTTGATAATATAAGAGCTTTGTACAACAATATAAGGGATAGTTTATCCGCTCCGTATGACGTACCTGATACTAGTTTCATTATGTTTAGATCTATTATACAGCGTCGATCTATGTTATTTATATGTCTTCACCAGGTAAGTCGATCGTCCAAATACATACCCAGGAATTTTACACATTTTGTGTATGGTATTGCTTGATTATTTACAATTAAATCTTTAATTTCATAAGTTCGTTCTCTTATGTATGCATACCGCTGCTCTTCATTTTTATAGCAGAGTAATCCACCGCCATGAAATATGACTGCCTCAGTTTTAAGCGGAGATATTTTAAAGCCCCATTTGTTTTGCCAAATTGTTATTTTATCTGGTGCTGTCTGTATTACCCCCAGGGCTACTCTGAGATCTGTATGCTATTTCCAGATCGCGCCGTCGTCGGCAAATTGTGATAGGCCTGGTTTAGTGCTGGTACTCATGCTCTTTAATTATGTATATAATGTATATATCATGACATTAAATAGTGTTGGGCTTACGATACTACCATGGGGGCTGCAATTATCAATACTTTGAAATTCGGAATGCTCTGTGCCTATTCTTACTCTAATTGTTCTGCCCGTCAGAAAGTTGTCTAACCATAGCAACATTCTGTTGTTTATGCCCTTCCCGATTAGTTGTTCTATTGCTCCCTTTGTCCACATTATGTGAAAGGCTTTTTCTAGGTCTAGGAATACAGCTACGACTAGTTTATTTTCCATTTGAGCTGTTTTAATAGTTGTTTCTAATCGAGCTAGTTGATCCATCGTGGATCTATGATTTCTAAATCCTGACTGGGTTGTGCCAATTTTCTGATTAGATTCAAAATGATGTTTGAGTCTGATGGCTACCATAGTTTCCATTAATTTACATATTACTGATGTTAGTGATATGGGTCTGTAGGAGGCTGGTAGAGTTGCATCATTGTTTGGTTTGATTATTGGGATAATGGTAGCCTCTTTCCAAGCCTTTGGCCCAGTATTTATTTATTAGCAGGAGCAGTTGTTCCATTGATTCATATGGTAGTTGTCTAAGTATATTATAATGTATTGTATCTGCTCCTGGTGCAGTACTTTATTTGGTTTTAAGGGCAGCCTTAAGTTCCGACATTATAAATAACCTATTGAGGCAGTCAGTATTCAGGTCGTGTGTCAGAGTATGATTGTATATCTTAGCTTGTATTTGCGGGTCTCTTTTATCTTTTTTCTATTCTGAATTCTGATGTTAAATTACTGTTACTAGACATATTATTGTAATGATTTGTGAGAACCTCTGCTTTTTGTTTTTCATCGCATATTAATTTGTTATCATGTGCTAATGGGGGCATTTGTAGTGTCGGTTTGCCTCTTACTCGATTAAATAAATTCCAGACTTCTTTACTTGTTTTATCTTTTGTAAGTGCTGATATAAAATTTTCCCAACCTTTCTCTTTTGCTGTTTTAATGGTTTCAGACGCCAGGCTCTTGCCTTCCAAGTATTCCTCTCGCCTTCTTTGTTTTACTTGTACATGATATTTATAGGCTTGTTTCCATCTTCGCGGACAATTTTCCCTGTGTTTAATGACTTCTGTACAAGTGGGTGTCCACCAGGGATTGGTTGGGCGATTGTGTGCTGTGCCACTTGTCTGTGGTATGCATTCCTTAATGATTTCGTAGAGGGTACTGACAAATTAATTATGATATTCATTGCAGTTTATTTTTTTCTCTACATGTAACTTAGTTGAATATAAGTGATTGAAGAGCTCCCAGTCAGCGTGACCTAATTTCCATTTAGGAGTTGTTGCGGGAGTACTCTTACGGTATTGGGTCAAAACTTTAGTAATTATTTGATAGTGATCACTTCCTAGTGTTGAATCGTGTACGAACCAGGAGGACGAGTAAGCTAGAGCTGGTGTAGCTAATGTTATGTCTGGTGTTGTTCCTATACATTTACTATGTGTGATATGAGACGTATCGAATGCTACGGCCCCATCATTTAATAATACGTAATCTGTATTGTCTAAAAAGTGTATTATTTCATCACCAGTTTTGTTAGTTTTGGCGAGATAATGCACGTCGCAAAGTGGGTTGTGTCCGTTAAAGTCACACAATATCAGAGCTTTATTACTTATCTGTTTGGTAATGTTATATAGATTGTGTAGTTTAGTAGCGTTTGTACTGTCACCGGGGCACATGTATACATTTAGTATATCTATATTACCTTTGTTACCTAATATTTTAATTCCAGAATAAAGAATATTTAATGTTTCCTTCAGATGATTCGTTGTTAATTCTGTACAAGAAACTCCATTTTAGCATATATGCCTACTCAACTACCATGGAATGGATTTGTGGAGTGCGCTATTAAATTGTATCCTGTTTGAGTTGATGGTTTTGGCATTTCTTGAAGGCATATTACATCGGGTGACAATATATTAGTTTATAAAGCATTTATTAGCTCTCCTTTTGTCCGTAGAAATCCCCGACAGTTCCATTGAAGGACTATCAGGGGGTGATTATTACTAGTATTGTTTCTACCCATTTATCTTTATGTTTTATTAATGTTATATATTATTGCGAACATATTCTGCGTTTGTGCAGAAGAGCGCCATATTTACTATTCAGAGGTTCTGGTTGGGAACCTGTTTCAGGTTCATTGCTTCTCAGCTGTACTGGAGGCGCTATGACATTGGGACCCTTGCTTATATTGGGCTTTATATTTAGGTTTTTTAGTTTGACGACTACCAAATGTTCCATGCCTGTTAAACGTTTTTAATTGTTTTTGTGTGAGGGGTATATTGTATGTTTTGTTCTTATTATATTTAGCGCACTTATTTTTTTCGTCCACCGGACTACCCGTTGGACTGGCATTTGGGGTGGATGTTTTAATGTTGTTGGTTGCTGCTTCTGTGTGTTGTTTCGTAACACTTCTATGACCTTCTGTTATGTTGTATGTGTTAATGTTGTCGCTGGAACTATGTTGTGATATATTTGATAAGCATGGAGGTGATGACGCTGGTGTGGATTTGTTGGGGCTATTGTTTACGACTGGGCAGCAATGATTGTTTGCGCAGTCCATGCTGATGCTATGTGAGTGGGTGGGGTGAGGTAGGGTTTTGTATGGGTGTCGTGTTTACGTGTTGAATAATAGCGGCAGTAACTGTGGGAGCGTGAACTGTCCTATTTTGTAGATGGGACTCTGCTATGTGACCTATTATTCCTTTTGTTTTAATTCCTAAATAAGATTATAATGTTGTTTCTATCACCGCTATTAGATACAAAAGTTGACTTTTTGTGACATACTGCTGTATTTCAGTATCTTGTTTGGCGTGTGTATCCATGGATGGTGATTCAGATGCCCGTTTGCGTTTGTTGTATTGTGGTGTGGCTGGCATAGTTGAATACTGGTTGTTTTGTTGTTGTATTGGTAAGTTAGTGGTGGCATGAACATGTGTGGTATTGGTCGAAATGTGTGTTTGCAGTTGTTCCTTGAGTGCGTCACGCGTTAGTTGTCTTGTTACATTTTTGTGTGGTTAATGTGCGTCTTGTATTTAAGAAATATCGGGCAGTATGGATCGCTGGCCCGGTGGCCACACGCCTGTAATTCTGCTACATAGAAATTGTTGCAGTAATCGTTGTCCCTCGTATGTTTAGATGTGCAATCCTTATAGAAGTGTGCATACCCACAAATTGGGCAGTTGACAAAGTTGTTTCTGCAAGCGTCTTGTCGGTGACCAAACTGCTGGCATTTATTGCAGCGAATTGGTAGTTGAATTGTGATGCCAATATCGATTGGATTACCGTTGTTGATGTACGAAGCTGGTGGTATTTGATATGGTAGATTAATGTTGAATTTAACAAGCAATGCGGTTTTAGATTTACCTACGTGGTGTTCGTCGGTGATGTTGTTCTTTTTTGGCGTCTAATGCTAGCATGATGTCTTCCTTGCTCAATCGGGCGAAGTCAGGGTGCTCAGCTATGCCCACCGTGACAATTTGTTGTTGTTGTTGGTGCGTGTTGGACTGCGTTTTCCTGGACATTGGTTTGTTAACTAGCTTGAATTCTACGTTTGACATACTTGGTGGTGCCGTGAATGATTTTGCTCTACCAATCCATTGTTTTGGTAGATCTGATGCGCTGTCAAGTGTACACCGAATAGCTGACTGGTTTAATATATTACCCAGGAATGACATCAGGGCCAAGACGAAGCGGATTGTGTCAGTTATTATTGCGAACATATTCTGCGTTTGTGCAGAAGAGCGCCATGTTTACTATTCAGAGGTTCTGGTTGGGAACCTGTTTCAGGTTCATTGCTTCTCAGCTGTACTGGATGCGCTATAACATTGGGACCTTGCTTACATTGGGCTTTACGTTTAGGTTTTTTAGTTTGACGACTACCAAATTTTCCATGCCTGGTAAGCCTTTTTGATTGTTTTTGTGTATGGGGCATATTGTATGTTTTGTTATTATTAGATTTAGCGCACTTATGTGTTCGTCCACCGGACTACACGTTGGACTGGCATTTGGGGTGGATGTTTTGATGTTGTTAGTTGCTGCTTCTGTGTGTTGTTTCGTAGCACTTCCATGACCTTCTATTATGTTGTATGTGTTAATGTTGTCGCTGGAACTATGTTGTGATATATTTGATAAGCATAATGACGCTGGGGCGGATTTGGTTGGGCTATTGTTTACGACTGGGAAGCAAGGACTTTTTGCGCAGTCCATGCTGATGCTATGTGACGTTTCGGGTTCTATTTCATTTGTTATGCCGAGTTCCGCCGCCAGTTCTATTATTGCTGTGTCTATTTCCGTTATTAATCCAGCATGTTTGCGATTACTCGTAGCTATTAATGGATGCAGGGGTTCAGTATTGTTATTTCTTCTTTGTTTAGTGGGTGGGGGTGAGGTAGGGTTTTGTCTGGGTGTCGTGTTTACGTGTTGAATAATAGCGGCCGTAACTATGGGAGTGTGAACTGTCCTATTTTGTAGATGAGACATACTGCTGTATTTCAGTATCTTGTTTAGCGTGTGTATCCATGGATGGTGATTCAGATGCCCGTTTGCGTTTGTTGTATTGTGGTGTGGCTGGGATAGTTGACTACTGGCCGTTTTGTTGTTGTATTGGTAAGTTAGTGGTGGCATGAACATGTGTGGTATTGGTCGAAGTTTGTGTTTGCAGTTGTTCCTTGAGTGTGTCACGCGTTTGATTTTTGTGATTAATGTGCGTCTTGTATTTAAGAAATATCGGGCAGTATGGATCGCTTGCCCGGTGGCCACTCGCCTGTAATTCTGCTACATAGCATTTGTTGCAGTAATCGTTGTCCCTCGTGTGTTTTGATGTGCAATCCTTATAGAAGTGTGCATATCCACAAATTGGGCAGTTGACATTGTTGTTTCTGCAATCGTCTTGTCGGTGACAAAACTGCTGGCATTTCTTGCAGCGAATTGGTCGTTGAATTGTGATGCCAATATCAATTGGGTTACCGTTGTTGATGTACGAAGCTGGTGTTATTTGATATGGTAGATTAGTGTTGAATTTAACAAGCAATGCGGTTTTAGATTTACCTACATGGTGTGCGTCGGTGATGTTGTTCTGTTTTGCGTCTAATGCTAGCATGATGTCTTCCTGGCTCAATCGGGCGAATTCAGGATGCTCAGCTATGCCTGCCGTGACAATTTGTTATTGTTGTTGGTGCGTGTTGGACTGCGTTTTCCTGGGCATTGGTTTGCTAACTAACTTGAATTCTACGTTTGACGTACTTGGGGGTGCCGTGAATGATTTTGCTCTACCAATCCATTGGTTTGGTAGAGTGATTCTAATGATATCCGGTGCGCTGTCGAGTGTACACCGAATATCTGACTGGTTTAATCTATTACCCAGAAATGACATCAGGACCAAGACGAAATGCGGTAATCTTATTGCAGCTCGCCTTGACCCAATGATTTTGAAGCGGATTGTGTCAGTTTGTGTGTTATTGTTTGTTTATTTGTCAGGTAAGGTGTGTGTGATTGGTTCCGCGGTTGATTGATGTGGTGGTGGGGTGGTCTGTGTCGTATATGTATGTGGCTGCTTTGCCTCTGGTGATTTACTACTAGGCGATAGTGAGTCTGACATGTCGTGTTCCCTAGTTCTCTTTTTCGTATTAGGTGTGTCGATTTGTGCCATTATTTAACTTTAACCGAGATGGGAAACGAATATTTTTGATAATAAGTAAATTCACAGTTTTTATTGTTTTCTGTACGATGGCGCCTAGACTATATATAGTATATGCTACTGCAGTGTAATTGCTGCTATATATCTGTTTATATTGTCTAATTTTATAATAAGTACTAACAAGTAATAATAATTAATTTAACAGTTTTGGTTGATTTTCGTACGTTTGCCCCTAGACTACAACTATTATGTACTACTGTGATTCAAGATATACATGTATTGACTATTCGAGTAATATTTTAATTTTTAATTTATATAAACAAGTATATATAGGTATATATTTAGTTCCGGTTATTATTGCAAAAATAAATTGAATTAGGATAAATTAAATTAAATTTTACTTATCAAATTAAATAATAAATAATTATGGATCCCTGTCACGAATTGCAGCCGACTATTTTCTTTATCATCCATTATTAGTAGCACGGGTCACACAATACTAGTCTAGAGCACAATAATCGAATAATCTAGTACCAACTATCGAATAGGTCTTCGTGTGTGAAATATAGCTACCGTGGAATACACCGCTGCAGAGAATAGCGCTTTATCCGAAACCGTGCACGGACCACCTGTATTGGATTTTGCACCGGTTATAGCTGAGTCATTTACACTGTTTATGCAGACTTGGATGCTAGCCTAAATACCTAGCAGGTCTATTAGAACATTAGTCCACTTATTCAAAATTGTAAGCCAAATGTTGGCACAGAATTGTTATATTGACAGGCGGACTACGGTATGAAAATTGTGCGCTAGAGTTGCATATATATATTATCACAAACCATATTCTAGCAGTCGGAGACTCAAAACATTATTGTGAACACATTGGATCACAAGCCTTCACTGGGAATTGGTGAGTACATATGTTTATTAGTTATTTTTCAATGCTGCCATTTAAGTCTGAATCCTGCCAAGACCGGAAATTCTCCGCATTGTTATCGTATCCTCGATAATAAATACTGTACTATTTCATTTACCTGAGTTATTTGGACCCATTTCGACCAAATGCTTGGTCAATAAAAGCCGTATGGCATGTATCCGCTGATGTAGATTATCTCTCTTAATCAAATCGAACTGATTCATTAATACGTCGTGTTTACGTGTAAATGATAACGATTACAGGTCTGGCATGTGGGAGCATTCCGTGAGTATTGTAATGGCATATTATTCTAATGTGTTTTATTTTTGCATGTCGCTCCGACTAATTGCAGTAGCAATTTATTCTATTTGTAAACGAAGGGCGAACACGATTGAAATGTTTACTAAAATTAGCTATGCATTTTATATTACGATTCAGTCCAATATCAGTTCTGCGCCATGTACAATACATGAGAATATTGCCAATTTTAACATGTCACAATTGTAACGTGAATTTTCTGGACGACTTTCATTTACCCTATGGTGGACACATGTAAACAAACTCCAAACCCAGTCGTCTGTACATTCATTTTATTAAGTCATGTACGTTCACAGTGTATTGTAAATATTGTAAATGCTATTGTGACCAGGATAGACCTGATCAGACAGTTCTGCTCTAAATGCACTGATGTATACGTCAGTAAGCTGCAATAAGGACATGATGTGAAGTATAATTTATTTCAATCACTGATGCTTTGGGTCAGCCTGTGGAATCCTACAGTCTGATTAGAGTCTACAGTGTGTATCATTAATAATTTAATACTGTGAGTCTGCACGGGAAAATACTTGGCACAGTTGCTCTTTATTAAGTTAGTGTAGTTGGCCACGGGCAGTCTGATCAGGGTAAGGCATGTGGCAATTAAATGTTTGTTAACTAATGGTAAATAACTGTGAATGACGTCTGTATTCACATGTACGGCTGTGAAGATATGTATCGTTGGGTACCCTAGATATAGTGGCTGTGCATTAATGTGTTATATCGCATTCTCCGACTTATGAATTCCATCAGCCCCTTTCTTCCAATTAGTGAAAATATCTTTATGTACATTGCAATTTATCATGTTTCATCATTGTAATATATGATGTTGTTTAGTATTGCCATGCAATCATAATATTTATTTCATTTGCACTACTGTGACTATTATTGAGACTATAACACGTTACATTCTGGTAACAACACCGTTGGTGTTTTGTAGTCCCAGCCAGTAAGCCAGCCAGGCAGTCAGCCAGCCAGTCAGTAACCAGTGACGGCACGTCCATTTGGTGTATACGCGTAGAACCAGTACGCAACACCTATTTATTCTGGAGTCCACAACACGACACCGTGTACCAGCGGGGACTTTGCTCCGCGTGGACCAAGGGCGTATCGAGTGGGGCATCATTCCGGTGACGTCATTCCGTCCAAGAACGAGATGAATCTCAAAGGACGTTCACCCATGTGATATCGGCCCCATCCGCCCAAGTAGGCTGTATATTCTAGTTCCAAGTAACTTTACGACGTCATAAAAACGTCACTATCATCATGGCGGAAACCGGAGTTGATTAACGGAACTCTAAAATCGGATCTTCAACCTGATGCATAATGTTGAACTATGCCTACCTGTTCCAGAATCGTGACGGTGCATTGGTTGTGCGATTGTATCTGGGGGCTTCATCCAGGGGACGTTGTCCGTACTGACATTACCATCCATTGTTTGTGCATTTCATTATGTGTAAATATATCATTAATGATGATATAGACCTTGTTGTAACTGTCCACAACGTGCTTGGTGTTCCATCCCTTTAGTAAACTATCTCGGTGTCACCCTAGCGTGACAATCCCTACGTACAAACAATCCACTGAGAAGAATAAATATACTCACAATATCACCTCATAGTGTAAACGTATGTGCTGAGTTATACTTATACTTGTTGCGTTTACTGAGTACGCGAGAAATAACCGATGCCAGGAAAGAACGTAATTTGATATCCAATCTGATTATATTATTCTTACTTATACAGTACATATATAAAACGGTAGACATAACAAAAGAGAGACAAAACATTGATATATTATTAATTATTCATACAATGGCAGTCTTAATTGTTAGTACGCATCTGCGCATGTGTGACCGGAACGCGCTAATCTTAATCTCTTCTTGCCTTCCGGAGAGAACGGACGAAGACACGATAATTATCGTTTCTTCCCGCGAAAAGACGAGGATTAAGAGGCGATAATTATGATTTCTTCGCGGTTTAAATAGCGTCCTGTAGGCGTACAACAGCGTGGCGACGAAACGAAGGTTAAGGCGCTTAGATTTTCGAGGCATAAATTTGCAAATTATCGATCTGACAGGGCGATAATTATCGTCCCTTCAGGGCGAAAAGACGATAAATAACGTGGCGAAAAGACGAAGTTTATTTATTAAACTTCGTTTCTTCGTTTCTTCGCCACGCTAATCTATGTTCCAGAGTCACGAAGAAACCAAGAGACGAAATGTCCCTAACGAGCCACCATATAGTACAGTGGAACCCCTCTAAACCGAACACCCTCCGAATGTGTCTTATTTAGATGGGTTTCAATGTAATGTATGTCATTGTCCTGTCTGTTCATAACAGAAAATGACAAAATGTGACCATCGAGTGTCTAATTACAATGGTATCTCTCTAAACCGGAAACCCTGAGGACCTCCCAATGTGTCCGGTTTAGAGAGGTTCCACTGTATTGCCATTTTGCTATCACGGTTGTACTATTGCCAATGCCACTATTGATAGGTGCATAACACATACCTTCACTGGCCGAATCTTCCATTATGCGTCTAGCAGGTGTCCTATATGAACTTCCATCAGACTCCAAATTTGATGCGTCTCCCGCCATCCTTGCCTTCTGCGTTGCATTAATCCAGTTATCTAAAATGAAATTTAGTTGTAAGTTATAGTTGTACAAAGTTATGAACCTACCACATAAGAGTTTAATGTAAAACAAAATTATATAATTACTTCTCTTTCTTCGAATGTATTAGAATGTCACTGATATATTTAATGTAATACATAGTATTTCAGTGGAGCCTCTTTAAACTGGACACCCAGGACTAATTGACTTCAATGTAATGTATGTACATTGTATCTACATATATAATGATAATGTTTCAAGATTGATAATTAACTAATAACTTATCTGTAAATAAATGGTATGGTCGGTTGCCATTAGTTATAAGCCTAGCTCTGATATGTGACTATGACTAGATAGACTCGGCTTATTAAATGTTACCCAGTCTAGCACCTGATCACATCGAATAGCAGTATTATGTCAATCGAATCACAACCCATGTGCCACTACTGTGTATAATGTGTCATTGGGTGTTTACGGGGATATATAGCATCGGTACATTCAAACAACTTTTTACTAAATTACATTAAAGTGCGTTTTTAATAGACTTGCCTACTTCCCTGGGTGTCCCAGGAGAAATAGTATCTATTCAAGTTTGAGAATGTTGCTGTTTTCATATCCGTGGAGGCGTATTCTGCAATATCACATTCAAACTAGTTGAATATGTAGAACTGTAGATATCCTGGTCAGACTGAGAATGTACATGCTGATCTGGGTCTATACTGGTTGGAAACATCGCATTGTTCCTATTGCTAACTAGGTACACATATGTGCTGCAGTAAGAAATTAGGACTTGGGATATTATACATTATGTAGAATGTAGATATGACAATGTGTCTAATTACCCCCAACTGCCCACCCCCACATGAAATGTGTGGCTGATGGAGCTCCTGATCAAATACTGGTAGTGCATTTGTGAAATCTAGTAATGATATATACGGCTTGTATTAGAAGCATTTCAAATGTTCCAGACTGAATGGTGGGCAGTGCAGACCCTGATAGTTATAACGCGATAACGGGAACATGTAGCAGAATCATCATTGTTGTTGCATTGCTTGGCAGATAGTTCATGCCCAGTATGAACCCGAGCTGGGGCGGGCATGCCACCATAAAACCACAGGCAGCCCAATTAATGGCAGTATCAAGTGCCTTGGGACCTCCTGTCAGTCCCTGGCAGGTGCGCAATGATAACATGTGTGTGAAACCGGTCCGTCGTCAATTGTGCATGCGTATAGACCTTATATTACAGAATAAGATATCATGTACGTTCTACACTTTTTGCCAATACCACTATATAGGCATGTGGTGTTGAAAGGGTTAAGGGGGGTGCGTACGCACCCGTCACACCCCTTTGCGTACGGGCCTGTATACTGTCATCTGAATTTCAAGGATATTGTAGTCCCCTGGTTAGCCCCAGGGATGTTTCTGCTGGTCGTAAAACATATTTACACAGCACATGAGAAAACACCACTTGGTGCTGTGTCAAAAGAATTAGATATTTCATTAGGTAGATCCTGCTTCTGGGTTTGGAAAAATTTAATTTTTACTTTAATTTCAGTTATATTCAGCAAATAAATAAAATAAAATGTGATTACGGGCTACATCATTCATTTGACATTGTATGGTACGGTATCGTACTGTCGACTTCGTATTTTGCTGGTTGCAAACATGATCCTGTCTGTTCTGTAATGAAACAGTATAGGTCTTTTTTTTTAGGTGGAAATCTCCCTCAAAATTGTTACTAAAATTTCAGTATGGTACATAAGAAAACACACCAGTGCATTATACCATCCGTATTATCATGTTTCAATTCGTGAGCAATGTACTATGCTGCAGATTGTAATGATTGTTTGACTGGATGACTAACCGTGCATACGCTGATCAGACAGCACAAGGTACAGACTAGTCTGGATCTACACTGATTGTAAGCACAATAAGCATGGCTTAGTTAGATTACCTATTAATGGTAGACATGTAACACGCGTCTGGATAAACGTGTGAACAACAAGTGTTGATTTATGGACAAGATATACAGAATACAGAATATTTCGATTTTGTTAGTTTATTAATCTGATTATATATTAACTAAAACTTGGGGGATGTTTTGGTCAAATAGGTGCCGCCTTTACCGGGGATCGCTTTGACCCGGCCCGTTTTGACCAGCTACCATTTTACCGATTAGCGAACAATTATGTTACTGCAACAGCACATTTGCTAATCAGAATCTACACTGGTCATGAATGAAATACGCGCGGCTTTGTCATAGCGCAGCCCAAAGTATAGAGCTGGTCAAAAACAATTTTTAAGTCTTTATATATGATTTGGGGAAATAACATACCGAACTCCTTCAAGAGACATTAACGTTATAGGAATTCGATGACAGATTAATATACATTGTATTTCTAAAAACCTTTGCGGAAAAAAATACATTATTTCGGGAGATATTTACACAGAATCGGATTGGAAGCGTTTTCTTCCTGAGTCCGCCTCATTGTATCAAATGAGTATTAGTGAAGAATACACAATATCGTATTGTTTTCGTATTTTGCAACAATAAGCAACATCGGATTGTAAGCGCTATTGTCAAACGATACGTAGCATCGGATTCCCTAACAATACGGCATATCCGGATTGATCTCGTATATGTTCTGGCAATACGGATACGCGTATTGACTCGCATAGGTTTTCACATACGGATTTTGGTATAGACACGTATTTGTGACTATATGTGCCGTGAACTGTACCCGCTTTCAAATTAGCACGTGAGACAGGTAAAAGGCCGAGCATAAAATACCCAGCCCGGTTGGTTGTAAACGGCAAAACGCAACAGGATGAGCTGCCTGACTGGTATGAAACTATGCAGGGTGACAGAATAGGCATGCTGAACGATTTGCCCCGTGGTACATATTCAACGTCGACAGTCGCGGACGCTAGTGGCAACGTTAACGCTCCGAGAGAGACACCGCCAGTGACACGCCAAAATCAATCCCCTAGTTTGCCCAGTGCCACTAGACCGCCACGTTTTGACAGGGCTACAAACGGGCAGTCACCTCCACAGACTCTGATTGGCCAGCGTTTTACTAAACCGCCTCCACCACAACGTAGATTCGATTCGCCGAGGCAGCCAGCTCCACCGACGTCCCAGTAACCTGCCGCCACCCCCTTCATATCCGTGCTTCCCACCGCCACCACCTCCACATATGCACAGCTATTCTGATGTTACCAGACAGCCAGGTGTATCCAGTGGAAATACAACATATACCAATATATTCCCCAGTGTTAGTACAGCATACACCAGTGTACCAAGTACAAACACAACCAACGTACCAAGTGTGAGTCCCAAACATAGCAATGCGAAACGTAACTCTGGGGGCATTGTAGTCTATGTGAAGGATTTTTTAGCTAATGATGTCACTTTATATTTGGAATACTCCGACGCATACATGTGGCTAAAATTGAATAGTAATTTATTCAATCTACCACATGATTTGTATATGTGATATATATAACTCCAATTTAAAACCGGAAATGTACATTGTGTGGACATTTGGAAGACGAATACCATTTTATTTTAGAATGCACAATGTATATGGATCTCAGGAAAACATATATAAACCGATATTATTGGAACAGGCCAAGTATGGTTAAATTCATAGAGCTGATTAAATCGGAACATTCACAAACTGTAAGAAAGTTGGGCCAATACATATACCAAGCGTTTCAAATCAGAAATGAACATTCATATATACATCACTGAGGTCACCTTCACCCAATACATACATAAAGAAATACTGCATGCATATATATTTGCAAATATTAGCTTGACATCATTGCATGATATCTTACGTGTTCAGTTGTGTAGTACATGTGTAATGCACTACTCTATAGACTCATGCTGCAACGCCATAACTTAATGTATTTTCATAGATTAACCAAAACATTTTGTATGTGCTTATTGGGCATGCTATTCCATCGCATGATATTCTCCATGTGCTATGGTCAATGGTCGACGGTGGCATAGCTGCATCAAATACAATACATAGTAGCTGCATTTTTAAAGTTACGGTTTATGCACTGGCTGTTGTCTTTGTCATCCATAATTGTATGTTGTTACCTGTGTATTGCTTCAGGGGCCATATGGCTTAAAGCGTTAATCTTTATCTGAATAAACATATGTCTATTTCCTATATTATTCCTGAGAATTCTAGTCGGCAAGCTTTTGTTGAATCGAACAGTTTTAATGATGTACTTGATGATATTAGTATCATTCAGAATAACACAAACAATGAATGTAATTGTATGATGTTGGGCGACCTAAATAGCAAATGCGGAATATTACATGATTATGTATCGATGGATCACGCTGAACACGTAGATACGTTGCCCGATTATTATATATGTGATAACGGTTTACCGAGATTGTCACAGGATACTGGAATTAATTCAAACGGGCGATTATTGATTGAACTTTGTAAATCCTCCGGATTACGTATTGTAAACGGCAGAGTGTGTGGTGAGACGGGCAAATTTACCTACGTGGGCAGCAGAGGTAGTAGTCTCGTTGACCTAGTCCTGATAAATGGACAATTATTACATTTATTTTCCACATTTGTTGTTGAAGATCCAAATATATTATCTGATCATTGTATTGTACATTTTTCAATGAGTGGTAGTCGTGCTGAGCAGAACTCCGTTCATCAAAGTACGAATAATAGCCAACAATTAACGCATAAATTTGTATGGCAAAATGATAATATAGATGCCTACAAAAGCGCGATGTGTTCACCTGGCGTTACCGAGCAACTCGATCGACTAACATAAACATTAAGTAATGAGTCGCCCGAAAATGATATTGATAACGCCGTTTCTAGTTTTAATAATCTGCCTGACTCTATTTGCGAACCTTTATTTAAAAAACCGATAAAAGCACAAAATAAAAACATAGCGGAACCAGTAAAATACAAATTAGACGAAACTACTGAATCAGCAAAACGCATATTTTTCAATAATCTGAATAAATACAGGAGGGATGATACAAATTATAATCGAACACAACTAGTAAAGTCGAGGAGTGATTACAAGCAGTGTCATCGTAATTACATGTATGAACAAGCAAAATCCCAAACAAATAAGTTATTATTACAAGCTCGACGAAAAAATGCCCAAACTAGTACTTCGGCCAAATGTTGAAAGAAACTGCAGGCTCACCCAAATCAAACACAATTTCTGCTGATTCTTTTGTACAATATTTCAAAACCATAAATAATCCAACAGACCATTTTTTCCAGCCAGATGAAGATATTTTTCATTTTAATGAGGTATATTTTGAGTCGGAAATAAAAATAATGTTCGCTGAATTGAATATCGAAAATTATAAGGAAGAACTTTTACAATCAATTTCCCAGTTATCAAATGGACGGAGTGGGGGACCAGATATGTATGTAAACGAATTTCTAATTCATGGAAAAATACTAATTTCACCATTTCTGCACAAACTGTTTAATACAACTTTCAGAAATGTTTATTTCCCGGAAGCCTGGTCTGAAGGTTATATAGTGCCACTTCATAAAAAAGGTAACGTAAATGATGTAGGTAACTATAGAGGAATTGCATTACTTAGTACTATTGGAAACTTATTTTCAAGAATATTAAACAATAGGCTCACACTGTGGGCCGAGAAATATGTTATATATATTGAATCATAAGCTGGCTTTAGAAAACATATGTCAACTGTTGATCATATATTTATATTACATGGAATGATTATCCATTTACTTAACCAAGGGAAACAACTACACTGCGCTTTTGTTGATTTTACGAAGGTATTCGATTATATTGTGAGAGAAAACATCTGGTATAAATTAATACGCATAGGAGTGAGGGGCAACATGTTAAGTGTAATAAAATCTATGTATGATAACATAACATTTAATAATCAATTAAGCGAAGAATTTACATGTATATTAGGGGTGCGTCAAGGGAAATGCTTATCACCATTTATATTTGCAATGTATATAAATGATTTAGGAGATGCGTTATATTTAAACGGAATAGATGGGATAGACATTGGCATGATACATATTGTGTTGTTATTACATGCTGGGGACATTGCAATGTTAGCAACGTCAGCAGTACATTTACAAAAAGGGCTAGACATATTATACAAATATTGCCAAAAATGGAAACTTACAGTAAATACTAAGAAAACTAAAAGTATGGTTTTTAGAAAAGGCGGCTGACTTCCAGCAAATTTGAAATTCTATTATAACGATTACGAAATAGAAATAGTAACACAAGTTTCATAGTTAGGAGTGGTTTTCACGCCAGGTGTCTCCTTTTGAGAGGCCAATAATACCTTATCAGGACAGGCACAAAAGGTAATTTTCAAATTATATAAATATTTGAAACAATTTACTTATCCCCTAAGCATATGCTGGAATTTTTTGATAAACTTGTCCTCCCTATCCTGAATTATGCTGGTGAAGCATGGGGGTTTTCACAGTCCATGCAAATTGAAAGAGTGCATTTACAATTGTGTAAACGCGTGCTAGGTGTCAAAATATCAACACAAAACGATTTTGTTTACGGTGAACTAGGCAGAACATCTCTTAGAACAGGTCGTTTATATAATATAATTAAATATTGGTTCAAAGTAATCGGATCAAGTGATCGGAAATATATTAAATGTATATATCACATGATGCTTAATGATATTGAACGGTCACCAACTGTGAAACATTGGGCCTCTCTGGTTAAATTTACGTTAACACAGTTTGGTTTTTACCATGTATGGCTTTCGCAAGGTCTGGGTGACATTATAAGATTGTTATCAACATTAAAACAACACTAGAATAAATGAATCTAGCAAAGCTTTATTTTATAAAAAGATTTCATCTTTTGAATATCAATGCTATATCGATTTCATCAGTGTAAAAAAGTTTAGAGTGGCTCTAACCAGACTGCGTGTATCTGCACACAGGCTGGAGGTTGAAACCGGCAGATGGTATAGACTAATTAATACACCATTTGGTGATCGTAAATGTAAATTATGTAACGTGTTAGAATATTAATTTAATTTCTTGTGTATATGTCCTGTCTACAATGACTTGAGGGTACACTACATCGGCCGATACTATAGAAGTAGACCTAACATGTTAAAATTAGTAACACTGTTTCACTCAGATAGAGCGTCTTATATAAGAAACCTTGGTAATTATTAGCCGATCTATTTATAGATCGGCTAATATATTGGTCATCCATCGAATTATGAAAAAGTAGCAACCCTTTTCTCCGCTATTCGGTAATCTACGAACGCGAATTTTGCTGTATCACTTCCAAATTGCATCAACCGATACAGTTTGCATTTTTGGCAATTATCTCCGTTTAAAACTTTAAATATAGCCAAATAACACAATTTTGAATACGTAATGAGCTGAACGCCGGAAGAGATTGAACCCGGAAGTTGTTGTTGTTGAAGTCCATACTTGGCTCTAATGGCCATATACGCCAACATACGCCGATTATTAGGCTAAATTTAAAGCTTTTATTTATTAAACAGAACAAGTTTCAGCCACGTATAATCGCGTAAAATGTGTTTTATTCGGCTAATTTATAATCGACCTCTGCTCAAAATCTCCTCCGACTAGCAACCCCAGCATCTCGGGTTTATCCCATTGGATCGCGAATGCGCGTCATTTGACGCTAGTTAATATTCACAAAATTTTCCACCAATCAAAACGAATAATTGCCCTTCATAGCGAACTTTGATTTGTTTACGTATCATGCAGGGATGGCAGGGATGCATCCAGCACGCGCGATTGCGGCAATCCCCCTTAATTATTGTCAATGCCGCAAATTATTGATTGTCTTGCGCCCGACATCGCGCAAAAAATCACGGATGGGCCCCTTTTTAAATGACCAGTGCGCACATTAAAAAAACGTAATTGACTATTTAAATTTAAATCATTGGAAGGCGTGCAGTTCAATCGAGTTTGTGCGGCCGTTGAACGTAAGCTTCGAGTCGATTTAAACCATTTAAATCGATAAACAAGGGATAAACAAGTGACACCGTTATCAAGGCCAATCTGGGCATGTGCCTGAATACGCATGACGTCAATTCGACTGGTACATTTTGTTGAGTACGTTAATTAATGGTCACTTTGTTAAGTAAGATTTGTATTGGACTGGTGAATGGGATATCCCTTTGCTAAAAATATGTTTCTGCATGCCTAACTAATATCATGACCGTAGCTCCGTGTTTATTATTATATTACATTTCCGTAAACTGTGTTGACAATATTGTGGCAATATGTGGACCTGTGCAGATATATGTAGATGAATATAGGACTATTAAAAAAAATCCGGGCTCCGGTAGCGAGCATTATTTTTCAATTTTTTTCAATTTTTTCAATTTTTTTTCAAAATGTTTATATTTTTTTTCTTCAATTTTTTAAAAAAAATTGATACATCAAATTTTATTTCCTATTAATATTGTTTTCGGGGCCACAATTTTTCTAATAGAATTTAAAAAAAATTCTTGAGAATTTGGTTGGGGAGGAAATCAACACTTCTCTCACTTTTCCCTGAGATTCCGTAACTACTAAAATGTGGACATATATTGAACCCTGATTTGATCGGCTAATAACATCATGCTCTGCATGACTTTTCATTTCGTTTTCAGAGCGTTCGAGAAACGTAACGAAATTATATCTCAGCAAAATATATATATTTAGTAATTTATTCTTGAAATAACTGGAAATCAATTGTGTATAATTATTGATAGATATATTTATATAAAATGCATAGTACAATCTCAGAACAGGCTGTGCGAATGCGCAGGCTGATCTTGGACTACGCTGATCGCCAATTCGACATGTGCATTTATGTCATTTCCTACCATACAAGCATATACCGTTTGTTTACAGTATAACATGTATTATATGTGAATGTACTTGACTGTATTATTCATGTTACTAGTTGTTTTACGCTATTGTGATGCTGATTTAAAGCGCATTTGCCAAAAACAAAAACTCTCCCGAAATTTAAAAATTCTTTAACTACTAATTAGCTTTGTATGCTTTGCTTCGTTAAATTTTCATATACTCGTGCGGAACGTAGATACATGTATTATCTGTGAAATATTACTTTAAAACGAGAATTGGAATACAATGTATGATCAAAGTATTCCTGTTTCAGGGAAAGAACGTTCATGCCATGACGCTACCACTGATGCATTGTTTTATGTATGTGTATGTACGTATTAGACATGTAATACTATACCACATTTAGAAAGAAGATATACATGTATATTGGTGTGTATATGTGCGCATATGTGCGTACATGTATGTGCATGTATGCATATGTATTTCTATGTATATGTATGTCTATTTCTCATTTATTGTTAAAAATAATACGAGGTATAACACTTAGTACACACTATGATCAGTAAGCGGAGACTGTGCGATGTACATGAGTGTATGTTACAAGTACAGATATATGTATTAGTGGTCGCGGCATGGTCTGAACTATTTTTGCCTATTTGCCACGATTGTGGTGTTTCTGCATTTATTATATTTAGTAGTTTACCCATGTACGCCATCTTGCATTGTACGTATATTATACCATAGTCATGTATGTATGCTCATGAGGCAGTTGCCTCGATGCAATAAACCAATCTTTCCTAGTACAACACTAGAGGTTACCTTACTTGTATTGCCGTGGTATTGCAGTGGTAAGCTGTGATAAGCTGTGTTTTGTGCTTTGTATTCAGTGTATATTGCTATTATTAGTAGTGTTTATTGATGTGGTCAGATTTGCACCACAGTGCTGAGAAAGGAGACCCGATGCTATGATGAACCACGATAAATCCCGTGTTTTGTCAATTAAATCAACACAGATCACTATGCAGAGCAGAGCCAGATATAATAAAGTAATACACTTACTACATTAGTGCTGCTAAGGTGTAGTACATCTTTACAAGCTGATATTAAAGTGATATATTGAAAGTACTCACAGATTTGATGTGTGGCGATTGCTTGCTATCAGAGCGATATAATGCGACAGTTCCGGTCAACGAAATAAATCACACTGTGGATGATTTATTTCGTTGACCTTCCACAGTGTGATTTATTTCGTAAATCACACTGTGGATGATGAGTATTCTCTTCTCTCTCGGCACTTTATTGTGTGTATGAAAAATAACACAAATATCTGTTCATCTTAAAGGTACACACACACTCAGTAGGCACAAACTGTTATTTATGAAGATACATCATCTGAGACATGTTCTGGCAAAATAAACATTCATTAACCACTATCCCACGTATTTATTGGCATTAATATACATTTTATATTAGACGCAAATTTCCACACTGATATAAGGGGCGATAACCGTTAATGAATTCACGTGTCCTATTTTAATTAAAGGTACATGTCCACTCAATAGGCACGAAATGTTCTTTATATCGGAGATATCATCTGAGACATTTTCGGGCAAAATAAACATTCATTCACCATTACCCCACGTATTGATTGTAATTATTATACATTTTATATCAGACGTAAATTTCCATACTGATATCAGGGGCGATAACCGTGTTTCCTTAAAATGTTAACGGACATTACTATTTATTCTCTGTATTTATGTGTTGATGTGCAATGGTCATACTTTATAATATGTCGAACATATTATGTTTTCAGGCAACGCATTTAATTAGTATAAATAATTTTTAAAAAATCATTCCTCATTTGCATATGAAAATATCCGCGCGTCACTATCAGTAAAATAAATATTACTAAATGATTATAGCTGTATATCGGGCACTCCTAATTTTTAGAACTGATGGAATAGTGACACAATTATACATTTGTTTACTTCCTATAAAGAACACGTTGAGCCTACTGAGTGGGCGTGTACCTTTAATATCTGATACGTCCCACATTTTGGGACTTCGACATTAAACTGATTTTTGGAACGATGTGAGATGACAGGAGCTTGAAAAATAAGTAAATACAAATTCCACTACCGCACTTCCTAGGTAAATTTATGAATTCGCTTATCCTGTTTTATTTAAAGGTACATGTCCACTCAGTAGGCACAAGATGTTCTTTATATCAGATACATCGTCTGAGACATTTTCTGGAAAAACAAACATTCATTCACCATTACCCCACGTATTGATTGGCATTATTATACATTTTATATAAGACGTAAATTTCGACACAATAACCGTTTTTCCTTAAGGCCCCTATACGGCTCAAGTCGCCGAATTTCACCTCCTATTGGGTTTTCCCATGAATAAATCAAACAGTTTTCCATTTAGACACTCTTCGAAACTGTGTGCAGTCATTTTGGTACAAAAATGACTTTGTAGCCGATAAAAATATCAATATTTGTTGATCAACAAATAGCAGGTGCGTGTTTCAGCAGGTGCGTGTACCCCGATATATTTCCCGAAAGCCGCTGGATAACTTCGTGACCAATCCCGATCCACTCCGGTAATTTCTCTGTAGTACTGTTTGTAACCCCCGTATATATGCACAACTTGATGACGTATTACACATAGCGCATTCCGGAAGTATTTTGACATTTTTGTAAATAAAATAAATATTGGAAAATATCTCCTCGGATCACCTAACGACGACCGGCATTACTGTGCAATCAGGTAATTTTATGTTCCGCTTCACATCCTCGGACACATACGAAAGTTTATTCGTTTATTTTACATAAAACTACTGTTTGATGGTTTCTGGGTCATTTCGTACCCATACCATTTCGTTCCGTGTTTGGTCAATTCGTACCCATAGGCGCATGTTTTCTGTTAATTTCGTAAATATAGGTACGAATCGACCATAATGTTTGGTCATTTCGTACGCATTCTTGTTTATTTAATTTTTTATATATTCACATATATATTTGCATATTTTAAATTTGTTTTGATGAAAAAACCGGATCATAAACTGATTTTTGGACCAATTCAATTGTCATAACATTATTTTCAGACAAGTCCATTTATGAAAAGGGGATATTTTTGTTGTCAAAAATAAGAAATTGTTTGCAAAAAGTGCAGATCCTGATGAGCCGGCTCGTGATGGATTTTTATATGTTGATTTCCGGACCAATCCAATCGCCACAAAATGGTTTTCAGACTAGTCCATTTATGAAAAGGATATTTTTGTTGTAAAACATAAGAAAATTATTTTCAAAAAGTGCAGATACTGATGAGCCGGCTCGTGATGGATTTTTATATGTTGATTTCCGGACCAATTCAATCGCCACAAAATGGTTCTCAGACTAGTCCATTTATGAAAAGGGGATGGTTTTGTTGTAAAAAATAAGAAAATTATTTCCAAAAAGTGCAGATGCTGATGAGCCGGCCCGTGATGGAATTGTATATGTTGATTTCCGGACCAATCCAATCGCCACAAAATGGTTTTCAGACTAGTCCATTTATGAAAAGGTGATATTTTTCTTGCAAAAAAATAAGAAAATTATTTGCAAAAAGTGCAAATCCTGATGAGCCGGCTCGTGATGGAATGTTATATGTTGATTTCCGGACCAATCCAATCGCCACAAAATGGTTTTCAGACTAGTCCATTTATGAAAAGGGGATGGTTTTGTTGTAAAAAATAAGAAAATTATTTCCAAAAAGTGCAGATGCTGATGAGCCGGCCCGTGATGGAATTGTATATGTTGATTTCCGGACCAATCCAATCGCCACAAAATGGTTTTCAGACTAGTCCATTTATGAAAAGGTGATATTTTTCTTGCAAAAAAATAAGAAAATTATTTGCAAAAAGTGCAAATCCTGATGAGCCGGCTCGTGATGGAATGTTATATGTTGATTTCCGGACCAATCCAATCGCCACAAAATGGTTTTCAGACTAGTCCATTTATGAAAAGGGATATTTTTATGTCAAAATAAGATTTTTTTTGCAAAAAGTGCAGATCATGATGAGCCGGCTCGTGATATATTTTTATGTGTTGAATTCCGGACCAATCCAATCGCCACAAAATGGATTTCAGACTGGTCCATTTATGAAAAAGGATATTTTTATGTCAAAATAAGAAAATTAAATCGCCACAATATGGTTTTCAGACTAGTCCATTTATGAAAAGAGGATTTTTTTTTTTTCAAAAATAAGAAAATTATTTGCAAAAAGTGCAGATTCTGATGAGACGGCTCATCACGAGCCGGCTTATTTGGATCTACACCATTTGGCAATACAACTATACAGGTAGTGTTGAAACAGTTAAATGCATGTAGATGTTAGTTGGCCAGCTAACATAGAATTAGCATTAGCAATCTACTCATATCGTGATGTACATATGTAGCTGTGACTGGAGAAATGAGGCTTAGTCGATTTGTGGCCAATGTAGCCCCTGATCAAATAGAACACTCGTGTAGCCTGATAGCGATCTATATTACATGCTACCCAGTGATTTACCATATTTCTGGTAGCATTTATATCCTTGAAGGAAATATTTCCTCCAAGACACTATATATAGCGAAACGTCATTTCCAGCGAAGATACATTTCATACGCGAACGTCAAAATTGTCAATTTTGATGTTATAAGCTGGTCAAAGAGCAAATTTCACATTTTTCGAAAAGCATGTAATATACACTACCATTTTGAAATACCAGCTTTATTTCCCTTGATATCTGTAAATCCGACAAAGAAACTTGTGCTCCGCACTCGCTCGTTTCTTTATAAGACTTCAAGATGTCTCGTGATATAAATCCGGTATTTCAAAATGGTAGTTGAATAAACTCTACATATTGCTTGTTAGATGCACAACGGGGTGTTTCATTAATGGAATGACAAACAGTCCAGCTCCTGATCAGACTGCGGATGCACATGCTGATCTGGATACACTGGTCGCAAAACACATAAGCCCCATTTCTCCAGTCACATATATGTTTGACACAAAACAGTCTTTGGGGTTAATTACTTGTGTTTTGTAATCTGGTGACGTAATCAGATATTTCGATGTATATCTGTTGATGTAATTTTATTATGTTTTGTGTTGTTAATTAATTGGCAATTAACCCGAGGTACGAAATAGCGATTCCCGGGCGATGGAACAGGACCCACCACTTTCATAGGATGTATATACAATGTACATGTATGGGCCACCAAATCGCCAACTGTCATCAATAGCTTCCTTACATTAAACAGGGCTCCAGATAAGGAATTAGTAATCGAGTATTTTCACTCCATCATTTCTGAAGCAATTGGGTATTTCAAAATTTGAATTGGGTAAATTAAAATCACACACTGTTTACACATGACCATGGTCACCGTATAAACAACTTTCGACATAAAACATGTTGGTTTTTTCTTCTTCAGGAAAATAGCAATGTATAAAGCCTGGAATCGAACTGGGCCATGTGAACACCGGATTGTCCACTGTGCAAGATCTTGATCGATCGATATCAACAATCAGCAGGGAGTGTGGAGAAGAGAAGACACCATGTACACAAGACCCTTGGCCAGATAGAGAACAGCCGACGAACAATTATTTTATGACCAGTGTTTACAGACTTTATGCAGTACCAGTATAGATGGCTACCAGTATAGATGTAAATATGTTTGTTCAAACACAGTGGGTATAGTTTGTCACAGGCACCTGCTATTGGGGTGGGGTGGGGTAGGGTAGGGAAAACCCTCCAATTCAGACCATACTTTTTTTTTATTTTTCACATTCGCGATTTTGACGCGACGCGATTAAGCACAGCTATCCCGGAAAATTGATAAGCAAACCTGCCATTGCCCCCTTTTTGCTGGAAATAAGGACTGATGAGGTGCACTCCGTGCCCCAAAATCGTTCTAAGATGCAGTTTATAGCCACGAAAAGATATGCACGAACACGCATGCAATAATATTGCACATTCACCAATCGGTCAGGAAAACTTGAATTGTATACCCTAGTGCACCCCATCTTTCCTTAATTCCAGCCAAATGTATATGCAGATTTTCTCGAAATTACTCCTAAATGGCTGAATCTACGGGGACTAGAACATCCACAGGTGTTGCGGATCAATTTTCCGGGGTATCTGCGCATAATTGCGTTAAAATGTTCTTACCTGATTCAGTGCATCCCATCCAAATAGCAGGTGCATGTGACGTACTATGCCCACCGTGTAAAAGTATGCTAGACATTCCATTGTTAAATAACATAGGTTGTTGCTACTGGTAGCTGCAGAAACCATTTTGTTACTGTAACAGTGATTTGGCTACTAATATTTCAGAATTTGGTTACTGAAAGGTTATAATTGGAAAAAGTAGTTTTGCAAATATTGGAGCTACTGGTAATGTAAAATTTTGTTCAAGGTAACCTTTAATTTTGACTATTTAAATTTCATAATCCTTGCGCTAACCTAGAGTTATAACAAACAGTGTAGACCCGGATCAGACTGCTCGACTGCGACTGGTGATCTGGGTCTACATCTATCACATGGTCAGAAGATCCATTTTCTCAGTACATGTCATCTCAAAAACTATTCATTTTTCAGCATTATACTGATGACAACAAGGGCCCGGTTGCTCAAAGCCTCTGTTAGCTTAACAGACTGTTAAATCCTTAAGAGTGTTAAGGATTTAACAGTCTGTTAAGCTAACAGAGGCTTTGAGCAACTGGGCCCTGTATACTTAAATACATGTAGATACATGTACATGAATATAATGAGACACAACATATAACAGTTGCTGCTGCTTTTATTTTCCTCATTTAAATGATAGTACATGTGATGTTGAGCCTATTCACTGTAGCACATATAATAACTCTCTGCCATTAAAGGTACTGTGTCTCGGATAGTTTGTTTGTGTGTGTGTTGGGGTTTAACGGCCTATCAACAGCTAAGGTCATTTAAGGCCGGGTCAATGGGTTTAGTACTAAATCCCATACATTACCTGTACAAGTACATGCACAAATGGGGGGTGGGGAATCCCAAAATCAGAACTGAATATTTACAATAACAAAACTATATATTCAGCCCTGAAATCAGAATAATCCTGATCGGATGTCAGGTCCTCGCCACACCAGAATCACTTGGCCTCTCCCAAAAGCAGTAGGATCAGTAATATATTACTACTTTTATAATTGTCAATAACCCAATTCAACTCCCAGGTAACTAAAGAGTCAAAGATAAAAACGTACCTCGTAAAACTTTTAAACAGTAATAGCTTCATACCTGAAACTTGGTATGTAGCTTTCTTAGGAGTAGATGCACAAAGTTTATTTTGTTTCTTTCGACCCCGGGTCATGGATTATCTTCCCCATTTTCGACTTATAATTTTGCCTCGTTTACTATCAAAGTGATACATGCATGTGGGGCATCCGTGCTCAATGAACACATTTTCTAGTTATTTTTCTGTATTATGCACTTATTATTTGCATAAATATCAAATGTTTACAGGCGACTTGTACATATAATTTGGTTCCAGAAATACGATCTAAATTAACCTATTTTGTCCTAATCTGTTTCATCACATTCTAGGCATATCGGAGACCCAGTGACTTTAATGCACCCATTACAGATAGTTTGTGAACAGTTCAGAAATTATCCGTAAAAACACGAAACTTGGACTGATTTCATGATTATGGGCTCATCTGAAAAATACATGTGCTGTTTTGTTTTAATTATGCAGATAACCATTTATACGATATCAGATAACACTACTTGTATCTGAACAGGCTACTCATTGTTCACAACTTCACAATTTGATCAATAAATGCCGTCGATGATACAGATATTGAAAAGTGTGGTTTATTGGGAATATTATGGGCTACCGGCTGAGAAAAAGAACCCTAGAACATGTGCAATCAGCATGGTGAGTGCATAGATCATCAGCAAAACAATTATATTTTATACTGCCAAGTGGACCTTTATCTACAATTGTTGGACATGTTGTCAGGTCCATTTTCTCGGCTGGGGGCTATATGTGGCTGTGACTGGAGAAATGGGGCTTATGGGATTTGTGACCAGTGTAGCTCCTGATCCAATAGCACACTCTGATAGCCTGGTTGTCTATATAGCTTGGTAGAAGCATGACATGTGTATCATTCACGGAATGGCGAACAGTGCAGATCCTGATCAGACTGTGCAGTCTGATCTGGAGCTCTACTGGTCGCAAAACCCATAATCCTTATTTCTCCAGTCACAGCCACATATGTGATCTGTGTTGATAAAAAGTGAATGTTACGTTATTTCTTCGTAACGATAGCTTTTACCCTTTTGTTCTGTAGAAGCTTACAAAAGCCATGACAGAACCATTTGCCCTTTCAGGGTATGGGGTCACGTGATTTCAGAACGACACTAGATAATTTGTGATGTCGGTTTTACAGTAGATTTTCTTTACAATGTAATAAACCAATAATTTTCATGAAACATAGAGTACATTTTATTTTGACATTTCTTGATACTTTATTGTGGAGTCCGGTGATACCCATAATAAAAGTAGGAAGATTAGTACTAATCCTTTTACTTTTAGGAAGTGGAGCTAAATTATTCTGGTGAGCTGAGGATATATATTTGTACATACATGTATTCAGTTTGGGACTTTGGGAACATCTTCAAGTTTAGCATGTTTAGAATTACAATATTCAAGTTTCCATTCTCAAGTTTTGCATCAGAATTCTTGTTTCGAGTACACAACTATGAGAACTGCCAGAATGTTTACCGCTGGGGTGAGGGGACATGCATTGTATATGCTGTACATAAAAAACTTACTTCTATAAGTAAGTTGAGCTTACTTCTATAAGTAAGTTGAGTAACCGTTCTATACCTGATCATGTTAGATTCAAAGATAATTGCTTCGTAAATACATTTACATTTACTCTTTGTTATTAGACACTATGACAATAGTGCAGTGGAGCTTCATATGGTGAAATTCATATGTGTATTTACATATATCACAGTACAGTGTGTAGGAAAAGTGTACACGTTAGTTTATGTACATTTTGAGAATGTTGGCAAAAGTACACCAATATCTCATTTGAAGTACATCTTGGTGTAGTATAATTTATGCGAGTCCGTTGTCCTGGCTTTTCTATGTATGATTGGCCACATTATATCATATGTTCTACTTCTCATTGTCAGTTCTTTGTCAAATGCCGAAAGAGGTGAAACTAGCTGATGGCTGGCACACACACAAAGATGGCCGACTTGGCCACTCCATGTGCCGTATATGATACAGTAAGGAGGCAGTGTTCATATATATGTTATACATATATTCCATCACTTTTACGAAGCAATTGTTTGAATAATATGATGATCAGGGGTCCCATAATTATGTCCTCAACATGACATTAGTGTCTTGCAACTCGAAACTCCATGTTCTCAACTTGAAACTCGAGAATATTAACTTGAAGCTTTCAACTGGAAACTCAAGAATTCCGACTCGAAAGTCAAGAATTTCAACTTTCCTTAGTCTTTGGACCTTCAATAAAAACCAGTGAAAATGAAAAGGTTAACGTCCCAGCAACAGCTAAGGTCATATAGAGACAGGACAACAGCTTAAAGTCTCATCAGACAGACCAGTGGGAACGAAATACTACGAAAGTATCTTTTGATGCCCTAGACAAGGTTTGAACCCACAACCTCCGCATTGGAAGTCAGGTGTTCTAACCCCTATACCACAACCCATCCCTCATTTGACCTTGAACTTAGGTGAATAATGGGCGGGCTATAGAATGAAAATACAGGTGATGACCCATAAGTATATGATGTTTCAAGTCAATATGATTTAGTGTTGGAGTGTTATAATAACAGATAGCCAAAAACCTTTAATGCAAATTTTGCCAAAACTTGGCGTTGACATTGGCTATTTAAGCCACATGGGTGGTGAAAGAGAATATGTGTTATGTCCCAGCAACAGCCAATGTAATGTAGGAATGGTAGCTCGGTTTCAAATTTCATCTGGTCATCTGGTGGGCGGCTGGTCGGAGCATGGGAAGGGTAAATTTTCTTACTGTTTGTGGTTGGTTGGGAGTATGCAAAGGTTACATTTAACAATGGGTTTCATCCTTACCAGAATCCCGATATTCCTGGTTTGACCCGCAGGTACATTTTTGATACGTGAGAGTTGAATCCGGTTATACCATAAGAAATGCGTCTGTCGAACGCGGATGCCACCTGCAGCATATTTGAGAAACTGTGACAAGTGGTTAACCGAAAAGTGTGACGGACGGACGGACAGTCGGACGGACGGACGGACGGACGGACAGACGGACAGACGGACGGTCCAAACACTATATGCCACCCGTTTCTTCGAAACCCGGTGGCATAAAAATAATAATGTTAGTACTAATCATATTGGTTTTGGGGTGTGGGTTCAAGTGACTGGTGTGGCGAGTACCTGGCACCAGGTCAGGTTATTCTACATGTAATTTCAGGGCTGGGTTTTAAATTTCTCTTTAAATATTTAGTTTCTGAATTTGGGATTTACCCCCATCACAAGTCTTTAACCTTAGCTGTTGACATGCCATTAAACACCATTCGATCAAATCATTCTTACTGGAATCCCAATATCCCTGGTTTGACCCTCAGGTGCATGATTGGCTTTCTTGTTACTTGAGAGTTGAATCAGGTTATACCCATCATAAAAGTAATAGGAGTAATACTAATCTCATTACTTTTAGGAGCTGGGGATAAGTGACTGGTGTGGCGAGAACCTGGTACCAGATCAGGTTTTTTCTTATTTCACAGCTGAATATATATATTTCAGTGGCTTTCTCCCCATCAATGAAAGTGAAATATGGGATTTGACTCCGTTAACCTGGCCCAAAATGCCCATAGCTGTTAACAGGCCGTTAAACTCCATTAATTAAACTGGCAAGTATTCCTGTCCTATTTCACACTTCCCAAGGACATCAAAGGGAAACAGTCTTCTGCGGAGTTGAGGGTTATGGCTCGCGTGAAGAAACTCAACACCAGTTAAAACTTAATTTTATACATCATTAGGTCGATTACACTATGTTGACACCTCAACGGCACCAAATACTCCTGCAAATACACAAGAACCACATTATATTTCATTGCCAGGAGTAACCATTATGATTACAACATGCACATTTTTCAAGATCTTCTCTTTAATTTAAAATAAATAAATGTATCTTTGTCATCACTAAGCTAATCCCCTCGCTGGCAGCCTTGACAATAATAACATGAGCCCTCAGTGACCTTGATATTGTCGAAAGGCATGTAGCGATAATACATGTTATTAACACCTTTCATTTTCTTAAATAACTTCTGAACCACTTTATCGATTTTAATAATATTTGGCCGTAACGTGTGTCTGGGTATAGTAATTGGTTTGCAAGCAACACACGTATGAAGACACAAAGTCACGGTCACTGAGAACTCGGGGGCCAAACTGGCTACAAATGGCATTAGCCTCACTCCTCCAGCCACACATATATATCAAGAGTCAGACTGGTCACCCCCCAATGCAACAGGTTAAAATGGGATTGAACCCGTTTGCCCGGCTTTACATGACCGTAGCTGTTGATAGGCCGTTAAACACTAATACACAAATAAACAAACAGACTGGTCACAAATGCCATAAGCCCCAATCCTCCAGCCACATATAGAGACCAGGAGCCAGATAGGCCACAATTCATATAAGCCACATTCACAAAGGCCACATACATGTACAGAGATCAGCAGTCCGACTGGTCACAATTTCCATAAGCGTCAATTCTCCAGCCACAGTGACATATAGAGATCAGCAGACTGGCCACACTTGCCATAAGCATGATAAGCACCAATTCTGCAGTGACATATAGAGATCATGTGTCAGACTGGTCACAATTGCCATAAGCCGTAATTTTCCAGCCACATACATGTATAGAGATCAGGAGTCAGACTGGCCACAATTGCCATAAGCCGTAATTTTCCAGCCATATATAGAGATCAGGAGTCAGACTGGCCACAATTGCCAGAAACCCCAATCCTCCAACTACATGTAGAGATCAGATTCAATCTTCCAGCCACATATAAAGATAAGGAGTCAGACTGTCAATCTTCCAGTCACACAAATGACATAAGCTTCAATCCTCCAGCCACATATCAAGATTGGTAGCCGATTTCACCAACATTGCTAATTAAACTTATCTATGCATAATTTGAAAATTGCTCCCTCAAAGTACACTTAGCAAGATAAAGGTAGTAATTTAAATCAGCTACAAGCGTCAGACTGCCCACATATGCCATAAGTGCATTGCTATCAATAAGCTAATCCCCTGGCTGGCAGTTTTGATAATACAAGGTGATCGCTGGCGAGAAACAAATCACCTGATGACGTTTCAAAAACAAAGCGAACGCCAGGAAGTGTCTCGCCCACTAAGCAAGGCGATCACCACAAAGGTCAAGGTCGGTCAAGATGAGGAATTCCAAAATTATTGATATGAAGGTCAATGTCACACAATGACACTGGGTGAATAGCCATCAATGTGAGGAAGCTATTGATAAAATGTGGTAATGATCCATCAACGTTAAGAATCTACTGATGAGGGGGTATTCAATATTTGGACATACGTCCAAAATTATTGACACAAAGGTGAAGGTCACCTGTGAGGAAGTTAGTGATGAAGTTTGCTAATTAATGATCCGACTAACGGATCGAGAGATATGCAATTTTTTTTACTTACGTCCAAAATGTTTTGTTTTTTTTTACGACGGAATTGCGACTGCTAGGTCTTATTTTCCACTTTCGTGGGCGAGACTAAAAGTGGTCTTATGGTACGAAATTGCATTGAAATCAACGATATTATTCTGCTGTCTACATTGGTAAATTGAAAGAAACAGGATGGGGGTGGTGGAATTTGTTAGTATAATCAACTTACCCTTCCAAGAACTTCAATGACTGCTACATTCCGGACCGAGTTACGAACAAAGTGATTGTTGATGGCGCCGACCGTCGATTGTATCAAGGAGTGGGACTGTCACTGCACACAACTTCACAAAGACTGAAAGAATTCACAATACCTGGTTATACCCTTTGCTATAGCTGCACATTTTTCGATTTATAGGCAACAGGTTGCACTATATCGCAACACCACAGTCAACGGTATAAATTATGCGGAATAACGTTTCACTAAAATATAGCAATACTCTGCAGGGCATTGACATTCATAGCTATATAGTTATTTAGAGACAAATGTACAATATGACAAAAAATATTATCATGAACTTGACGAAAATCTAAATAAATGTTGCGCATTGATTAATCATAAGGAAGCTACATACCAAGTTTCAGGCCATGTGTGTAGTTAGTACGGTTTAAATGTTTTACGACTTGCAAACCCCGGGGTCAAATAAAAAATCAAAATAAACTTTGTGCATCTACTCATCAGAAGGAAGATACATACCAAAAGGGGGAGATAATCCATGACCCCCGGTCAAATAAAATATCAAAATAAATGTTGCGCATCGACTCGTCATAAGGAAGCTACATACCAAGTTTCAGGTATGTTTATAGTACGGTTTAAAAGTTTTACGACTTGCAAGCCAAATTTGGAAAATTCTAAGTGGAAAAGGGGGTGATAATCCATGATTCCTGGGTCGAATCAAAAATCTAAATAAACACTGCGCATCTACACATCATAAGAAAGCTATATACCAAGTTTCAGGTGTGTAGCTAGTACAATTTAAAAGTTTTACGACTTACAAGCCAACATTGGAAAATTCTAAGTCGAAAGAGGCAGATAATCCATGACCCGAGGGTCAAATAAAAAATGGAAATGAACTTTGTGCATCTACTCATCAGAAGGAAGATACATACCAAAAGGGGGTGATACTCCATGACCCCGGGGTCGAATTAAAAATCAAAATCAACTTTGCGCAGCTACACATCATAAGGAAGCTACATACCAAGTTTCAGGTGTGTAGCTAGTACAATTTAAACGTTTTACGACTTACAAGCCAACATTGGAAAATTCTAAGTCGAAAGAGGCAGATAATCCATGACCCGAGGGTCAAAGAAAAAATGGAAATGAACTTTGTGCATCTACTCATCAGAAGGAAGACACATACCAAAAGGGGGTGATACTCCATGACCCCGGGGTCGAATTAAAAATCAAAATAAACTTTGCGCAGCTACACATCATAAGGAAGCTACATACCAAAATGGGATGATAATCCATGACCCCATGGTCGAATTAAAAGTCAAAATAAACTTTGCGCAGCTACACATAAGGAAGCTACATACCAAGTATCAAGCGTGTAGCTAGTACAATTTAAAAGTTTTACGACTTACAAGCCAAAATTTGAAAATTCTAAGTCGAAAGGGGGAGATAATCCATGACCCGGGGGTGAAATAAAAAATGGAAATAAACTTTGTGCATCTACTAATCATAAGGAAGCTACATAACAATTTTCAGGTCTGTAGCTATTATGATTTAAAAGTATTGCGACTTACAAGCCAAAATTCAAAAATTCTTAGTCAGAAAGGGATAGAAAATCCATGACCCGGTGGGTCGAATAAAAAATCGAAAAAGTGTTGCACATCGACTCATCAGAAGCAAGCTACATACCAAGTTTCAGGTGTGTAGCCATTAAAATTAAAAAAAAAATACGACTTACAAGCCAAAATTGGAAAATTCTAAGCTGAAAAGGGGGAGATAATCCTTGACCCCGGGGTCAATTAAAATATCAAAATAAATGTTGCACATCGACTCATCATAAGGAAGCTACATACCAAGTTTCAGGTATGTACTTAGTACGGTTTAAAAGTTTTACGACTTGCAAGACAAATTTGGAAAAATCTAAGTGGAAAAGGGGTGTGATAATCCATGACCCCTATGTCGAATCAAAAATCTAAATAAATTTTGCGCATCTACACACCAAGTTGCAGGTGTGTAGCTAGTACAATTTAAAAGTTTTACGACTTACAAGCCAACATTGGAAAATTCTAAGTCGAAAGAGGCAGATAATCCATGACCCGAGGGTCAAATAAAAAATGGAAATAAACTTTGCGCATCTACTTATCATAAGGAAGCTACATACAAAGTTTCAGGTCTATAGCTATTATGGTTTCAAAGTTTTACGTGTTACAAATCAAAATTGGAAAATTCTAAATAAAAAAGGGGGAGATAATTCATGACCCGGGGACATATCAAACATTGAAATAAACTTGCGTATCTACTCATCATAAGGAAGCTACATACCAAGTTTCAGGTGTGTAGCTAGTACGGTTTAAAAGTTAAATTAAGACTTACAAGCCAAACTTCAAAAAGGGGGAGATAATTCAGGACCCGGGGGTCGAATCAAAAATCGAAATAAACGTTGCGCATGGACTCATAATAAGGAAGCTACATACCAAGTTGCAGGTGTGTAGCTAGTACTGTTTAAAGGTTTTACGACTTTCAAGCTAAAAGTGGAAAAGTCGAAAAGGGGGAGATAATCCAGGACCCCGGCATCAAATAAAACATTGAAATAAACTTTGTGCATCTACTCATCATAAGGAAGATACATACCAAGTTGCAGGTCTTTAGCTATTACGTTTTTAAAAAATTACAAGTTACAAGGCAAAATTCTAAGTTAAAAAGGGGGAGTTATTCCATGACCCGAAACAGTTCGGTCCAAAAATGGCTTATCGGATGGGGAAAGGAGAACTGTCTATAGATCGTGCTGTCAAGTTGAGCTAAAAGAGTGCAGCGAGTTGAAATGCTATTATTACCATCTCATCTGCACGTCCTTAAATATAGCTTAGAAAATCAGCTCTACGGATGTGTTTTACTATTTCATCTGTCTTTTATAGTTTCTGTATCCGTGAGAGGTAGACCCTTATAAATACTTATGGTGTAAACTTTAGTCACAATAACAGCCCAATTTGTCCTGGGAATAAAAGGATAACCAATGTCAAACTATGTATACCTACATGTGTATTATTAGTCTATGAATGTTTTAACATGACCATGATGACTGTGAAGTGTTAAAACTTCCCACTCGTCAGACTGTGTAGCAAAACGCCAGGACTTATTGGGCTGTTATTGTGACAAAATTGTACACTATAAGTGTCTCAGCTCTCACGGATACAGGAAATATAAAAGACAGATGAAATAGTAAAAGTCCTCCGTAGAACTGAGATTTTCTAAGCTACCTTAAATACTGCAATAAAAGGATAAGAAGCTCAAGAATAGCATCGGGCCACACTTTTGCCCCTTTCTTCCAAGTTCCACTGACTCGGTCATGACACAGGCCTACTAAAATAAGTCCACTGTAATGCAAGTCAATACTCATTGTAACATCATTACTGTATTCACGAATACGTACTCGGGTACAGTACTGTAACTGGTGTAATGAGATCGTGAGACTCGCTCGGCTGTTCTTGTTCGATTGTGTATAATGTCAATATCATTGATGCAAATTGTAGTTAAATAATATCGTATTCGCGAGTCTGAATCTAGAAACAAAAGTTTACTTTCTTGTTGTTGTTGTTGTTGTTGTTGTTGTTGTTCTCCTCCAATTTCGCGCACGTGCTTGTGACGTCATGGTTTTGTGTGTAAGCAGTTTTCCGACATGTCTCCGAGTAGTAGCGAGTACGCTAGCACGGAAACGCTCGGGATTCCGAAAATGAAAAGTGTCAATATTGACATTATGCGCTGAGTGGTACACAAAACAATTTTTTGTTTACCTTTTGTTGTCTTCACATTGCGATTATGATATAAATCTCAAGACTTAGGATATATATATTAGGCAGTATATGTAGTTTTGTGTACTAAATCAGTTGCCAAACATGTTTTTGTGTTTGAAAATTTCAGGGCCTTTAAAGTTAATGGATATTAATATTTAGTCTCTGTATTTAATTTTTGATGTGCAATGATCATACTTTACAATCTGTCAAAAATACTATTTTGTCAGGTAACCCATTTAATTAGTATAAATAATTAAAAAATATCATGCCTCATTTGCATATGAAAATAGCCTGATACCACCGTGAGTCACTGTCATAAATATTCAGTACTAAATGATTATACCTGTATAGCGGGCACTGGTAATTTTTAGAACTGGTGGAATAGTGACACAATTATACACTTATGTAATTCCTTAAATAACAGGTTGTGCCTACTGAGTGGGCATGTACAAATTGGTTCAGAAATATATGTAAATCTAGAATTAAAATAGTTTTACTGATCTCTTACATCACTTTCTGGGAATATCTGAAACACAGCTTGAATATAACGCTGACTATTTGAAATTGATCAAATGGAATGGTGCGATTTGTTGCTAAATGCCACATGATACATGACATTTGCTTTAGCATGACACGAACACACACAGATGTGCAGAGACATATACTCTAACCCACAGGCATTCAGGCGCGTTTCGGCTTTCGTATCATAACACATTCCGCGATTTTATTAACGCTAATGTGAATATTTTGGCAGAAAGTGCACATGTTCAATTGAGAATTATTATTATCTTGCTAAAATAGCATAGTTAATACATAATTATGCAAAGAATATCGAATCACAGCTTATGTGCTTACGGCTCTAACGTCAATATTGCAGTTGCAAGTTCATATGATCATTTGAGAATTTTGAATTTTGACAGGATGGACATACCCCCCCCCCCCCCCACCCCCCCCCCCCCCCCCCCCCACCCATGATTTTGACAAGTTAGACATAACCCCTTTCATGTTTTTTACAGGGTGGACATAACCCCCTTAATTTGAATTATGTGTTGGAATACATGTGTGAACCCTGGTATTAGTATATGCCCTGTTCTGTTCTTTTCTGTACATGTTGGAAAAATAAAGTGCCCAAACTGCTACTTGAATGTTTTCATTAACCAATATATGAATATTCGTTTGTTGTATATTATGAATTATTTAAATGTTAGTAAAATAATATCATCAATATTAATAAATAGCAAACAAATGTTTTAATCATCCCGGGAATTAATGAAGGGGGTTTTGTCCACCCTGTAAAAATCATGACGGGGGTTATTTCCACCCTGTCAAAATCATGAAGGGGGTTATGTCCACCCTGTCTAAATCATGAAGGGGGTTTTGTCCATGTTGAAATTTTCCCACGAAGGGGGTCTTGTCCTACATTCACGAAGTACACACAGTGCACGTATTTGCTCCTCCAAGTACAAGAAATATGTATATCGTGCGTTTTCTTCTTAGTTAATTTGAAAGTCACATGCACAGCCTGGGACTTCATGCTACATGTATACAGTAGAACCTCTCTAAACCGGACACCAAGAAGACACATGTGATCTTATTTTTGATGAGTTTCTTGGTCATTTATTTCAGTTGACAATGTATATTCGCCATCGCAGAGCACACACCTATGGCTCAGAATTATCAAATGTCTGATTTACAGTGAAACCTCTCTAATCCGGACACCCTGGGGAACTCCCAGGGTGTCCGGTGTAGAGAGGTTTGACTGTAGTATTACAGTAGTACTTCCGATGGCCTCAGTAGGTCACTATGTTTACAGATGTATGTACTGTCGGGAGAAGCTTAGGAGTAAGGCTGTTGCGACCCACATGAGGTATATTAGTTAGCCCCTGTTCTCATGGCTGCAGACAAATCGCAAGCTTTGATAAAAGTTGATGCAACCATTTTGTATTTGCTTCCAGCTCAGGAATCGCCTCCATTTTTGATAACCATAACCATATTTCACCTAGATTTATTTAAAAAAATAAAAACAGGCACAGACAATGTACACGTATTCCCAGAAACAATAAAAATAAAGTTGACAATTTAAAAAAAATCCGAGCAAATGTGGAATTAAATGAAAATATTTCAATATATGTTTATGCAATGTGGCTGTGACGGGAGAAATGGGGCTTATCGGGGTTTTTTTGCAACCAGTGTAGATCCAGCTCAGCAAGTATACGCTCAGTCTGGTCAGTACATATACCGTTCGCCAAGCAAAACAAATCGTTATCAGTCTACAAGCGTGTGCTATTTGATCAGCAGCTACACTGGTCAGAAATCTACGGAAGTGTATTTAGGACATGGTGAGAATTATATTTTGATATTACGTGTTTCGCTAGGCCAGATTAAAGTTAGCTAGGACAGATTAAAATTCGCTAGGACAGATTAAAGTTAGGACATATTCAAATTCGCTAGGACAGATTAAAGTTCGCTAGGACAGATTACGTGTTTCGCTAGGACAGATTAAAGTTAGCTAGGACAGATTAAAGTTAGGACAGATTAAAGTTAGCTAGGACAGATTAAAAGTTAGCTAGGACAGATTAAAGTTCGCTAGGACAGATTAAAGTTAGCTAGGACAGATTAAAAGTTCACTAGGACAGATTAAAGTTCGCTAGGACAGATTAATGAATATTGTCGGTTACCTCCCTTGAATATGATTTACGCCATTTGCTTCTACAGCAAGTTTCTGACTTTGTTACTATTAGGCCTTGATCGAGCTAGTGAGGGTTGCCGGTACCACCAAAAGTAACATTTTGGGAAGCCATAATTATTGATGGGGTTTGATTCCATAATAACATGTTGGAATGTCATATGGATCAGGTTGGAGGCCATATCAACATGTCGGTAGGGCATAGGAACGGGGTTAGAGGCCCTACTGTGATGAGGCAGTAAACAGTAAAATACTGGGAGTTCAGTTTGTAAACAATCTTTTATTCAGAACCGGAAAGCATGGTAGAGAATCAGAACGAGGCTAGATACTAGTAAGTTCACAGACCACATGTAAATCCGTGACTAAATTCCGGACCTATTATTTAACCATAATTCGGACTCATTACATCTTCCCCCGCTGCAATCAATTCCCTAAGTCCATATAATAGTCATCACATTTTTTCGGTAACTGACGACCTCAAACTGGGCGACCGTGGTGATAGTGTTCATTGTCTATATGTTCGCCTCTGTTCTCTAGCGACATTTCGCCCCGCCCATCGTCGTCTCCTGGTGGCGGCCTTTGCACACGCCCATCGACATCTCCTTTGAACACGGTCATTGCCGTCCACTCGTGGCGGCCAGTGGGCACGCCCGTCGTCTCCCAGTGGCGGCCTGTGGGCACGCCCTTCATCAGTTACGACTGGCGGCCTGTGGACACGCCCATCGTCGTCTTCTGGTGACGGCCTGTGGGCACGCCCATCATCGTCTCCTGCTGGCGGCCTTTGGGCACGCCCATCGAAATCTCCTGATGGCGGCCTTTGAACACGGTCATTGCCGTCCACTCGTGGCGGCATGTGGGCACGCCCTTCATCGGTTACGCGTGGCGGCCTGTGGGCACGCCCTTCATCAGTTACGACTGGCGGCCTGTGGGCACGCCCATCGTCGTCTTCTGGTGGCGGCCTGCGGGCACACCCATCGTCGTCTCCTGGTGGCGGCCTTTGAACACGGTCATTGTCGTCCACTCGGTGCGGCCTGTGGGCACGCCCTTCATCAGTTACACGTGGCGGCCTGTGGGCACGCCCTTCATCAGTTACGCGTGGCGGCCTGTGGGCACGCCCTTCATCAGTTACGCGTGGCGGCCTGTGGGCACGCCTTTGGGTGCGAATTTCGTCTTCTACGTCCGGCGGATTTTGGACACACCCATTGAAATATCCGTTATTGGACAAATCTGGCAATGGCCTATCGCGATTGTTCTCTTTGTCCTGCTGCCTATTCGCCACGTTGTCCGACGTCTCATTGCTGTAGTACTTTTTCAAATGGTTGGAGTGTACAACTTTTCGCAGGCGTCGCATACGACCTCGTTCGTCGCCTACGTATTGAATTCTGTAATCAACATCGGATACTACACGAACCACCTTCCATGGTCCCGTCCATCTTTTGAAGAACTTCTTATGCACACCACGCGGTACAGCAATATTGTATAACATGACGAGATCATTCACTTTATAGCGCTGTATGGAAGCATTCACGTCATAATAATCCTTCTGATGCTTTTGTGCCGTTTGCAGATGGTCCCTGCCATTTGTTCAGTACGCCTAATGTGGTCTCTCTGTTCAACCAGTTGATGAGTGCACTGCTGAACGATAGTGCATTAACGCCTTTGGTAGTAATTGATCCCAACTGTTTGGGTGATTTTCAACCATGGCTCTCAACATTTGGACCTAACTTTTATTCATGCGTTCTGTCTTCCAATTTCCCCACGGTGTAAATGGTGATGTTCTAGTTTTGGCAGCATGAACCATCTCGCAAAGAGACCGAAATACAGAACTTTCAAAGTTGGATCCCTGATCTGGGTGTATGCAGGCTGGTACTCCGAAGGTACAAATGAGTTGGTCCATAAGAACAGTAGCCACCTTCTCTGCAGTTGTATTGGTAAGTGGGAAGGCAAAGAGGAATTTTGTGAAGTAATCTACACCAACTAGCATATACATATGGTCATGTTCTGTCTTAGGTAGTGGACCCACGATGTCAATGCCGATTTCTTCAAGAGGATAACCAGCGTTCATGTTAATTAACGGTGCTTTGTGTTTTTTGTGGGACTTTTTGATTTCTGGCACACCTCACACCGTTGGATATACAACTCGGTTTCGTTTCGTAAATTAAATCAGTGAAATCGTTGTCTTAATTGTTCGACTGTTTTCATATGGCCTAAGTGTCCAGCACAACTATGCATACTAAACAGAACTGGTAGCACAAGTTTACGAGGCAACCACAACTAAAGTATTGTGTTTGGCTCGTCATACCAGATTATGTAGAGCATACCGTTATCCAGTGTTAATCTGGGATATTGTGACAGACAGGACCACAGTTCTCGACTAGCACCCTGCATTTTCTCCCTTGAGGGTTGTTCGTTATGTTCAAGCCAGTGTATTACAATGGCTAACGTACTATCCTCCCTTTGTGCTTGTTGAATTTGCTCTTTTGACCATCCATCTAGTGGACCCAGATTCAAATTGTGTCTAAATTGAGTTTCGCTGCTTTGCCCTGGTGCATTTTGTACGATTGGATGGCATGATATGCTCGATTTGTCACCAGACGACCTGACATTGATCAGATCCGTGTATGATTTGAGGTCAGTTTCTTCATTGTCATGTGCCTCTATATTGTCCAACTGTATCCTCTTTCACGGAATTCGAGACAATCCATCCTCGTTTGCATGATCCTTCCCAGGGCGGTGTTGTAGTTCAAAAGGCATGAAGTCCATGATACGCTCGAACCAGCGTGATGCTTGGCCGCGGATATTTTTTGTTGTTTTAAGCCAAGAGAGAGCCTGATTGTCAGTCCGCACCAGAAATACTTGCCCGTATATGTAAGGTTCGAAGTGATCCAATGCCCACGATAGGGCTAACATTTAGTTCTGATAGACAGTATATGTGGTGCGCTGAGCTCCCTGTAGCGCCTTTGCAGCATATGCAATTGGCTTTTCAACCCCATCTTGGACCTGCGACAGTGTTGCGCCAATACCCTCCTCACTCGCATCAGCGTCAACAATTAATTTTGAACTGTAGTTGGGAAACGCCAGAACGGGTGCCGAACATAATTCTTCTTTAAGCTGGCGAAACGCGTCCTCTGCCTTTTGTGACCATAGAAACATTACACCCTTTTTCTCCAATTGTCTTAATGGTGCTGTAATATTGGCATAGTTCTGTATGAACTTCTGATGATAGCCAACATGTCCAAGAAATTATCTCAATTCAGATATATTAGTTGGTGCTGGCCACTCGTTTATCACCTTTACCTTCTCTGTGTCTACACGTACACCGTCTTTTGAGACTATGTGTCCCAGCAATGTCATCTCAACAGTCAGCAGTTCGCACTTTTCTGGTCTGATTTTAAGACCCGCCTTTTGGAGCCTATACAATACATCGTCTAACTTGCGCCTGTGGTCTTGTAGAGACTGTGCAACAGTCACCACGTCATCCAGGTACACGACACAGTCAATCCATGATAATCCTTTCAGAATGAGGTACATTGCCCGTTGAAAAGTGGCCGGTGCATTGGTTAATCCAAATGGCATTTTTCTGAATTGATAGCGCCCGTCCGGTGTGGAAAAAGCAGTTTTCTCACGATCAAATTAAGCGCTATGTAGTCCATGTAAAACCTCCGACCACCATCTTTTGTGTGCACTAACACTACATTAGCTGACCATGGAGAATTTGAGGCCTCTATCACGTTGTGATCTAACATGGCTTGCACCTCTTCCCTGATTTCACTCCTTTTAACAGGTGACATCCTTCGGAGTGAAGTTTTAGATGGGTATACTTCACCGGTGTTAATAGCATGCTTTACCGACACTGCTGTGCCAATGTCATGAGAGCCTCTTGATATCGCAGCAGAATGCCGCGCCAGGATATCGTAATGCAGTGACCTTTCCTCCTCGGATATGTCCGAGTTCTTAATGGGAAATAACTCTCTCATTTCTGATCAGAAGAACTATTTATTCGCTCCAGCCTGATGGATTGATGAGGTATTCTCCTGACTAGTATTGTTGTCCTGAATGAAATAACAACATCTTGGCAGTTGACCGTCAGACATGTGGATTTCATCCAATAGCGGATGCAATTGGCCAATTGTACATCCTTTCCAAATACGCACTGCTGTTTCAGATGTGTTAAAAATTCTTACTGGGATTTCCCCTTGTTTAACCACCACTGCCACCTTAATGACTCCCACGCGATATTTGTCTTCAAACAACATTGCTGGCTCTAAAACACCCGACATGTTTTCCTTTGATTTCCCTCCAGCAACATGACAGTTCACGTTCATCATTGTACGGGCTGGTACATCGATCGTATCAGCTATACTCACGCGGCACGTCTCCAGCGACTGCTGATACAATAACTCTGATGTGCTATTTGCAAAAGATAATGTGTTACTTGCAAAGTCTATAACTGCACCCTCATTGCGCATAAAGTCCTCTCCCAAAATCATTGACTGGGAAACATTCTCACATACATATACTGGCCAATTCCTCACAACATTACCAACTAACAGATCAATATTAACTACTCCATGAACTCCAGGGGATTCAGAATTTGGTCCATTAATGTTTAATTTTGTTTTAATTATCCCTGGTTTGTTTGGTATTCTGTTGTATGTCTCCTATTAATAAGTGTAACTTGGGCGCCTGTGTCTACAAGTGCACACACTGTAAGTCCTCCAATCTCACAATTCACTGACACCGCCGTGCCCCTACCATTGTCCAAGGAATGACCATATTGTATAGACTGGGGTGGGGAAGTGGCCGTTGATATCCCACCCCTTATTCGTTTCCCGACATTCCATTCTGTTGGTGCATAGGTGATTTAGGACAGGCAGGATCCCTCCAGAAGTGACCCTGTTGGCCACAGGCATGACAAGTACCCCTCACACCTTGACCACACGGCCACGTCCCCTAGATCCACGGCCTCTTCCCCGGTAACTTCCAACATATCCCCTATAACCTCCGTTGTCTTGTCGCCTGTATGGAATATTGTTCATTTCAATGCCTCGCCTTTCGAGAGCTAACGCTATAGCATCTGCCAAATTGTTTGTTTCTATAGCCTGGGTTGTTCCCACCATTACGTCGGGTAGTACATCCATTGTATGTTCTTTTGCAGATGTCATGTTTCTCTGCAAGTTTGCATTTGATCGCAAGGCAGCTTGAAGCGCTTCGTCTGCAGTTTTTGGATTTGACTGCAGGACCCAAATTTTTAAATTGTCATGAATGCCTTGGATGAGGTACTTAGAAACTATCTTATCACGGTATTTTTCTTCCCAGTCTGGGTGAGCCTTCTTCGATAAGACTTTCAATTCAGCCATATACCTATCCAAACTTTCACCTGACAGTTGTTTCCTAGTTTCTAATGCAGCTTCGAACGTGACCCTGTTACTTTCAGGCGCAAATTTACGATTCAATGCCGGTATCAATATATCCCAATTCAAGCGTTCTTCTTCTGTACAGTCCCAATATTGACTATTCGCCCCATCAAGTAATACTGTTGAAATGTGTTTTGGACAAAAGTCCCTTGTCCAATGGTTGATTTCAACTACACGTACATAATTTCTCAACCATGAAGTGAAGTCTTCTGTTTCACCTGCTCTGAACACCGGTGCTTTGACATCAGGAATATGTGACGGTCTAATTGGCGGCATTGCATAAGTTTCAGGACGAAACGGTTCAACATCAACGTGTAATTTTGTCGCCATTAATTCATCTGTCAACTCCTCTATTCTTGTTTCCAACTTCCTGATCTTACTTTTCGACATTCTCCCTATTTTAAGTTTGTCTGTATGTGTAACTTATAATCTCAATATCCTGTGTCAAAGTAGTGTACATAATAGTTTCTTTGTAAGCTGATATGTATATGCAAATGTCAAATGTTTTTTTTTTGTTTTTTTTTACTGTGTCATAGTGACATCCATTACTACCATTACATTCAACTTCACTATGTTCGTGTACTTTCGCCTTTAGATAATGTAATCGGCATGTGGGCACAATTACCAGACTGTACTGTAACTTTCAAATGTATTACTCACCAAGTTTATTGTAAAATATGTTCAGCAACTTCACGGATCTTGCTCCACCAAAGACGCTTGAGTTCATCGCATGGGTGAAGTCCATCAGTCAACTTATTGTAATTAAATGTTACTTTCCTACGACCTCTGTGATTTCTTAAATTCGTATGAAATGCCAGGTGTTTGCCCGTATGCTGAACATTGAAGTCGTTGATGAAACTGTTAATTGTAGACACAAATGTCTCAAATAATTTCTGGTGACGATCCGTAATATGTTGCACGTTTATTGTGGATTTTGTTGGGTATTTTCCGACAGATAGTCGCAGATCTTTTGGCGGGATTGTCGCTATAACAATGTGAGCATCGGGCGTATTTTTCTTAATAATTTTGCACAGTGAGCGAACATTTTGTATTACTTTCGTCTTAAATTTTTCCAGTTCAATACTAGATCTTTTTGGTAAGTCCTCTGGAACATCGTTGATTCCCAAACAAATAACACATAGCTGGTGTGAATTACTTCCTAGTTTTTTCACAAACCGTACATGATCGTTGATATGGGAACCTGGTTTTACATGAAATGCAAATCTAGAATGTGGGAATTGTTGGTCCTTGTTTATCCCTTTTAGACGGGAATCCGCCAATATAAGTGTGGACATGTATTTGACTACACCTTATACTTAGTCTTGAACGATATAGTGCCGACGACGCCACATGTGATGAGGCAGTAAACAGTAAAATACTGGGAGTTCAGTTTGTAAACCATCTTTTATTCAGAACCGGAAAGCATGGTAGAGAATCAGAACGAGGCTAGATACTACTAAGTTCACAGACCACATGTACATCGGTGACTAAATTCCGGACCTATTATTTAACCATAATTCTGACTCATTACACTACTAACATGTTGGGATGTCATAGAGATTGAGTGGGGCATCAGAGCAACATGCTGAGATATTGTATTGATGAGGTTGGAAGTCATACCAACAAGTTTGGAGGCCACATGGATGGGGTTGGACGCCATTGTAACATGTTGGGATGCCATAGGGATGTAATTGGAGGCTACACCTACATGTTGGTATGCCATATGGGTGAGGTTGAGTGCCGGTAGGCCATGCCAACATGTTGGGAGGCCATATGGGTGGGACTGGATGCCATAGTAACATGCTGCGAGGACACATATATTGGGTTGCAGTACATACCAACATGTTGGGAGGGATGGGGTTGTATGACATAACATGTTGGGAGGCCATAGGGATGGGGATTGTAGGCCATACAACATGTTGGTAGGCCATATGGGTGAGGTTGGAGGGGCCATAGTAGCATGTTAGGAAGCCATATGTGCAGGATTGGAGGCCATGGTAACATGTTGGGAGGTCATATGTATGGTGTTGTAAGCCATACCAACATGTTGCGAGGCCATATGGGTGGAGTTGAATGCCATATCAACATGTTGGGAGGTCATATGGGTGGACTTGAAGGCCATAGTAACATGCACTGAGTACACATGGATGGGTTGGAATATATACCAACACATTGGGAGACCATATTGGTGGGGTCGGAGGTCAGGGTAACATGTTGTGGGAGACCATATTGGTGGGGTCGGAGGTCAGGGTAACATGTTGTGGGGCCATATGGGTTGGATTCATTAATCTGTCCTAGCGAACATTTAATCTGTCCTAGCGAACTTTAATCTGTCCTAGCGAAACACGTAATCTGTCCTAGCGAACTTTAATCTGTCCTAGCGAACTTTAATCTGTCCTAGCGAAACACGTAATCTGTCCTAGCGAACTTTAATCTGTCCTAGCGAACTTTAATCTTAGCGAACTTTAATCTGTCCAAACACGTAATCTGTCCTAGCGAACTTTAATCTGTCCTAGCGAACTTTAATCTGTCCTAGCGAAACACGTAATCTGTCCTAGCGAACTTTAATCTGTCCTAGCGATAGCGAACTTTAATCTGTCCTAGCGAACTTTAATCTTTAATCTGTCCTAGCGAACTTTAATCTTCCTAGCGAACTTTAATCTGTCCTAGCGAACTACTGCAATCTGTCCTTGCAAAATATCAAAATATAATTCTCACCATGTCCTAAATACACTTCCGTAGAAATCCCATACGCTCCAATTGACAATACATATTGGAGAATAGTGGGAAGATGAGGGGGCATGGTAAATTCACTGCCGCTTCAGTTTAAACGGTGTGTGTCACATATTTTGAGAGATGTAACCCTGTAGTTTTCTGAACCGTCACAGTAGGCCATAAAAATATACTTTGGTTCTCCGATACCGCCGCATCATAAAAAATTTCCGTGTCCGAACTTTATATCGTACGGAGCCCATCAGGGGACATGTATTTTTGTTATTAATTCGTTCCCACGAAATAACAATTCGTTCCCTCAATTTAACAATTTAGTCCCTCGAATTAACAATTCGTTCCTCGAATTAACAATTCGTTATGACAACGAAATGACAATTTGTTCCCTCAATTTAACAATTCGTTCCCTCGAATTAACAATTAGTTCCCATGATATAAAAATTCGTTCCCACGAATTAACAATTCGTTCCCGTGGGAACGAATTGTTATTTCGTGGGAACGAATTGTTAATTGTTTTTAATTCATGCCCACCAAATAACAATTCGTTCCCTCAATTTAACAATTCGTATCCACGAATTAAAAATTCGTTCCCACGAATTAACAATTCGTTCCCTCAATTTAACAATTCGTTCCAACGAAGTGACAATTCGTTCCCTCAATTTAACAATTCGTTCCCTCTAATTAACAATTCGTCAGGCCCCGTATTATCGTCATGGACAAATAACAACATATTGTAAATTTTCTGTACATGATCACTACCAAGCACAAATAAATTAAATCAAATTAGTTCTGAAGGAAATCTGGTTGTTCATGTCTAAAGTGGTTACAGTAAATAATAAACAGAGGATCTCAAACGAGTTTCCATTTGATATGAGATTTATGAAACGGGTCACGCACAATTTAGAGGCGATATGCATACAATTTGCTGACGAGTTTCATAAAGCTCATATTAAATAGAAACACGTTTGAGATTTTGTTTATCACATGAGTTCACACTCCAACTAGCAGAAACATTGGATATATCGATATGTTTCAGTGACTATTGACTATTTTCACATGTAGATCTAGTTGAAAATCTCCACAGACAAAATAGTTTTAAAACTAGCAATATATATAGCCTACGTGTTATAAATATGTCATATTAACAGTTCACGTTCTTTGCAATGTATTTATATTACTATACGGGAACACATTCTAAAAATTGCAATGACGTCGTGTACGTTGTTGGTGATAATGACGTGTTCGACCGTACTATTATTTATGTATAAACATGGCATAACGGGACACCTGTAATGTAAATGTGCACATGTCATACATCAAAAGAAAGCTAATTGGATATTCATTTGAATTATCACAAACAATAGTGTTCTCAATGCACAATCATGTTTACCATGGTACCGACTAGCGAACGTCATTTACGTCCAAATTTGCGTGTAGACGCGTAACAACAATATTCCAGGCTCTGGCCTATACCCCCGCTTACAATCAGAGAGGCAAAATTTCTGACAACTGAAATCAGTTACATGTTCCATACCCACCAACTTTTTCACAGGTGATAGTCTGGATTTTGCGGTGACAATGCATGGCGGCCATTTTTCAAAATGGGCGCCATCAAAAAGTACTTTTACTCATTTCTTGGTCAGTGTGTCACCTAAAAGTATATGACATGATGCATATACCTATATGTATAGGTTCATGATACAACAGGAGCACCTTATTGCTAATGGTAGATGCTTTGGTATAGAAAAACAACTTGCAAATCAAAATTGTCACTAAGAAAATGCTGTTTTTGTCCAAATTACGCTATTTTATACACAAGGAGGCATAATTCTGGTGCCTATGTCTTCATGTTAATGATTGTAATTAGAACATCAGCAAGAAACTGCAAGGACTTGGATAGCACAGCTATATTGAAATTAAAAATGGCCGAAATATAAAATTGTGTTTGTCAATGTCTGATTCAAGTGACTTGGCCACTTGGTTTGTTGCTTTACAGTGTTCATACATGTTGTTGGAATCAAGTCAAACTTCCATATATGAATAATATTGTGCTATATCATCACCTCACTAATACACACTAAAGTACTGAACCTTTTATAATACAAAATGAATAAGTAAAGGTAAAGTAATAACACTGAGGTGAACAGTGTGTTGATTTTGACAACTTTTATTTCAGTATATTTGCGAATGTGCACCAGTTATGCTAAAATTGTATACATTCTAAGACAGTGTAGTAACACAATCATTTTTGGGAGGGGAGGGATCATACAATTTTTACAATGTAATCAATGTTTACACTACAACCAGAATATATCTTACAACTTACGGTAACAGAGGACGACGGAGCTCTGGTATGAAATTGTCAGAACGTGTGACTAACTTGAAATACGACCATGATATTAATATCATATGCATAGCTAATTGCTCAATGGACACTTTAATTACCTATATTACATGAAGCCAGTGTCTATGCATCTCTTTTCAATTTTACAGTTAATAATTCATATACCTATCATCTGGACAGCATATGAAATTACTGTTTTACATTTGGGTGACATTCATAGCCCGACGTGGCCATCCGACCTAACCTACACTAATTAGATAAAGGCATAATTGGTCAGTAGGATAAATTGATCATTAAGCTAAATACAGCTTACATACAGGTGACAGGGCAATGTCTACTGACCCTGCTGTACTTTTATTATTAAGTCATGTTTGATGTATTAGCTTGCATTTTACATGAGTTTAACATTGAACGGTAGGTTTTATATGTTTTACACATAGGTTACAGGGCAATCCTACCAACACTGGTAAAACACTTCAAATTAATCAGTCAACTTTAATTTTGTATTCTCACATTTAGGACCATTTACCTTCTTGTGACAAAAGATAACACACGGAACATGGCGTTTCTTGCATGAGCACCTATTGGTTTGGCATTTACCATGGCAACCACACTGGTTCAATGTTTCTGGTGAGATGGGTCTTATGCATTTTTGGGGCAAAATACTGCCATCTTCCTTCACCCGGCCATAGTCGAGTGGATCAACAATGTGACTGGCAGTGAGAAGAGTAACTGCATTCCGGATAACGAAGAAGGCTCTTCTAATATGACCCTTGATTACGCTTGAGGTTGGTGGCATTTCGCAGTCGGTCAAAGGTACACGTGGTAGTCTTATTGCGACCGGATACACAGACCAGGTACTTTACTGCAAGGTTCATGTCTCCAAGCTTGAAGAGGTAGCCAACTGCATGTTTGGTTCCCATCTTGCTAAGATTGTCATCACAAATTATTATATGGGCTTTTATAATGACATGGCAGAACGCTTGCCCTAGTTTGTCATGAAATATATGTGGGGAATCATTCGCTTTGTATGCCCAGTGAGTGCCAAACTATATCCATACTTCTAATACGCCAATCTAGAGCAAGTGAGGGAAGAAGAAGAAGATAAGTAATAGTTACTGCCCTAATCGAGGTGTTCATGTGTTTGAACAACCTACATGTGCCCATGGAACACCGAGCCGCGAAGCGGCGAGGTGTTTCATGGGCACATGTAGGTTGTTTAAACACATGGACACCTCGATTAGGGCAGTAACTGACTTACACATCTACTTACTGACTAGCGTTGGCTAGTATTCAATGGAGATTTTGAATTTCCATTTGACATTAAAGGAACTGTCTCTACAGTTATGATAGTCGATCAATAACATCAATATACGCATGCTGCCAGTGGGATTATACGTGTCACATTGACACATTTCTCATTATTATTTGTGTTTGACGTCTAACGTATACGTATACGAAGCAAGCACTCAATATGCTGTATAATATGCATGGGATCATGCTTGCATACATCATACTAATTCACAGAGAATACCAGGCTAGTGTAGTTTGAAATACCAGTTGATCAGGCAAGACTGGGCCGTTTCCGAGCCGAGCCTCATTATCGTGATATCGAAAGACATTATACTAGATTTTATTTTATCAGGTAACGTTTTATGCTAGCCAATAATCAAGCAGTTTTCGTTAAAAAGAACGCCGACTTGTTTACGTTACGTGTCTGATTAGTCTGACGTCGTTCGGTAACGTCATGTGACGTCGTTCGCAGGGTGTCGAACTTAGATAGGTACAACTGTAACAATAAATGGCAGCGCTAAGCGAAGCTTATGCCCTCGCTGTCTGCCTTGACAATAAAAAAACACAAGTCCTCTGTGACCTTGACCTTGGGCGGTCGTACTGGCAGCCTTGATAATTAAATAAGGACTTTAACATTGTTGCCTTAAAAAATTGTCGTATTGCAAACAAGGTGAACATAGGTCCTCAGTGACCTTGACCTTGGGCGGTCGGATGTGGGTAGCATGCATAACAAAGCACGATCACATTTTGGCCAAATATTATCAAAATTGATGAAGCGGTTCATGAGTTTTTGAAAAATGAAAGGTGTTACTATGCATGTACGTACGTACGCAGTACATGGACTACCGCTATATCCCCTTCTTGCCTATGAACGAACTACAATCAATGCCATATAAATGAAACGCAATGGGTTCCCCAGGGTGTCCGGTTTACACGTGAATACATAGCCCACCACGTTTACGTTCAGCAGTTCTCTGTCAAAACATCGACGAAGTTATAAGCACCCGGCCATGTAGAATATTATTTGTAATTGAAGGGCCTCTCATCGCCTGGTGCAGTACGTACAACTGTACCTGCACATGCAGCATATGCATGCGTATATCTATTATTGGGTGGTCAGTTATAAAAGTCATTTACGAGGGGTGTTCAACAATTAATTTCCCAACATATACATGATCCCAATAAAATGAAATGACATTAATTTAATGAATGAAAACTATTGGCATACTTACAACAACAATTAAATTGAAAGATACGTTGTCTTATGTATGTGCAGAAAGTGATTGAAAACATGTTTAACTTAGTAACCAATTAATATAATGGTAAAATTTACATGGACTGTATTAACCAAATCGTGCCTATAAGTCGTCTTGGTAAAATATGTTTATTATACCAAATCATAAATAGCGTTGCTAACGCTAATTTTGTTGACAGTCTATGGTACTACATGTATTTGTATTTAGTTGAAGTAATTTCACATGTGTCTATAAATAGCAACATAATATATGTGTGGAACAGTATATTGATTTCAAACTAAAAGAAATGTTATGTTTCACAAAATGTGCTTCCTGGTACTGAAATAACGAACGGAAGTGCGTTACCAACTTATCTCCCCTCTTCATCAGAGTCAATTGTAGTACATTGTATATAACAAAACACACAGTACTTATATATGGCATTTGGATTCAATAATGCGAAAATTAAAGGAATATTGAATATCTTCGACAACATCTGAAACATCATGTGAGACACTGTTTCTTTAGTTTAAACAATATTTTATTTCGTATATAGCAGGTTACATATATACAAGACAAGTGATAAAAGGATTAGAAAACAAGCTTCGTAAAAGCCTATGTGAATATTTCTCCTTGACAGTTGATGGGCCGCCGGCTGAGATAAGAGACTTTACGACAATTGCGTTAATTGACAATACTTGGAGATATATTTTGTTTATTGTACCTCACACAGTACGATTTGCATGTACTCGCCTTGCTGGTGTGATTATTGCTACAACATTAGCTGAAAACGAACAGTGTACGCCCTGGGCAGACCGCTCGGATGAGCGGGCTGACATGGGTCCACGCTGGACGCGTATGTCGTAAGGGCCTTGTTCTCAGCAGGGTGCCCATATTACACAATAGTTATTGAACAGTTTGTAAAGAAGGCCTCGATGCCAGACTCTGTCAAACGCCTTTGATATGTCGCAAAAGACAGCACGAACCTCTTTTCCTTCATCCATTGCTTTGCAAATATCTTTATAGATGTAAGTAAGTTGATTTACAGTTGAATCACCTTTGATAAAACCCGATTGGTATGATGTTAGCTTATTGTTTGAGGCCACAAAATTGTACAAATATTTATGAACACATCGTTCCATTAGCTTACCAATGCAGCTAAGCAGGGAAATCGGTCTGTAGTTCTGTGGACTTGAAGGATCTGCCTTTTTAAAAATCGGTATTACATTCGCCTGTTTCCATGGAGAGGGGAAGTATGAATTACTTAGTAATGTATTGAAGTATGTAGAAAGTGGTACTGAAAGTTCACGAGAGCCCTCACGAAGTAATCTGGGACTTATTAAATCAGACCACTGGCTTTTGATGGATGACTAATGATATAGCATTGATTACATCTGTAGGAGAGATTGTGATTGTTGTCATATTGGGTAGATTCGGTTGTGTGGGAGGTGGCAGTGGAGTAGAACTGTCATCAATGGTGGACTGTTTTGAGAAGAAGGAATTAAGTAATTCCGTTTTTTCTTTGTCTGTCTGTTTGTGCTTCTATTCCGCCATCAAGCAATGTAGGAATTGTCGTGGAGGTTTGTTTAGCCTTCAATTGTTTTTGCAAGTTTAAACCATGTTTTTACTGAAGTTTCGGAATCATTAACCTTCTCTATTAGTTTATTTTCATAATCCGATTTACATTTTCTTTTGAGTTTCGTAACCTCGTTTCTAATTTTTCGGAACTTAGACCAGGCTAGTTCTGTATTCACATTTTTAGCTCGTTTATGGATTTTATTTCTTTTCCTTATTAATTTTCTTATACTATTATTAAACCATGGGATATCATTCGGTCGTATAGTGACTATTTTGTTGGGTATTGTTTCAGTAGCTATCTCTATTATTGTAGTTGCGATTGTTTCGGCTGTGATATCTAAATTTCCTGAATTAAGAATTTCGTTCCAATCGACAGAGTTTAATTTTGTTCTGTAATTGTCATAATTTCCTCGATCGTAGAGCCAGACTTTCCTTTTATATGTTGTGACTTTCGCCGTCTTTATCTTTAATACTGCAACTATAGGACAGTGGTATCTTATAAGATCAGGGATGAAGGGATCGGCAACAAAGCTGGTAAGTATATGTCTGGCGTCTTTAGTAATTATTAGGTCTATGAGAGAGCTTGAATTTTCAGAAAAGTTTGTTGGCGTAGTGATAAGCTGTTCCGCATTATATGATGTAATAAGCCTACTAATTCTATTCGAGTCAGAATTTTGTACATTTATATTAAAATCCCCTGCAATAATTACATTTTCGCATATTTTGTTGAATGCGCGATCAATACTTTCTTCAAGCAATGCCCACTGATTATTATTTGAATCCGGTGGCCTATATATGCCTCCTATTAATAATTTTCTTTTGTTTACTAATAGTTCTAACCATAGCGATTCAATGCCAGGGACAGATAGATCTGCCCGTGTTGTTGCATGCATGCCCTCCCTTACATAGATTGCTACCCCACCACACCAACCTCCTACCTATTCTGTCACAGCGAAATGGATCGGTAAAGTTAGGTATATGCAATACGTCATTGGATATTGTTGGTGAAAGCCAAGTTTCAATAAAAATGAGTATGTCATAAGGTTGAGCTTCCATCTGCAGTATGTCTATTTTGGGTTTTGGGTTTTAGACTCTGTATATTTAGGTGCATAATGCTCAGACCACTGTTGATAATATCCATGTAGGAATCTGTAGATTCGGAGCACGTTGATTCAGATTCAGAAACCGAACCTGGATTTGGATGAATGTCGCCAGATAGTAATATAAGTGTTGCTTTTAAGCCTGGATTTATAATTTGATATTTATCAGTTGATATCAGACAATTAAGGATATACCATTGTACGGCTGCTGCCTCATGGCGGACGGAAGCTTCGCTATGCATCTCACTAAGGTACAGCATCATTCAGTATTACGTAAAGTGAAGCTTCCGTTCGCCATCGCGGATCAATGCGATAAACGCAGCGAGCGAGATGTGGTGCGATCCAACAAGGCATAAGGTGTTGGTTGGAACCTAAATATGTACATGTATGCTCATTTTCATAGGGTACAGATAACACAACAAAACAGGGGAAAAACATGTAAAAGTACATACATGTTTCGGGGATTCATATCGAAAGGATAGAACGGACAATGCAACAGTTTAGAAGATTCAAAACCTACGATTAAACAAACAAGACACTGAAACGGAAGACACGAAAACAAACAAAACACTAAAACAGAAAACACGAAAACAGTCATCGTGTGACGGTGTCACATTACAATACAGTTCGAGAGCCTACCGTACATGCCATTATACATATGCCCTTGTCATATGTGTATTATCTTAGAGTTTAATGGTAGATACGTAAGGTATACGTATTTTGCGTGGTCCGGATAAGCCTTGTCTATGCCAGTCATCGATGACAAGCCATTACTTATATGATACAACTGTGCCTGTGTGATCAGGGATTCTGATCAATCAAAGATCAGGTAAGGCGCTACGCACGGTCGACTGCCGACTAGTACATGTATACTTGTGACTGGTCACTGAGACCGCACCTATGACAGAACAGCGATACTTATATATTCGATATAATATTTAAATGTATGTTTTAGATAGTCATTATTTTATATTTACTGAATATTAGGTAGCGTATACCCTGATCAGATTTTGATATTGCACAAACTGGTAATACGTTGTAATAACCAAGTAAGGTCTCCTTTCTAATCTGACAGGTATACAGTCGAAACAAACTTGCCCGTGCAACAGCCCTCGCTTTCTATTTATAGCTTACGTTATGTTAGCGTGCACGTGACTATGCAATGAGTTGATTATACGAATATGAATGGATTTTTCTAGCGACCTGGTTGAGTTATTACTTACATGTAAGCATGCTCATATTGTCGGACCACGTGTCTATCTGCTCAACAACGTGTAGTCAATATACAATGACACATGGTACAAAGAAATGAAAGACGAGACAATACTGGATTTACCTAGCGACCAGGTGAGTTACTTACACATTTGGGCGTGTTCATATTATCCTACCACGTGGTATTTACTAAACATCGTGTAGGCAATGTATAATGGCGTATATGGTGTACAAAGAAATAAAAATTAGACAATAATATACACGAACATGCGTTAGTACATGTCATTGCATGTGAGATGAAATCATAGTTTTATCGACGAAATACACCTCCATCATACTAAATGTTCACCAAGCATACACATATATATATTAGTAGCAATACACGATGACTATCAAGCTTTAGTTCTCAGTTTACAATTACATGGCTTTGCCCTAAACCGGGTTATTGCAATCTGACATGATCAATGGCGTCAATAATAGCAAAATCGTGACGTACAAGGTGCTAATTCACATGGCGTGTCGCATCTAAGGATTACACTCTATTATGGTGTACTACTACTAAATGTTCACCAAGCATACACGTATATATATTTTAGTAGCAATACACGATGAATATCAACCTTTAATTCTCAGTTAACAATTGCATGCCCCAAACCGGGTTTATGTAGTCTGACATGATCAATGGCGTCAATAATAGCAAACTCGTGACGTACAAGGTGCTAATTCACATGGCGTGTCGCATCTAAAGATTACACTCAATAATTTACAACACTAGGTAAAGGGCATGTGCTATAGCTGCAGATGAGAGACCAGCGTAGACATGAAATATGCACAATATGTTGTCAGTAGGGATAACCTCAGTAATGGATTCGGTAAATAAACTCGCTCACACATATATTCACGCCAAAAACATAAAATATTATATACGAAATATAGATCATGCAAACAGTTTATGATGATCACATACACAGTCGATGATTGGAGAGACAACAATTAAAATATGCATACTTTCCCTGGCCCAACTGTTCTCCACCTCCACAAAATTATACACAAGAACATATATATATATAAGCCTATGCATACGTGCTATTCACACAGGGGCGCATACTCAAACTACAGTGCGTTACTTGGAGAAACCTGGTCTAATAATGAATAATATAGTTAACCCGACCCATCTATTCCGGATCTCCATATAAACATCGAGATACTGAGGAGGCGAGTTAGGTTTTGATTTTGCATATCTGATGAGCCGTTAACTGTTTCTTTAAAATACGTTAGGACATCTCTTTTGTCATATATCATCAGCTGGGTCTCTGTAGAGTGCACATCTTAACAATTTAATCCTTCATATGTTTAGCCACTGTATTTTCACATGCAGCTGCAGTAATAAACCAACTTAAGTGATTGAACGTAAGTGACAGATGCAGTTGTCATTCAACAATGAAACATGCCCTTTTTTACGATAAAAAAACTATTCTCAGTCAAAATACAGAATATATCTTAGTTGTATGCCAGTTCACGTGTACATGCATTTTATTATGCATAAATTTGACTTTCGTAGGTGGCGTAAAACATAATATGTCCTATTTTTGTATAATTGGGATCAAGTGAGCCAAAAAAAGCGCTACAGCTATTTTATTGTATCTTAAATATGCACTGATCACAAGTTATCAATAAGCATAGCTTAAGTTCGACTCGTATGTCCTAAAAGGCCGGCACTAGTTTATATTCAATATCATTATACACTAATGAAATAAATGTGCAACTCAGACGGGTACAATAAAACACATTAGGTGATCAGTATATGTATGATGCTGTGCTCCTGCAATAAAGCAAATCTAACATTTGTGTTGATGTAATATTATATTTGTGTGATAATGTCATTTTATTTAATGACGTTTTTCTGACTAGAAAATGGTACTTATAACATATATACCAATGACTAGAAAATGGTACTCATACCATATATACCAATGCAACTAAATATACATGTCTTTTCAGCTGCTCCCATCGAAAAGGTGGGCATATACAAAATATTCGCCAAAAATGCATACACCTATGAACATAATTATCATGCCCAACACCAAAAAGGTGGTGATGGGGTGGAGGCGGGATGAGTATATTTCTTATTTCTGCCAAGATGGCGTCTGCATAAATTATAGTCACGTGACTTGTCTAGTCAGGTGCGCAGCCAGAGGACGCGGCCCTGGCTGTAGGCTAGTACCCAGCTGGCCATCCAAAATAGATAATCTGCAATAATCATCATTGGATGGCACAGCTGGACGGAGAGGTGTATGCACATATGGAAGTATCTAATTACATAATGAAATAGGAATTCCAAGCTCGTTTGAGATGGGAGAACAACAAATAGCTGCATTGGTGTGATAATGTCATTTTATTTAATGACGTTTTTCTGACTAGAAAAGAAAATGGTACTTATAACATTATATACCAATGACTAGAAAATGGTACTCATACCATATATACCAATGCAACTAAATATACATGTCTTTTCAGCTGCTCCCATCGAAAAGGTGGGCATATACAAAATATTCGCCAAAAATGCATACACCTATGAACATAATTATCATGCCCAACACCAAAAAGGTGGTGATGGGGTGGAGGCGGGATGAGTATATTTTTTATTTCTGCAAAGATAGCGTCTGCATAAATTATAGTCACGTGACTTGTCTAGTCAGGTGCGCAGCCAGAGGACGCGGCCCTGGCTGTAGGCTAGTACCCAGCTGGCCATCCAAAATAGATAATCTGCAATAATCATCATTTGGATGGCACAGCTGGACGGAGAGGTGTATGCACATATGGAAGTATCTAATTACATAATGAAATAGGAATTCCAAGCTCGTTTGAGATGGGAGAACAACAAATAGCTGCATTGGTGTGATAATGTCATTTTATTTAATGACGTTTTTTATGACTAGAAAATGGTACTTATAACATATATATCAATGACTAGAAAATGGTACTCATAACATATATACCAATGCAACTAAATATACATGTCTTTTCAGCTGCTCCCATCGAAAAGGTGGGCATATACAAAATATTCGCCATAGACATTGGTGCAGATGTCAACTCATGACATATGCAACAATGGCTCGCCCACCCGTAGGAATTCCTATAATACAGAGAGAAAAAAGCAAAAACAAAAATGAAAACTAACCACATGCAAGTAGGTAAGTAAACACACATTAAGCAGCATATAGAGAATGGCACAGAGGCAATAAAATAAAGGCATTAACAATCAGAATTAGACAAGTACTGCCTAACAATGTTGAGCATGGACGGACTACACAATCCGCACATGCATGTGCCATACTCATCATAATACACAAGCAGTTTGCTTGGGGTATCTGATATACGCTGATGCAGGCCAAAAACCACAACACTTCAATTTCTGGAGAATAGGCTCCAGTGCACAGAATTAAGGCACACAAATACATAAAGTGCGGGCGCCAACCTACATTGACACGCCAACACCACAAGCATTTTGTGAACCAATGACTCAGAACTCCATTGACGGGAGGCGTATGTAGCTATGGACTGCATCAGATGACCATCTACCCATTTTTCGAATGGACCCCGCAGAGTGACCTGCTAATAGGGCCACGGTAGCAGCTCCAATCCGGAAACTATGTGGTTTGTACCGTCTCGGGTCAAGACCCATGAATTTAACCAAGAATTGCAACTTCGACAAAATGTAGGAGTATGGGACTGGCACACCGTTCATAAACTGGAACAGTGCGCCAGACGTGTGACCAAATGCACTGCGATATGCTACAAGCGCACAAACTGCGCAATACTGAGGCCGCTGCGACATGCACGTAAAATGAAGGGAGATGGGTGACGAGCCCTTCTTATGCTTATAATAACGCAACGTCACAGTCATACTAGTACACCTTCCATGGTCAGAGACAAACTGTGTGTCAGCTACCTGAACTACCCGAGACGGATCAACCGATGATTGTGGACATAGTTCCCCCATACGAAAAAATCCTTGATATGCCAACAAAAAATCGCTTTCAACAATAATTGATCGCATCGCGCAGTGATCACTGTCGGAAGAACATTAATCAATTTGCACAGAATCTCTTTTGTTATAGGTAAGCGAGAGTCTGTAGTACCCTTCAAGTTTGAAGCGCCCTTCAGAAACTTGCGTACCAAAAACGACTCTATTGGGTCAGTGAACCCAAGCAGATTATGCACAAAACCGATAGCTGATGCATGCGACGCAATCGTGCTCGGTGCATAACCAGTCTCGAACAATGACGACAAATAATTGACAACCGCCGCTGGCAAGACAGGTAATGCATGATCACAGTGTAACCCCGACAAATAAGCACTAACTTTACGCCAGCATTTCACATATGACCGCCTGGTACTGGCCGCCAGACTGGCTGCCAGCACCTGCATTGACATAGAGTTCAGACCCGCAAAGACTCCGGCGGTACGCGGCAAGGCAGTCTGTCCAGTCCGGGGGCACACCGGCGTGCTGCCTGAAAATCAAATCGTGACAAACAATCAGCAACAATGTTAGTTTTGCCAGGTACATGTCGTGCCCTAAAAACAATACTGTATTGCATAGATGCAATGACGAGCCTGCGCACAAGGCTCATAATATCCGGATTCTTTGACGACATTGCATTCACCACACACTTGATGCACTCATTATCAGTGGAAAACAAAAGTCTATGATTGGCCATCAGTGGACCCCAAGTCTCTATTGCAAGCACAATGGGGAACAACTCCATCACGTTAATACTCAGATTGTTCATACTTTCCGGCCAGTGACCGTACAACCACTTGTTCCCAAACACTGCACTAAACCCTTTAGTAGTGGCTACATCTGTATACAGCTGAAGACTGTCAGAATTGACCCAATCATCAAAAGGAAACATCGCCTTTCCATTGAAATCTGACATGAAAAACTTCCATGCTGCCAAGTCGCCCCTGGCTACCCGTGTAACGCGTATTTTATGGTTCGGCTTGGAAACACCTATAGTAAGGTCATGCAATCGTCGGAGAAAGGTCCGCCCTGGAACCACGACATTGGTAACAAAGTTTAACAAACCTAACAGGGACTGTAGTTCGCGCAGGGCAACCTTCCTCCGCCGCTGCAGGGCCGCAAGACAGTCGCGAATTCGGTCAACCTTATCCTGCGGCAATTTAACGATCATTTCCTCCGAATCCACCTCGATACCGTATATTGTGAGCCGCGTCGTTGGACTAACTGTCTTATCAGCTTTCAACGGCACCCCTAGATCTTCACATACTGCAGCAAAGCAATCCAATGAAGCCTCACACGCGAGCGACCGCGGTTCGCCAGCGAAGAAAAAATCATCAATTAGATGGCTAACGTTCGCCTGAAATTTTGCTACCATTATCCAATGCAGGGCCTTACTGAAACGCTCAAATATCTGGCAGCTAGAACTCAGACCCGCAGGTAGACACCGGTCCATAAAGTAGGCAAAATCACCACTACTAAGTGGACATGAAAATCCAACGAGAGAATAATCATCGGGAGATATGGGCAAGAGCCGATATTCAGACTCAATGTCAGTTTTAGCCATCAGTGCTCCACGACCGAGTCGTTTCACAATTGTAACAACGTTATCAATGGACTCGTACTCTACCTGTGTAAATCTCTTTTCGATACCGTCAGTAATAGATGTGCCCTCCGGATAAGAAAGGTCGTGTATGAGCCGAAATGAAGTTGACCCCTTTTTGGGAATAAGTCCCAATGGAGAACAGACAAGATTAGGCGGTATAACAGCAAGGGGACCTAAAATCCGATCAGCATCAAGTTCCGCCTGAAGTTTTGCATGTAACACATCTACGTTATCGAGACACGAGCGGTGATTCCGGGAATAACAGAAATAGCGCGGACCATCATAAGGAATTCGAAAACCATGTGAAAAGCCAGACGTGAGGAATTGCTGCTCTGCAGGGTTATAACCCTGTAACCAATGATGCAGCTTACCAGCGTCTATTGGCGTTGGGAGACTGCCGGCGGAAGACGAACGGATTGCGGGCACGAAATGGCTGATTTTGGTAAGTGGGGAGACGCCGCGGCGCGGGACCGAATGGGCCAGCCATTCTTTGATTGACCTGTGACGGACCTGGCAAGGTTGGACGGACAGTGGCGGCTGACGGACTAACTACGCGCATGTACGATGAACACCTATAACGCAGATGTTTGTCACCGCACACCAAGCAGACGTGTGCATAGCTACAAACATATTTCGTGCACCCCCCTCGGCGGTTGAACATCCAACACGGGGCATCAGAAGCAGTCTGAGAGATAGTGGACGACAAGCCCGCCTTAAGAGTTACAGCCATTAACCACAACTCCTGGTGCAAAACACACCAGGGGTGGTGTTTGGACTGGCGATGTTCCCTAAACGCACGGTCGTAGAATGTAAAAGCATGGTGACCATACGACCGAGCCAAATCCTGGGTCAGCGTGATATACGAGAGCAAACCAGACACAGCCCCATGGTGAAGCTTCACATACACATCCATAAAGATGAGAAAGGCACGAAGCCACTGGTCAATCGAGAGATCTTTAGTCGTCATCACCCTAAAGACTGTGTCAGACACGCCCTCCACAACATTAACCGCTACCTTATCTGACCCAAGATTTGGCAACAGCTGAGACAAGTCCACATACTTGTCCCCCAGATTGCGTCACGGAATTTGTCTGACACATGGTCAGACAAAGTAATGTTATTGGAAAGTACATTTGCCAATGGCAACCGAAACTGATCATTGTCAGCCACCCCATCACCTGTGAGTGCGGCAAGCATGTCCCTGTCTGACGACACATAAACACCAGAGGCAGAGTCAGCAGCAACTGAGGACGGCGGAGCTGGAACATGGGCAGCAGATGTCGATGCCGTCGCCGAATCACGCGCATGCAGTGGTGAAATCTGTGTTCCATCAGCGCGCTCGGTGAGCACCCGCCCGCTGTCTGCGAGCCGAGCCATCAGCCGCTCCATAATCCTGTCCTCTAAATCGTCAGCAGGCGGCGCCGGCGCTGACGACAGTCTCCTCGATTTCTGCCTCGCCTTAGGCATCCCGTCTCACCGCACTGAAACGTAGTAACCAGGTCCATCATACATGTCTCAATAATGTGCATAACAACACTGTCGGACATACAATAATTACCATGACATGTACAACAGCACCGTCACTACATGTTACACTGTGCACAACTGCACTGACAAGTATTTCGTATTACAATTTGCACAACAACACTGACAAGCACTTTGTATCACAAAGTGCACAACAGCACTAACAAGTATTTTGTATCACAATGTGCACAACAGCACTGTCAATCATTCTGAATCACACAGTGCACAACAGCCAGCACTGTCAATTGAATTGTATGACCATGTGCACAACAGCACCTTAAATTAAATTGTATTACAATGTGCACCACAGCACTGTCAAGTAATTTTTATTACAATGTGCACAACAGCACAGTCAATCTGCCTGTATTACATAGTGCACAACAGCACTGAAAAGCAACTATTCTGTATTACAATGTGCACAACAGCACTGTCAATTGAATTATATTAACCTGTGCACAACAGAACCGTAAATTAAATTGTATTACAATGTGCACCACAGCACTGTCAAGTAATTTGTATTACAATGTACACAACAGCACTGTCAATCCGCCTATATTACATAGTGCACAACAGCACTGAAAAACAACTATTCTGTATTACAATGTGCACAACAGCACTGTCAATTGAATTGTATTACCATGTGCACAACAGCACCGTAAATTAAATTGTATTACAATGTGCACCACAGCACTGACAAGCAATTTGTATTCCAATGTGCACAACAGCACAGTAAAATAAAAATTGTAATACAATGTGTACAACAGCACTTACAATGTGCACAAATTGTAATACAATGTGCACAACAGCACTTACAATGTGCACAACAACACTGTAAATTATTATTTCAATGTGCCCGACAGCACTAGAATTTATTTAATCAATATGCACAACAGCACAATAAAATAAACATGATTAACTTGACACACAGCAGTACAGACCAACACAAAAAAATCACTGCAGACACAGAAACCATGCAAGCTATGACACACAACATTATATTTGCAGCACACAACAAATTTATTGCAATGCTAATGCATCACACCACTCACTCCCAATACCAAACATTTTTGCACCACGTGCACACAACAGTGACAAGTTTCATGGTATATATATGCAGAATATCGTTCTTAATCATTGGGTGGTGGGGGTGGAGAGGGGTGATTGAGCCGAGTATCAGAGTATAGTGGCTCATCCCACACACTCAATGTGTGAGGAGGGGTGGGGCGTGGCGACTTACATTCCATAATATCAGCTACAGACGGGCATTACCACCGAGAAAGGCGGAGTACACAATCTCGAAGGCTGCGTAGGTACGTAGGGTAGCCAATCTCCATGGACAAATGGACGCCATCAGAGTGGAACACATTCACTCCTGGACTCCACAGACCAGTCCCATACACATGGGCCCTCCAGATACACATTGGGAGCACCCCGCACAAGGTCCTTCAGTTTGGTGTTGACCTGAACCACCCGACAGTTATAATCCACATCTGGTTGACAATCACGCTTAAATAGCTGACAGATCCCTACTTTCCTCACTTCCAGATTGTTTTGCAAAAAATGGCATGTTCAACTAGCTTCCCCGCAAGGTCATCCGGCATACATGTCTTATCGCACAAATCGTTCGAACCTACGTCTAGCAACACAATGTCACATCTATGCATCAGCCAGTCCTGTTTGTGAAACCGCCCATGGGGATCCCCACACAACAACAGACCCCCATACCCCGCAATGGAAACGTCAAACTGGGCCCCGTCCAACCCCAGATTATCTGCATGTGGGCGCAATTCAATGAAAGATTTAAGTCTCTTGGGAAAACTATGGCCAAACATAACAACTTGGAGGGGATCCGCCATGCTCAATTTTAACACCGGGTCTGAAACAACACGGCCCGAAATTTACAATTTGGACTCGTCCACATGCAACAGTCCAAGTAATTCGCCCGACTACACACGTGAAAGTCAATACCCAACGAAAAACACACCGTGATAACACGAAGGAGGTGTCAATATATATTATAGATCAGTAGAAATTGGTCCCAGCTCCAGGTAACACCGTATAATTTATCAAATCTGTAACGACAAAAAATCGAGTATATTTTTTATTTCTGCCAAGATGGCGTCTGCATAAATTATAGTCACGTTACTTGTCTAGTCAGGTGCGCAGCCAGAGGACGCGGCCCTGGCTGTAGGCTAGTACCCAGCTTGCCATCCAAAATATATTATCTGCAATAATCATCATATTTATTAACATAATTAAAGCTCCTTCGCTGATTTATAAAGAAAGTCAGCAGAGCCTCTTATGACATCAGTAAACTCGTTAATAAATATCAAAGTATCATCACGCAAGTAAGATTATCTCTCTATATATATAGCACTGTTTTTGAGACCTGATAAAATATGCCACTTCACGAGTGGGTGTAGGTTTATAACACTTTCTGTCACTTACTGAACGCCCCTCAATGATATCCCTATTTTTGTCGTTGACAAATGTCTTTCCACGTGCTAAACTATGCGTAAACAGAAATATACTGTATACTACATGTGAGAGATTCACCAGGTAAACTTTTATTTAAAGTATTTCAACAATATTACATTATAGTTTAGACATTTCTGCCGTCCGTCTGTATATATATTTTTGTTTATACATCTGTCCACGGCATTGACACGATTTGTGATTACATATGCGTCACTGGCACGGAGAAGGACCTTGCAGCATTTGTAAGGCGAATATGTGGACCTTTATCATCATTCACCATCCAAATTAGCGTTGTATGTTCTACATGTAATCATTCCGCTGATCGCAAAACATCAACAACTGCTACACTGGTGACATGTAGTAAAGATAGGAAATGGTATTGATCGAATGCCGACCAACACATGCAATGATCAAACTGCGCGGATGCGCAGACTGATCCGGGCTACGCTATCCATCGTAAGACCGCTTTTCTAAGCCGGTGTTCCTTGTGTCAAGCTATCAATTCACATAATGACCATAGACACATAACGTGTGTGGTTTGCCGTGACGCACGACTTTTTCGTGCCCAGGTTTGCATATAGATGCAAACTTTTCTTTTGTCTACAGAGGTGTTCAAGTTGCTTACCAACCTCTGACAAACAATAGAGTCGATGTATAACTATGGTAGCTGTTCAACTCTGGTACTTACTTGAATCATAGGACAACCGGCATCATGCTTCGTCCCAGCAGACATAATCTCCAATTCCACAACCATACCACTGAACACACCCATACTCATATCCCGGATGGCTATGTCCCTAGACAATAAGTGAAGCCTCTGCTTGTTATGGCTGGATGACCAAAGCTTCTCCATTTGCTGAGGAATCGGGACTGACTCAGATATCTTCGTCATGTCGATGCTACCACCCTCAAATGCCCTGCACATCCGTTCATCAACTTTTATGGACATTTCACTATAGCTGTCAAAAATAAAATGGATCACGGTCGACGAACATGTCTCGCAACTACTCTTGAACAATCTCAGTTATAGCCCCACCAAAAGTTTCAAACGCCTGCATATTGGTTAACTGTCGGGTTTTGACATGATATCTACCAAACCATGAGTGTCAAGAGAAGAAGTCTGGTTTAAGTGATAGTTAGTCTGATCTAGGTTTTTTCTCCAGCTGAGCTACTAATTGTGACTGATCTGACTTAGTGGTAATGTCACCATCAAATAGCGGACTTGTCTGAATGAGATCATGAGAGTAGATTTCCTCTTGTGACATACCTCGCATGGCTGCAATTTTTATGTCTCTTCCTACCATGGAATTGTCCTTCGATGTCACTATTGTCTGGAGGTGGTGATTAGTCGTCACACTTAGAATTGAATGCAAGAAGACTGATTGTGGAGTGTGTGACACTCTTCTTTACCTTCTCTGTATATCGCTTTTGTCACATCATTTGTATGCCTTCTCTCCATGCTCCATGGCCACAAGGATCCTCACCTTGATTTGTTAGCAACAGCAATCGTTGTCACAAGGTTGTGTAGCGGCACATGTGGTACCATAATGGAGAACGGGTTGCTTCGAGTCTGAACAAAATCAAAACCTCACAACATCCCTGTCGAAGATTAGATCCTTGTGACCATTAATCTCATGCTGCACTGTCGTCTCTAAATGGTCCATAACTCTAACAATGGTCAGCTGCCGGAGGAGGTTGTGAATAGCGAGGATTTCCTTGGTACAACAGATAAGATTCAGCTACAATTCCTTCATCACCAGAACTAACCACAATAACATGACCACCTGGAAATTGTGTTTGTTTGTTTGTTGTGGTAAGGTAAGGTACTTTAAGGCCGGGCCTTGACCTTGTGAGAAACGGTTTAATGACTGCTCCAGTTTCATGCCACCGGATACAGCAGAAAAGACGGCATCAATCCAATCTCGTACCACCAATAATGCATTCAGAAAGCTATGATACAGAGCAGGGTGTTCATTTTCTAGAACCTGTATAAGTTCAAGCCTGCTTCAAACTCTCTAAAAATGGATATAACTGAACGGGCAGCTATTACATGGAGGGGCCAGTTCCCATAACGATCAGCATGATGAGTTGTGTGATTACACTGACAATCTGCTGATACACACCAATATATTGATAAAGCTCAGACTTTACCTGACACTCATTTACAAATACCTCACACTGAGTTCGAACAGCATCACAATCACCAGCAGCAGATACAAACTTATATGGACAGACATCACGCTTCTTTCCAAATAGAGCGTGTTTCAGCTCAACCACAGACTGTGGCTTCTCGTATTCACTGGAGTTCCAGAATGCCTGCCATGCTAGTGCTGTCAATATCTCAGATACAATCAGCATGCCTTGGAATGCTCTATCATAATGTCCTCATGAGACAGCTCAAACCAGAGTTGTTTTTCCGTTCTCAGTCTCAATGAGGGCATCATTGAAGTCACAACCGGAGAGGTAGCGTCCAGCACAGCGAAGCAGAACATTTGCCATGTGAACGGAACCAAGCATTGGATAGAGTTCACTAAATTTCTCAGGTTCTGCCATGAAAATATCAATTACGATGTAGAACACGCCTTCATATGACACTGCATGCATGATCTCCTGATTTAGTTGCTTACGGCAACATTGGATGTTAGTAAGGGATTTCCCCTCAGTAGCATATTCAGTTACATGGTGTTCAATGTCTGGAAGGAAACCTACTCGCATTAGTGGAGCTTGTGCACGTATGATCAGAGCATGGATTCCGCCCCAAGTAGGCATCGCATCCGCAACAACAACTAACTCTGTTGGAAGACATTCTGCTAGTATTATTCTAGACAGTGTTATTAACACAGATAACTAGGTAAACAGTAAGTAATTATCTTGAAAATATTGCACAATAGCAAGCGCTCACTCAGGTTGTTGTTATTATTGCTGCTGATGATGACGATGACATGTAGTCGCTTCTTGTTCATGGCACCACTCGTAAGGTGCTGGAGACCAACGTGTCTATTATCTTAGAGCTAGGCGATTTGACATGCACCAATAAAGTGATAAGTATATATATTATATTTTGATACCTACTGATATTACATGTAATTTTTGATCAAATATGAACGGAAAATGTATCTTAATTCAGTTTGCAGAGATATTAATATGGATTAAAAAAAAATTTGTCGCTGGCCATTTTGAAATTAGATATTGGCTGCCAAAAAACATATTTTCGTGGCGGCAATTTTGATTTTTAAGATGACTCCATCTACCAAATGATTCAATAGTATTAGTAATGTAATTATTGTGTTCCTGGACGCTATACACATGGGTATAGGCACCAAACTTAAATACATATGTGAATTACTGACCAATATATGAGGAAGGGAATTTTTTATGGCGGCCATTTTTAAAAATGGCCGCCATTCAGTGTCACCACAAAATCCAGACTATCACCTGTGAGAAAAATTATGGTAATGGGGCATGTAGCTGATTTCAATTGTCAAACATTTTGCCTCTCTGGTTGTAAGCGGGGGTATGGGCCAGCGCCAGAACTACAATCAACACTCGGGTGAACGTTCATGTTATTATTTTACCTTTCTCATCGTCGGAACTCATTCATTTTTGTACTAGTGATCAGGATTAAGATGTGAAATGCGTATGTCACTGAAGTATTATGTCAAGTGAGTTATTTTGGAATGACGTCGTTTTTGTGGCGAATTAAACCAGTGTAGACACTTGAAAAATAGAAAATAAATACCCCGCATATGAAGTGAAGATATATTGATACTCAAAATATCTTAAGAATTCAAGGCCAGTTTATCATACATAACTACTAGTGTTGTGTTAAGTTATCAAATTATAAATGGTTTGTCATTTCGTCGCCAAATCAATAAATAAGAGACGAATTTGTAATTTGGAGAATTATGTCACAAATGAAAAACGTTAGCAGGAACATACTTTGATTCGCAAAGCGAGGCGACTAAATAACTACTTAGGGTATATATTATGCATATTGCTTAGATGCACACTTTTCATTAGGGTATAAATAGTTTGTGTTATAACATTCAGTGGGAAATCTGAACACGTTATCGATATATTTATATTTGATGTTATGCCACAATAGGTGTCACATTTTGTCACAACGTCGTAAATGCACATTTTATTTTAAACATTAGAAAAGTCAATCGAACAAAATTCATGTCACACATTTAAATAACTAAATAATATTAAACATATATAATGTGCATTTTGTAGTCTTTCTTGTGAAATACAATGTGTAGGATCCGTGTAGAAAATGAATGAAAAACTGCGCATTTCAAAATGTCTAGTGAAAATGTCACACATTAAGGATTACGTCGCGAATGCACATTTTTTAAAGTTACGGTAGTTTGTGTGATGCAAAATATTTGCTGAATTTATATAGCACGATAATTATATTGTAACCACAAAATGTGTTTTGTAACTTCTTTCTAGTCGTGTACATTGTTTGGCGATCGCACATAAGCATCATCAAAAACTACGCATTTTAAAATGTCTAGTGGAAATGTCACACCTTGCAAATTACGTCGTTATTGTGCGTTTTATAAAACGTTTCCGTAGTTTATGTGATAAGAAATTTCTGTCTAAATTTCTTGTACGATAATACTACTGTAATTACGAAATGTGCATTTTATCTTCTTTCTATTAATGTAAATGTCATGGTGGTTGCCCATAAACTTAATAAAATAATACATACTTAAACATGTCTAGTGAAAATTTCACATCTTGCGAATTACGTCACTATTTTACATTCTTTCAAGCGTAACCGAAGCTTGTCGGGTATGGAATATATGCCAGCATTTGTTATAAAATAATAAATATTGTAATTACAAATGTGCATTTTGTTTCTTTCTAGTAGAGTACTTTTTGTGGCGGTCGCACATAAACATAATAAAAAATAGGCACTTTAAAATGTCTAGTGAAAACGTCACACGCTGCAAATTACGTCGCTATTGTACATTTTTAAAAAGTTTCTGCATATTGTGTAGTATAAAGGATATGACTAAATTTGTTGTACGATAGTCATATTGCAATTACGAAATGTGAATTTTGTCTTCTTTCTATTGGTGTGCCTTTTGTAGCGGTCGCATATGAAAATAACAGAAAAATACCAACTTTTAAATATCTAGCACAATCCCTGACCATGAGTATGTGCATAGACCTGCTGCATTCAAATGTATTATTTATATTATCATGTATTATTACACCCACATGGTGCTCGCATTGTATTTACTAATGGTTATGATACAGACAGCCATTGTATTATGTACATAAGTGTATGTTTGCGCTAGAAACGTCAGTCACTGCAAAATACGACGCTGACGTGTATACGTCGATTTTAGCGGGATTGACGTCGTTTTGACGTTATCAAAAGTATAACCAACAACGTACACGACGTCAGTAAGTTTACTTAGTCAGGGACGCTTCTAGTGACGTTTGAAACATGATGACGTCAACGTCAAAAGAACATTGCGTTGTCGCGCCATTAGAGGTACATGCCCACTCAGTAGGTACAAACTGTTCTTTTAGCAATTCAAGAAGTGTATAAGTGTGTCACTATTCCACCAGTTCTAAAAAATACGAGTGCCCGCTATACAGATATAATCATTTAGTAATCGTTATTTTACTGATAGTGACTCGCGGTGGTATCAGGCTATTTTCATATGCAAATGAGGCACGATATTTTTTAATTATTTATACAATTTAAATGCGTCACCTGAAAAAAAAATATATATAATAAACACGGTTATCGCCATTGATAACAGTGTGGACAATTATGTCTGCTATAAAATGTATAATAATGCCAATCAATACGTGGAATAATGGTGAATGCATGTTTATTTTGCCAGAACATGTCTCAGATGATGTCTCTGATATAAATAACTGTTTGGGCCTACTGAGTGGGCATGTACCTTTAAGGACGTCATTTGGAACGTCTTCATTTGTTCGTTTGGCATAACGTTACGCATAATACGAATACGTCATTATGGTGATGCGGCTAACCAATCAAATTCGCTCCGGGTATTATTACACGTGTGTCATATCACATTTATGAAATAGGTTACAGCACGTAATAACACGATTTTCATGTGATAAGAATACATGTGAACTACATGTTAATTTGATATGCAAAAATACACCTGACGGCTTGAAAGAAATCAGAGACGAGAATCTCATACAAAACAATAGATTTAAAAAATCCGCCTTAGCCGTGTCACTTTCCGCAAGCTCCGTTTTTGAGAACCAAAGTACCATTTTGTATGGCCATAGTCTGTCATTCGGTGACACCGTGGTACCATACGATCTGCACTCGTTACTGTCATTTCGTTAAAGAAACATCTCAAGAGGCCACTTGTACGTGACTTGCCACACGAACAACGACGTTATCGACATTACGGCCAGTAGCCTATTTCACCAACATTGCAAAGTATACATATCTAGCAAAGTATACTTTGAGGGAGAAATTTTCAATTTTAGGATAAATTTATTATTTTTTATTATACTGAATTTATTACATTATCACAGCCATTTTGGCTGTGATAATGTAATAAATTTAGATAAATAAATTAAGCCAATAAATATCGAATATTTTTAATCATCAACTATATGCAGTCGTTAGTTCTATATGAAATAATTAATTTCGGGAAAAATAAATGATTACTCCCTCAAAGTATACTAGGTAAGACTTAGTATACTTTGCAATTGTTATGAAATCTGCTACTGGGCAACACCAGCTCAGTCATTATGCATAATCTTATCAGGGACTACAATGTTGTTATTGATTTAAGTAAACGTCCCTGTGGTATGTACCTTCAAATTCACATCAGCTGATCAGGAGCTACACTGGTAACAAACTCAATACACCATTTTCTTTGTCATAGAGCTTTGTTTGTGGCTGTGACTGGAGAAACGGGGCGTATGGGCTTTGTGACCAGTGTAGCTCGTGATCAAATAGCACACACTGATAACGTTATGTATCGCTTGTTAAAAGCATGACAGGTATTTCATTGATGGAATGGCGAACAGTGCAGATCCTGATCAGCCTGTGCGGATGCACAGGCTGATCCGGATCTACACTGGTCGCAAAATCCATAAGCCCCATGTTTCCAGTCACATCCACATTTGTGCGCATGGCTCAGAAAAAGGAAGCTGCGACATTTGTGACAGAAGAAGATCCGGAGGCCGTTGTGCTACCATGTAGTCTGATCGTATCTAATGTTTCTGCCAATGAACGTAACAATGGGCGTAATGGCCAACAGCTTATGCCCAGATCAGGCTGATCTGGGACTATGCTGGTGGCAAACATCACAAGGTCGGTTTTCTTAGAGGCTGGTAAACTTTATTTGCCTAAAAAGGTCAAGAGTTTTGCCAAATTAGCTCAAATTAAGTGTGCACTTGCAAACATTGGGATTATTTTTGATGCGGAGAACCTCATGTATGCAGTGATACCAATACAATTTTGTGTCTGAAATTTAGTTGTGAACATGAATTGGAAATTAATAAAATCTCATTTTGAATAATATCTCCAAATGTAGGCTTCATTTGTATTTTTCGACAGATTTATTCTTATTGTCAGAAAACATTGTTGGAATGATAGACTTTGCATGTCGCAACATTTAACACTTTTGTATATTTTACTAATTTCTCCTATTTTCATAGATTTGTATTATACTGGATTAACTTGTGTATAATTGAGTGTCTGTAAAACTTTTGTTTATCACAAATGATTGCCAATAAAACGAGCCTTATCAAGGCTTTGACCAGAGTGGCTTCTAAGCAGTTGGCTTACCTCTGGCTTATCGCACTCATACAGAGTTATACACATCATCATTTGTGGCTGTGACTGGAGAAACGGGGATTATGGGATTTATGACCAGCATAGCTCCTGAGATCAAATAACACACTCCTGTAAACTGATAAGCTGATAACTACTTAATAGTGCTTGTTAGAAGCATAACGGGTGTTTCATTGGTGGAATGGCGAACGGTGCAGATCCTGATCAGACTGTGCGGATGCACAGGCTGATCTGGATCTACACTGGTCGCTAAGGCCATAAGCATCATTTTCTCCAGTCACAGCCACAGTTTTGTCACTCCCGCTTGCGGAAAGTGAGATATAGCGATCGTAATAATTTCCAGGTGTCTATGTCTTGTTTAACCCTTTTCATGCTGATACAGATTTTTTGTGACCAATAAAACAAATTCTGCACAAAAGTGTATGTAGTCACCACTCATTTGAACCGCCTCGCCGAGGCGGTTCAAATGAGTGGTAGCAACACATACCTCCAATGACAAGTGAAAAATCGAAAAAATAATTGTTTGTATAACCCCAATGCATATTTAAGGAATAAAACCATAGGTTGTTGCGTTTACTGTGGTACGACAACTTTTGGTCTGTTTAAAGGTACATGCTCACTCAGTAAGCACAAAGTGATATTTATAGGAATTAAATAAGTGTATAATTGTGGCACTATTCCACCAGTTCTAACAATTACAAGTGCCCGCTTTACAGATACAATGATTTAGTAATATTTACTTTACTGATAGTGACTCGCGGTGGTATCAGGCTATTTTCGATGCAAATGTGGTGTGATATTTTTTAATTATTTATGCTAATTAAATACAGCACCGGAAAAAATAATTATTTCGACAGGTTATAAAGTGTGATCATTGCAAATCAAACAAATAAATACAGATAATAAGTAATAATGTCCGTTAACATTTTAAGGAAACACGGTTATCACCCCTGATATCAGTGTGGACATTTATAATATGTATAATACTGCCAATCAATACGTGGGGAAATTATGTATAGCGGCCACTCGTAATATGTAGAACTGGTGGAATAGTGGCGCAGTCATATACTTACTTAATTCCTATAAAGAACAGTTTGTGCCTATGTGTGGGTATATACCGTTAAAGGGCGTGGAGTCCGCTATACGAGCCCACTCGTGCAGCCTGTTAGCTTAATGGTATACACTTTTTGTTAGAAGCCTGCCGGCTGTCTGCCTGACTGAATGACAAACAGTGTAGACCTAGACCATTGAACAAATATATAGAAAAACTGCAATCATTATATTTTAGTCATTGGTGGAATAATTCATTGAATCTAAAATTCACTGATTGATATATGTGACTTACTTAACATTCTGCAGTTTAATAACTGGCCATGAATGTGCACATGGTATTGCTGCTGGTGCTGGTGCTAACTACGGCGATACTGGATGCGAGAAAGGTGAGTTGTTTTACTACATATGCAGGGATTCCGCTGGGGAAAATAAAAAAAATCGCCACTTCAAAAATCGCCACTTTTCTTCTTTTTTTTTCGAAAATTGTAATTTTTATCTTTTTTATTTTTATCGCCAATTACGAAAGTGGCGATCGCCAGCGGAATCCCTGCATATGAAGGGGTCATTTGAATAAGGCGGATAACTCCCTCGCGAAGTTATCCCCCTTCTTCCGATGACCCCTTAAAATATGAATAAATTGCTTTGTAAATTGATACATTATCTTTATCCTCTTTTAGTCCGTCCCTTTAGTAAAATTTATACATATTATTTACCCCTTCAGTAAAATGTATACATTTTATTTACCCCATTTTATCCTGTCCCTTAAATTACCTGCTATGGATATAGAGAATAGTAGGCTGGTGTCTTTGATATCAAGCCTTTCAAGAACGGCTGAGAAACATATAGGAATGCCGAGGCTCTCCGAGGAATTCCTACCGTTTCCGACTCGAGATGATAAACACTATATCAAAAACACACCAGCCTGGTGAGCTATTTGTCCACAGGTGAAAAACTCGGACCTGTGACACAAAAAAATGCCCATTACAAAAATCCATTACCCCACCCACTTGGTCTCATACAGTACTATGTTCTATGAGATTGTATGAGACCAAGTGGGTGGGGTAATGGATTTTTTTTGTAATGGGATAGTCAGGTAACTTTTATTTATGTGACGTCGTTCGACCAATGCAACACCCGTTTTGAATGCATTGAAAACCGTATGTGCGTATCTAATCAATGCAGGATACAATCACAGGTTCTTCAAGAACTGTTCATATTTCAGTGTTTTGTGGGTTATTTCGGTATCTCTGGTAGTTTTGGTGCATTGTTACCAACATACAATTTACATCACCTACCGCGAGTTATGGATATGTTGACACTATGATTGATATACCGTCATAACACTATGTACATGATTGATATTTTGGTTAGACAACACCAAATAGTTTTACTATATAATTTAACCGAATGCCATCCAATCAGGCCAGTCTCTCCTACTTTCACTATTTGTATGGATGCTGTGGGACCTACTTATACATGACATGCAGCCAGTCTGTACAGGTTCTGCATGAATTAAACAATAGGTTCACTTACTCCTAAGAAAGAAAAATCCAACTTCGTCATATTGTTTTGGCCACGGAAACTCTGTTTACATCACGCGAGATATCAAATCGGAGTCGAATTATTGTAGCTATGTAAGAAGGGGCTCAGTCCATGGGGACTTATTACACTTACCATTTCAGGGAGGTCAAGGCCGTGGGAGGAACAATGACAGAGGTCAAGGACGAACACCTCATCTGGAATTACAACCCCCCGTTAGCGGACAGAGAATCAGGTATAATCATCTAACGCTATGGTTACAAAACAGCATGAGGACTCATTATTATGCAACCGCATACTACACACTTTATTAGTTGAGTTTATTATTATAGTTTTGTCACATATGTTTTCTTGGTATCCGGTTTAGAGAAGTTCCACTGTATACTTTGGGGAGTTGATGAAAAAGGTTACTGCTACTGTATAGTGTTATACAATTAGTAAACTATTCGGGCGTGTACATGTACAAGTAGTTCACTTCAAACATGGCGTACACCTATTACCCACAGATTGTCGTAAAACTGGTGAACATCTATCTAAGCATTTATCTATGATATATTGTCGTTTGCTCCATCCAGGAAACCTATTACTTTCGTAAAATGTGTGGACATGTTTTCAAACACCTGTCTATGGTAGGTTGTCGTCTGCTCCATCCGAGAAACCATTACATACAGATTGTCGTAAACTGTGGTGAACATGTTTTCAAAGACCTATCTATGAAGGTTGTCGAATGCTCGATCCGGGAAACCTATTATGTACATACACTTGTCGTAAAATGTAAAATGTGGTGAATATATTTCCAAACATCCCACTATGACAGATTGTCGTCTGCTCCATCCGGGACTGTAGAAGTCTTCCTGCGTAACAAGTGGGGGATTGTGTGCGATGATGACTTCGGTCTAACCGACGGCAATGTCGTCTGCCGTCAACTTGGCTACACACGGTCAGTATGTGTATGTTTTGCATAGATGCATTGAAGATTGCATGAACTAATATGGTCGTCTGCTGTTTTAGTATTTTATTTTTTTCTAAACTAAAACCTTTGTTGGCGGCACATGATAATTCTAACCAGAATTATCATTCTTGATTGATTGGGCGATAACCGTGTTTCCTAAGAAGTTAACGGAAACAATTATTTATTCTCTCTATTTTTATGCCCCCGCCACCGAATGGTGAGGGGGGCATATAGTGTTACCGGCGTCCGTACGTACGTACGTCACGTACGTAACGTACGTAACGCGTAACGTACGTAACGTACGTAACGTACGTCCGTACGTCCGTACGTACGTACGAAACTTTAACGCTCGGGTAAATGGCTTATAATTTATGTTTCCTTGCTCGGATCTGCTTGAAATTTCACACACGCATTGCTCCAATGGTCCTCTACCGCTCTGTGACATATCCACATTCGTCCCGCCCCCGCTAAGCCCAGGGTCAAGGTCACAGACTTGGTGCGTTCGAAACCTTAACGCTGGTTAAATGCCTTATAATTTCGGTTTCCTTGCTCGGATCTGCTTGACATTTCACACACGCATTGCTCCAATGGTCCTCTACCGCCCTGTGACAAATCCACATTCATTCGTCCCGCCCCCGCTAAGCCCATGGTCAAGGTCACAGACTTGGTGCGTTTGAAACCTTAACACTGGGTAAATGCCTTCTTATGCCCCCGCCACCGAATGGTGAGGGGGGCATATAGTGTTACCGGCGTCCGTACGTAACGTACGTAACGTACGAAACCTTAACGCTCGAGTAAATGGCTTATAATTTCTGTTTCCTTGCTCGGATCTGCTTCACATTTCACACACGCATTGCTCCAATGGTCCTCTGCCACCTTGTGACAAATTCACAATCGTCCCGCCCCCGTCAAGCCCAGGATCAAGGTTCCAGACTTGGTGCGTTTGAAACCTTAACGCTCGGGTAAATGGCTTATAATTTCTGTTTCCTTGCTCGGATCTGCTTCACATTTCACACACGCATTGCTCCAATGGTCCTATGCCACCCTGTGACAAATCCACATTCAAATATG